>JAJFDH010000037.1:0-421506 GCA_028637635.1 Xylariaceae sp. X802 | reverse complement strand
ATCATCACCTTCTCATCGCTGCCTGCCATCATCGTCGCCCGTCATCATCGCTGCCTATAATCACCAGCCTTTGCCGTTATCGCAACTTACCATCATCATGCCTCCCAAGAAGTCAACACCCCAAGGTGTCCAAGGCGATGAAGAAGGAGCCCGCTGGGAGCCCGTAGCGTCACCATTCTCAACCCCAGTAGTCAAGGAAGACTTTCAACTGAGGGGCGAGGCGGACTTCAACGAAGCCTGGCCAGTGTCAAGGACTGCGGCGAGGATGTATCTATCGCCAAGATTGAAAGAGGTAAGAGGAAATCACTGATTCTAGCCTCTAATTCCAGATTCCCTAGTGTACTGACGGTACACACAGCTCTACGAGAGTTTCCACATCGAAATCCTAGGTGGAAGGGCCCAGGACCGATATGTGCGCTGGATGATAGGGGCCAACTTTTATTCAATTGCAGGCTATAGTTCGGCGCTCGAACCATTCTTGATGAAGGCCATTAAGAAGCCTGGCAATCCACTATATGTGGATGCGTGGGATGGAGGCCCTTGGGGCGAATACATTCTGGCCATTTTTAAGGATGTGCGCCGTGTTGACGCAGTCTATGTCCAGAAGTATGGAAGCCCAAATCGGGTGATGTGTGAGTGCTGCGAGAAGAGATACATCAACTCCGATAGCGTCACTTCGAAAAGAGGTCTCTGGCCATTCGCAGAATGCGTATCGGTCCCGACCTACGCCGGTGGCGCTTGTGCCAACTGCCTTTACTCCGTGCAGGGCGAAAAGTGTACCTGGCGCAATGACGATCCCGCCTTGAATTTCCTCAAAGCAAACGCACAAACGAAGCTTTTGAAGCCGGCGGTTCGCGTAGAGACGTGCCCGGTGATAACCACCGTGAGCAGTCAAAGGATGATCGAATTGTCGGGAGAACGAATGAAGGGGAAGCAGTTCATCGGTCCTCGCAGCTAGAAGGCAGTCAAGCCTCGAAGCAAAGAGAACGGGAGGGACTGATAAGGGGACTCTGCTGATTTTCGGTCGTTTTGAGCTTGAGGGAGATATTTCAGCTGATTCTGCGTTGCTTTGATGTCGGCGTTTTCGAAGAAGATATCATAGCTGATTCTGCGTTGCTTTGATGTCGGCGTTTTCGAAGAAGATATCATAGCTGATTCTGCGCTGCCTTGACGTCTGCATTATCAGGTATTAACCAAGGGAATATAACTGATTCGCAACTAAACCAGGCTACTTGCCTCGTAACACTAGACTTCGCAGAAACCAAACGTATCACAGTTGCCCCGAAGGCTTCCAGAAAACTTGAGGTAGTTGAATAACGTATTGATGATGTGTAACGATTATACATGAACTCATAGTCTCATACCCCCTTCCCTCCGTCCCAACGCCTACGAAGCAACAGATCAACCCAGTCCCCGTGTCATAACTTCTAATAATCAACTCATCCACTCGCATTCCAGTATCTGCAAGCTAAAGGTGTAAGTTGCAATTCCGTAACTGGCCTGGATGACAACAGGTACTTACAGTAATTTGTAGGTATTCAACCTACAGCCAACAACACACTTCATGATCTTCGGACGTTGGCGCCATCCTCAGCCCTTGAATGCTTGCAGCAACCTGCGGATCCATTCAAGGAGATCAGCACAACCGGCTTTCTTGGATGCTTGCAGCAACCTGCGGATCCATCCAAAATCACCATGTTGCGCACCTGGGATGCTTGCAGCAACCTGCGGATCCATCCCAGGCCCTTGAATGCTTGCAGCAACCTGCGGATCCATTCAAGGAAATCACCACGAAGTGCGGTCGACGTCGCGACGTCCTTAACGAGCCTTCTTCCACTGATTCAATTGCGTACAATCCTTAGCTTCGTGCCCCCGTTTATTACACGTGAAGCACCGAACATCGACCAACTTCCCGAAGTTGCCGCCCTCCTGGTCACCGCGATGGCTTGGGCTCGAGTCGGTGCTAGGAAGAGGTCGTTTGTACCCCTTCTCCAGGGTTTTCCTCGTGTCCCAGTAAGCCTCCGCGGCAGCGCAAATCTCAAATGCATCATTGACCGCCACCCTCTTCGAAAAGAGAGTGCGTTGAATATCAGTGTGCAGCCGCCAGAAATATTCATGCGCCAAGTTAGGGTCTTCGTCGATCAGGAGACCTGGCGAGAGTTTTCGTCGAAGCGTCCGCCAGCGTTTGAAAAATTCGAAGGGGCTTTCATTGTCGCGTTGTCGAATCGCCTCAAGCTGATCCCGGTAGACCAATTCGAACAGCCTACCATCATGTTCCGGTCCCCGCACAAACGTCCAAAGGTCCTTGAGCACGACTTGCAGGTTTGCATGGTCGTATCTGAGTGAGGGGAGGAACGCCTGCCACTCTTCCTGAACTTCCTCGGCGGTGTGACGAAGTGCCCATTCAACAAGAAGGTGTTCGGGCTGCCGAATCCGTCTGTTTCCATCCTCGATCCCGGAAATCCAAGTTTCAACCTCGTCACTGCGGGCATCCATTTGAAGAGTCTGGACTGGATAGGTAGGGGGTACGGGGGCGCCGTCTTGCTCGTTAAGATACTGCAATAGAGTATCGTGACGCGAAGCCTGCTTCAAAATATAGGCGAGCTGGCGAGATTTCCTGCTTTCTTCCTCGGCGTCCTCCGCTTTCATACGATCTTCGCCCTTGATGGACGGCCCAGGCACGCGTTCGGTGTCTGCTTCTGAGGGGTTTTCGAGACGAGAAGAGGGAGGGGGGGGGCTCTGGCGGAATGAAGAAGGCGGCTGGACTTCAGAGCTGGGGATTTCCTCTTCAGCCTCGCGCGCCTTTTTCACCCGTTGCCTTGTTGAAGGCCCTGGTCTTGATGGACCGTCCTGATCAGACGGTGAGTTTTTACCCCAACGCTCAGAATACATGAGGCTTAGATGGAAATGAAGCCTGTTAAGGGCACGTCAGCAGTCAATGAGATAAACAACACAAGTGTCTCATACCTGTGAAAGCGCGCCACGTGGGAGAGCCGAAGAGATCTTCTAGGCTGTCGAAGTTCGCTCAAAATAGCGTAATCGAAGAGCTGCAGAGTTGCTATATGGTCCGTGCTTCCATATACGTAGTGTGACTGACGACTAGAGACGTGAAGTCCGCGCGTGGAGAGATGGCAGAGATGGCGATATTTATACAATTTCCAGGCCACCTGTTCATGCTTCCTCTCTCTCAAGGCTCCAGAGAGTGGTTGTCAACAGCTTCCCCAAGGCATACCCAACGAAAATCCGAATCCGAATACGGAATACGAAAGACTCAAGAAAATGTGATTAATCGCCTCCTCAATTTCCACTGAAGGCGGTTACAAGCACCTTTGTCCAATAACATGAAGGAACTATGAACGTATTGGGCCTAGAACATGATCATAGTTGCCGGGAAGGCCGCATTCGAAGTGCCCAGGCAGTTTGGCGGCAAAGAAATTCCCAATCAGCAATAGCAAATTGTCTTCAACAACCTCCTGGCTCTTCCAGGTTGAAACATAGCCGCCGTCACGAGTTATAATTGTCTCTATATGCTTCCTGACATGGGATTCTGTTGACCTCTGGTTTCTCTACGCCCATAGACTATCTTCGACGTCCTCCTGGGTTGAGTTAGAGTTCAGTGCTATTGGCTGTTGTTGGGCAACGTCCGTATGAAATGCGGACCCGGAATTTGTCATGATTGCTTCAGATGTCCTCGATTCCGTGGTTCATTTCTTTGAGCTGAAAACAACTCACATTTCTCATTAATTTCAGGTAATTGTGGCGTTATAACACACGGGCCAAGTCTGTATGTATGCAAGGACAAAGCCAAAGGCTAATCAGCCATCTGCAGTCAGGAAATGCAGAGAAGAAGTGTAAAAAGCGGTCAAGGCTTTTCGGCCTTGTTAACTGGCTCGGCGGGCCGGTTTCCGGAGGTCACATGTCTCCCTCCGGAGATTTCTGGTGCCTTACCTATGGTGATACAGCAGCATGCCCGCCATAGAGAATATGGCCTACGGACTACGGACTACGGACGTACGGTTGGGAAGTCAACTAAATCGAAGCATCGTGAGGTTGCCGTCGACAACACACACTAGGAAGCTTTGATTGGCAGTGAGCCTAAGCTGAGGGGCAAATTCCAGGCTGCAATTTGGGCCGGAAAGGAGGCCGTCGGTGTACGGTAGAAGGGCTGTCGGAAACACCACACTGGCTGCCAGATGGAAAGGGTCAAATGCAAGCCCACGTCGGGGAGCAAGTCATACGGAGGTTGAGCCGACATCGAAGCGCCTGACGACATGAGGGAGACGTTGACAACGCACATTATTAAGCTTTGATTGGCAGTGAGCCTAAGCTGAGGGGCAAATTCCAGGCTGCAATTTGGGCCGGAAAGGAGGCCGTCGGTGTACGGTAGAAGGGCTGTCGGAAACACCACACTGGCTGCCAGATGGAAAGGGTCAAATGCAAGCCCACGTCGGGGAGCAAGTCATACGGAGGTTGAGCCGACATCGAAGCGCCTGACGACATGAGGGAGACGTTGACAACGCACATTATTAAGCTTTGATTGGCAGTGAGCCTAAGCTGAGGGGCAAATTCCAGGCTGCAATTTGGGCCGGAAAGGAGGCCGTCGGTGTACGGTAGAAGGGCTGTTGGAAACACCACACTGGCTGCCAGATGGGAAGGGTCATATGCGAGTCCACGTCAGGGTGCAAATCATACAGAGGTATCGAAGTGCCATGAGGTCGACGCTGACAATACAATTACGCAACAAGAAGAGTTATTCGTCGTCAGTGAGCCCACGGCAAGAAGCCAATCCTAGGTCTGCGTTACGCAGGTATGGATGCACTCAAAGGACACCGAAGTTATAAACTTCTCTCTCCCCATCGTTCTTTTGTCTACGGACTGCAAATCCAGCACTCAACAGCGACCCTTTCTGCCTGGTGATCAGCTTTTCACGTACGACTAGCTAATTCCTCGCTTCGTCTTGAATCTTTCTGTCAACAGATAAGCAAATTGGAAATTAGCTGCGATGTCTCAGTTCAACATGGATTCCTCCACCCAGGCTCCCACACAGTCTTTCTTAACCTTGGCTCGGCCTTCTCCCAGTTCGACAGACCAGCAAGTTACCGCTTTCGCCAACCATCTTGCGCAGTCACTTGTGTCGAAGGTTTCTGCCAGTAGCTTGGAAGATTCAGAAGTTACCCCTGCACCGCGACCTCTAACCCAATCTCTCTTGACGACATTTATTTCGGGGAAGCCAGCAAATCGACATGATCCCCCTGAGGCCCGACCTCTGACGCAGACCCTTTTGACGGCGACCTTTTCTACCTGCAGTCCGGTAAATCAGCCAGTTAGCCCTGTAGACCAGCCTCCCAAGCAGTCTCCCTTGGCCACAACTCTGGCCCATGATTGTAGATCAGCAAAGCAGCACGGTACCCCAATCCTCGGGCCTCTCACACAATCACTCTTGACAACAACGACTCCTTCTGGTAACTCGGGAAATCGGCAAGTTCCCCCTGGAACGCAGCCTCTCACGCAATACGGGTTTGCTGTAACTCTTCCTGGTACCACTGCAGCCCAGCCCATCACGCAATCCAATCCGACCATTACTATCACTGCCGATGAAATAGAAGGCTTAGCAACTCGACTCCTCCCGCTGTCCCTTGCAACCACGACTCTGTCGGATAACGAATCGATGGATCAAGACATTGCCCCTGCGTCTCAATCCGTATCGCAGCCTGCTTTGACACCAATTTCGTCGACCAACGAATCAATAACTGAGCAAGCCCCATCTATCGAGGCTCCCACGCCGTCTCCTACAACTAACAACCGTCGAATCGGTATTGCGCTCAAAGCCATAGTTGTTTTCTACAAATCACCTCATGGGGGGGCGAAATCAACCGCCGAAATCAGTGAGATAACAGGGGTATCAAAGGCTTATGTGAATCGATTATACGCCAGAGCACTTGAGCAAGGCTTTGATCCGTCTCGTTTGCCTATCTCCATGGACGACGCGTGGTTCCAAGACAAGCCTAGGTCAGGCAGGCCTACAGTACAAACGGATGAAGTCAGTCAATTTGTTACGACAAGGATCGAATCAGACAGAGACGGCCGTGAAAAGTCTTGTAACGCCTTATCTACCGAACTCCGCCTGAACTACGGCATCACTATTTCGCCTTCAACCATTCGCAACATGCTTGTGAAAGCCGGGTATAACAAAACAAAAGTTACAAGAAAACCGGGTTTGACAGAGCGAATGAAGGCGGAAAGGCTAGCGTGGTGTTTGAACACAAGGATTGGACGCTGGAAGACTGGAAATCAGTTATTTGGACTGACGAAACGGCTGTGGTTCTCGGCGTTCGAAGGGGCGGCTACCGAGTCTGGAGGAAGCCGGACCAGATGATCCAGAGGAGTTGTATTCGGGAGCGCTGGAAGGGCTATTCAGAGTTCATGTTCTGGGGTGCTTTTACGTATGACAAGAAAGGCCCTTGTCACTACTGGGTTCCTGAATCAGCTGCAGACAAAAAGGCTGCCCAAGAGGAGGTCGACAAGTTGAATGCAGCACTAGAGCCAGTTCTCCGGGCTGAGTGGGAGCTGAATACGGCAATGTCGAGGGTCGGGCTACGCAACAAAGCCGGTAAAAAGCCCGTTTGGAAATGGGATGAGAAACATGGCAAGCTGATACGTGGTTCAAAGGCAGGAATTGATTGGTACCGATACCAAAAGGAAATCCTCCATGCTAAGCTGTTTCCTTTCGCCAAGGAATGCATGAAAGATCGGCCCGATACTGTTGTTCAGGAGGACAAGGCTCCTCCTCACGCTCACTATATTCAACAGCACTTCTATGATCTCGCTCAGGTTCGACGCTTGACGTGGTGCGGTAACTCACCGGACCTCAACGCTATAGAGCCCTGCTGGTTCTTCATGAAGAAGAATACCACACGTAACGGCCCTCTACAGGGCCGGGCAGACTGCGCTTCAAAATGGGTAGACTATTGGGAAAACGAACTTCAGCAGGAGCAAATCCGACAATGGATCGAGCGAATCCCCGAACATATAAAAAAGATCATTGAATTGGGTGGCGGAAATGAATACATCGAGGGCAGGACACACTTTGGACCAAAACGCCCGCGTGGGAGGCCGAGAAAGGAGTAAAAGGGACAGGAATGGGAGGAGATTAGCCATTTTTATATCTACCTAGATGGTTCAACGTGACCGAGGGACCAGAAGTTTTTATATACATACTTAGTTTCTATTCCGTTGCCTTTTAATCAGCTGCGTCCCCAAGACCGGCCTGTGAAAACGTAGCGATGAGGGCATACAGCATAGAGACTTTCTGTCACGGCGTCAGTTAGAAAAGACAAATCGTCGCTACGGAAGCCTCGCTCGGTCAGGGTCAGTACATCTCCCCTTTTGTTTTACACTCTTTGATGATTGAAGTCTCTGAATTGCCGGCATACTTACGGCCAGAGGGAAGGAAGACTTCTTATACTAGGCCGCCAGCCCAGTCGATGCCAGCCCACTCGATGCCAGCCCACTCGATGCCAGCCCAGTCGATGCCAGCCCACTCGATGCCAGCCCAGTCGATGCCAGCCCAGTCGATGCCAGCCCACTCGATGCCAGCCCACTCGATGCCAGCCCACTCGATGCCAGCCCACTCGATGCCAGCCCACTCGATGCCAGCCCAGTCGATGCCAGCCCAGTCGATGCCAGCCCAGTCGATGCCAGCCCACTCGATGCCAGCCCAGTCGATGCCAGCCCAGTCGATGCCAGCCCACTCGATGCCAGCCCAGTCGACGCCAGCCCAGTCGACGCCAGCCCAGTCGACGCCAGCCCGCCTGCCTTACGCAGGGTCTGTACGCCTCCCTGTTCATTTTAAACTCGTTGATATCTCTAGACTGCCTGCGTACTTACGACTCGAGGGAAGTTTTCTTTCCATTGCCTTGTAATCAGCCGTGTCCCCAAGGCCGCCTTTTGAAAACACAGCGATGTGGGCATGTGGCATCGAGACTTTCTTTCACGGCGTCAGTTAGGAAGAACGACAAGTCGTTGCTACTGAAGCCTCTCTACGTCAGGGTCAGTACATCTCCCTGTTAACTTTACCCTCTTTTATGATCGAATTCGCTGATTGCCAGCATATGACACGACTAGAGGGAAGTTATCTTACCGTGAATTCTGGGCCTTTGGCCCTTCACCCTCCCTCATCGATTCTCATTATATTTCTATCCCATTCAGGTTATAAATCCCTCATACGGACTTATTTCTCGTTCATTGCCTTGTAGTCAGCTGCGTCCCCAAGGCCGCTTTGTGACAACGCTACGATGTAGGCATGTGGCATAGCGACTTTCTGTCACGCTGCCAGTTAGGAAAGAAGACAAGTCGTTGCCACCGAAGCCTCTCTACGTCGGGGTCAGTAC
Organism: Xylariaceae sp. X802; assembly: GCA_028637635.1. Taxonomy (NCBI): domain Eukaryota; kingdom Fungi; phylum Ascomycota; class Sordariomycetes; order Xylariales; family Xylariaceae; species Xylariaceae sp. X802. The sequence goes on along the minus strand of JAJFDH010000037.1, from coordinate 413,116 downwards.
ATCTCCTTGTTAATTTTACACTCTTTGATGTTCGAAGTCTCTAAATTGCCAGCATACTTACCACTAGAAGGAAGTTATCGTAGTACTACTACGTACCGCAACTCGTTACTCCTGAACCTTTGATCTTTCACCCTCCCCTATCGATTCCCATTATATTTCTGTACCATCCAGGCTATAAATACCTCATACGGACTTACTTCTCGTTCCATTGCCTTGCAATCAGCCGCGTCCCCAAGGCCCTCCTGTGAAAACGCTACGATGTGGGCATGTGGCATAGAGACTTTCTGTCACGCTGCCAGTTAGGAAAGGCAACAAGTCGTGCTACTGAAGCCTCCCTACGTCAGCCTCAGTACGTTACCCATCCATCCAGGTATTTACAGTCCTCCGGAAGTGGTCTTGGTCAGGATATACACGAATAGTTCTTCATAGGAGTGAGGCAGTATGGATATGCAACATGCGGAATATATCGATATTAAAATATGCAACTAACAATAATACGTATAGTCGAATATGCACATATCGGTTTGGCGCTAAATTTTAGCGGCTACAGACTTTTTAATCCTTAGTCCGTACACCACTTATTACTTAGTACACTCCATACATCGTAACTACCATGTGCATCATGCGCGAAGTAGGTATATACACAGACATTGATGCATCCGAGTGAAACTGCACTACAAGACACAAATCCGAGCAACCGGTCGCGCAAATTGCTAGGTAGTCGAAGGCGCCCGGGACCGCCGCGTGCCTTGTAGGTAACAAACTACCTATCGCTAGCTCGCTACCCTCATCCTGGGCCTTCACACTTCGCGCCGCCCACTACCGCATCGCTTACACCCTATTACACCCTATACACCCAATCTGTCTCGCCGTGTCGTCGTCGCATCATGTCCGAGGAGCGAAGCAAGATCTCGCTCCGGAAGGGTCCGAAGAGGAAGACCCGCCCAACCATAAGTGCGCCAAAACAGATATCCGCTCCCATCCCGAACGACGGCCCAGCGTTACCCAGAGATACGGGAGCCAGACCGGACGACGTTGCTGGCGATGAGTCGCCGCCTCGCCCACGCGCGCCGACCCGAGGGAAGACTGGCGATCTCGTTAAAAAACGCTATTCCACGCGCTTCAACAATCTGCCCGCAAACTTCAACGCCGCCAAACCCCCTGTTCCCGCTATTCCCCCCATTCCCAGTCTGAGCCTAGCCAACTATACCCAGGCCGCAAACTCGCAACCACCTCCTTTGCATGCCGCCGACGGCGCACCACCTATCGTCGATACGAAAGCATTACGAGATCCCAGGTTAGTCCCGGACCAATACGTTGCCACCATCCTCAGTGAGGCCACCGAAGATGAAATCAAAGCATATGAAAGTGCCTTGCAAAAGCTGAAAGTCAGGACGTCGAATGAGTTGCAGCAAAATGTTTATCAGAACCGCACTCAGTTCATCAAGATAAGCAAGGAGGCCGAGAAGCTGAAGCGCGAGATGCGCTCGCTTCGCAATCTGTTCAAAGAGCTCGAGATGAATACAAATGCTCTCCGAGCCGCATCCAATAAAGATGGTTCCGCCGGAGAATTCTCCACCGGCCTAAGCAAGCGAGACAAGCGAAGTTCGGTTGCTGACAGGACCGCCCTCTGGAACGCTCAAATGCAAGCGCTGTACAAGAACATCGAAGGTTCTCAGAAGTTTCTTCCCAACTCCATGGGTAGACATATAGTGCAGAACGCCGGACCGTGGATCGAGTTGGACAATGCTACGTATAGACCTAGGAGAACTATGCTAATCGTTCTACTAAATGATCACCTCCTAGTTGCCTCGCGCAGGAAGCGGAAGTTGGATGGCCCGAACGATATGCGCGGCCCAGCCACAAAATTGGTCGCAGATCGGTGTTGGCCCTTGCTAGATATCGAGGTCGTGGACATGGCTTCGACTAGTGAAGCTTATACTGGGAAGAATAAGCTGTCGGATGCCATCATGGTCCGAGGGGTTGGCCAGGAATCTTTCATCTATCGGACGGAGAAACCCGAAGGCCCCGCGGATCAAGAGAAGTCGACACTGATGCTCAACATACGAAAGGCCGTGGAGGAGTTGCGCAAAGGCATACAATCCGAGATGGAAGCAAACAATAAAGCCAAGGAAACCATCAATTACTTTGCCTCGCGGGATCCCGGCTTGTTACAAAAAACGGAGTTACTCGAGACCCTGTCCGATGTCAAGGATATGCTGATCGAGGTAGACGGGAAGCAGCAAAACTTGCGCTGGGTAGAGGGTCAGATGGATGAACTTGACATTGACATCGCCTTACAACGCTTTGATATGGCAGTGGATCGTGTCGAGAAGCTGAAGAGTCTTTCACGCGGGCTCAAGAACAACGCAATTGCCCAGGGCTTCATCAATTTCAAGGTCGAAGAACGAAGCGCTAAACTTGCCGGGTTCATCGTTAGGGAGCTGGTGGAAACGCACGACAAGCAGCAGAAGACGAGACAAAACGTGAGCTGGTTGAGTAGATTAGGATTCGAAGACCGAGCAAGAGGCGCTTATCTTGAGGCTCGGACCGACTTAATTCAAAAGCGATGCAGGTACGCTATATCCGGCGATGGTAAATATTGCAATCAGTTGGCATATACTAATCTACTCTGCAGACAATGCGTCTTCCAGGGAGATCTGCATCTTTACATCTGGCAGCTGTCATTTGTCTATTTCCATATCATCAGAAACACGGTCAGCTGCTTCCAGAGCTGCTTCCCTCAGGCAATGATGAGCGCGTGCGTAAAATGGGCCAAAGAACAGGTAGATGCGTTTAACGCCATCTTGGGGAGGCAACTTAGCAGTACGGAACGGGGTGGCGAGGTATGGAATCAGTGCATGCAGCAAGCAAAGATACACGCTCAGGTGTTAGAGGAAGTCCAACTTGACTTCCGGGATCTTGTGGGGAGGGATGTACCCCCGACCAGCACGGATGGCGCTGGCCTCGTTGGACTTGGTCTTACATAAATGCTCGAGAGGACTGTAGCAACATACCTACCAGAGCGCATACTTATGTTAGATGGCGGCTTCAATGGATGCTCTCTGTTGTCTGGGAATGCACATCCGCGCCTATGTGCATGTTGGCGGTAGGAAACACTACATGAAGATCACCCGTCCCAGCATACAAGGGCGTCGGCACGCACACCTTTTCTACTATGCACCACTAGCTTTCATTTCCTGGCTTACGTACACGTGTAGTTAACCCATCTGCCTGGTTTCGAGTCTGCTATTGGTGATGAGAATGCACAGCATATCTGAGAGGAATTCCATTGGAGACCCAATACCGGGACTAGGTGAAGTCCTCTTCAAGTTCCCCTCGCGCCATTTTAAAGCTCATTGCACCGAGTCGTTGGATCGCCATCCTGGTGGAAGTGGCGGCGGTCACATGTGTGTCATCCTGAGGGTCCGCGTCCGAAAGGTATGGAAGGATTCCGTGATAAGGTGTGAATTCAGCTCATCCGGCCATCTTGGATTGTGATGGACCAAACTCTTGCTCTCCCTTACGTATGCTTCGTTATACCGTGAGCCTTGCCCCATCCTTGGCGCATCTCTTACACCTTGGTTGCGATTAGGTTTCCTGCACAGCTGATCCTGGGCGCATTTTGGTGGTTGTTGTAGAATTCTATTAACAGGTATTTCCCCTTATTCAACACCGCTGCGTGCTCACGATGTTGTCGGAGACGGATCCTCACCGGACGTCACTCTCAGTTGAAGGTCTGCCCAAGTCTTTCAGCCGTGCTTCTTCAGATCACAGAGTGAATGGCTATAAGCGGTTGTACGTGTAAGCAGTGCGCCAGGTACTCCTGTATGCAGAGTCGTAGTTCGCTGCTCTTTATAAGTAGGTGTGAAGTAGATGGCATCCCTACCAATATCATATACACCACGGAACAATAAAAGGACTGGAGGGAGTGATATCGTCCTACAAAGCCCTATGATTATGCACATAAGATATCGCGTGATCACTTGGTCCAGGTTTGGTAATCTGAACCAAAGTTGACAATTCGGAGGGTTTGGAGTACATCAACATAGCCGCAGCTCCAATCTACTCGTGCAGACATCAACCTCCAGAAGACCTCAAGTAGGACATCTCACCATGTCTGGGGCGCAAGACACGCCCCTCGACCGTACTACATCAAAGATGGTGGGCTGCTCATCCTTCCCACTCTGCCTCGATGATCCAGCGCGTAGTTCCCACAGGCAGCCGGGCGCCTACATACCTGAACCTCGAATCGGCCTGGCGGAACAGCTCAGGCCACTCATGCATCTCGCGCTGCTGTGCGTTGAGAAGCTGCAGCATTCCTACGTCCATGTTACTAACCACCAGTTAGTTTCGATACCACACATTCAGCTAACTCGTTACCAGGGGCTTTCTCACATGGCTTTTCGGGCTTCCGGGGTGGATAGGTTCTCGAATCGCGGGAGAATGCGATCATGAATTACCACTCTGGCGCCGCGTTCCAGCGCAGGCACGAGATTCTGCAGGATCTTGATGCAATATTCATCGGCCCAGTTATGGAATATGGAGCGGAAGTAGTACACGTCTGCTTTGATGGGTTGCTCCGTGAAAAAGTCACTGCAGCGTCGAGTGTCAGCACCGTTTCCTCAGGTTCCGTCAAGTAGTTCAACCCACTGCTCCATGAAAATGACTCTGTCCTTCAGCTTGGCAGGCAATCGGGCGACACCACCTGCGACCGTGTCTGGCAGATCTTGGACAAAGCATTTCATGTACGGAAACCGCTCCGCAATGCTTATGGCAATGCAGCCGTGGGATCCTCCGACATCAACCATGGTTCGCTTTTCTGCCCATGGGTAATTGTCCACCACTACCTGAGGTGACTCGTCAGGACGACAAAAGTACATCCCGAGCCTCTCAGCTCGGTCTGGGTTTTCGGCGAAGATCTCGTACATGCTCCTGGTGCTGTTGTTCGCGAGAGCGAACCCCTGAGATCTCAGTATTACAACCGGCTTGCTTCAGCGTCTCCTGAAAGTGCCACTTACGGTCTTGCTGTTCTCTTGGGAGTTTGGCCACTTTTCCATGGCATCGGCTAACTGGTCAAGAGTGAGTGAGTGTTATCTGAGGTTGATGGAACTCATCTGGCTAACCCTCATGGCTGCTGGCCAAAACTCGTCCAATCCCACAATGAAGTAATTTCGTACTAGATCGTCACTCGCAAGTGTGGCGGTCAGAGCTGAATGGGTGATGATGCCTGGTGATTTCTCCTGGAAAAAATAGTGGTTTACGATGGCGTGGCGCACAATCCGTCGGACGTTCTTCACGTTCAGGCCCGAAAATCGGGACATGGCTTCAAATGTCGTGGATCCTCCGACGGGAAATGACCTATCTAACTTGAAGCGGAGGATGACTTTCACGCTGGCAAACGCAGTCCACTGTGATGTTCATTAACAGGAATTCCCCAAGCCTCGGCCGTCTAGTCTGATTGCGCTTACTTCAAAAACGAGAAGCTGCTTGGGGCCGGTCAGCAGTGCGTTCAATTCCGAACAGGCACCAGTCACAGCAGCCCGCACCGCCTTGATGTCTAGAGCGTCTTCTGGTATAGGTGAAGACGAGAGGGCATCCTCGTCGAGTGACGGGGTGGGGAGCTTGCTCCTGACGAGGAATTCGTTGATTGTCTCTGTCCCCTTAGAAATAATGGTAGAAAGCTCGACGATTCGGTTGGTGGAAGCCATCATTCAAGCCTTTCATGAGTTAGCAAACCCTCAACAGTGAGAGCCAGTCGGCCCGAGAGAGGTGTCGAGGAGGAGCTGTATTATACATCGTGTATGTGGTGTACGTATATTAGGTATATACCGTACCGGGAAAAGCTGGCGGCGGAGGACCGCTCTTTTGAGAGGAAGGGGCCTTTTGAGGACAATGGGCCTTTTGAGAGCGACGGTTCTTTTGAGAACAGCGGTTTCTGAGAATTACGATTGTTTCTGCGCGCTGCAAAAACATCCTCCGTACTTAGTTATATTATATATAGGTATATATATGTTTATAAATATATCCTTGTAGGGCTTAGACGGGCATGATGATATGAGTTACGCGTGTGTCATGGATGGCTTGCATGGTGTTACGGATGGCATACCCATATACACAGCTGTTATAACCGTGACGGCAAAAACAACGCATGCTGTTATTGACCGTACGGGTTTCACAGCTATATGGGTATACTATCCGTAACAATAGTATCCGTGACACATAGGCATCTTGCTGAGTCTCGTGTCATTTCAACCATTGAAGGTCGATAGCAGGCTCGTACAGGAGTGACACAATTCGTGGTCGAAGCAGAGAGCAAATGAAGTAGGACTTAATCAGGGGACGGTGGACGATGGCGACTCGGTGATGTTGGACCCTGATGAGCCGAGAAGAGAGGAATCTTGTATGCTGGGGCCAATCACCAAGGGAGGCTGTCGAAAACATCATAGTAGAAGTCGGAATTTGAGACAACAGACGTAGAACAGATCTAATCCAATGAACTTGCAGGCTATTACACCAAGCGACAGAAGCGGTCGGATCAGGGCTAGGTACCTGGAAGACGGTGGCGAAGTGCTACCTAGGTACGGACGTAGATAGGTAGAATCAACAACATGACTGACCAGTTCGCGCGTTGCCGGTGTTTATCATAATCCCCGGCCTACCGCAGATCTCGGTCACTACCCCTTGAGAAGGGTACAGTACCCCTGGTTGGCCAGATTGATACGGATGGCCGATAGGTATACCTATGGTCTTGTTACATGCATTATCTGGGTCAGCCAGATGCCTTATCCATATAAACCATGTAACTACCAAATAGCAAACATGCATCAAAACGAGCTCCTGGCGTCTCACGTAAGTCTCTGCGAGCCTGCGAATTCTCTCTTCCTAGCCGAAAGCGAAATGCCGATTGATTTCATGATAACGACAACGACAACAACGACAACAACGACAAGACCGCAACGTGCTCGCGCATTATTATTCTCAGCTCGATAATACCCCTTATTCTTCTCCTCCGCCATTTGCCTGCGCTTTTCATCGGCTCGTAGTCCGTACATTTCTCTGATAACTCCCCGTGACGACGATATCAACCCGATCTGACCAGCCAAAGCGACCCCACCCTCTCTTGCTCCTTTCCTGGACAGGGTCCGTCCTGCTGTCTTCCATCTGCCCTCCGTCTGCCCATCCATCAATCCAACCCAACCCATCCCTCCATCCGCCCGCCCGTCCATCCGTCTAAAAACAACCACGAGGAAATCGATCAGCAATAACAGACCTGATTTTTGGCCGTTTTACACGACGACAAATCGGGTATTACACTCTTCTGCCCGGCGCTCCTAGCATCCAGCTCGCTGCGCCTCGCGATACCACCGACGTTCGCTATTCGAGTGCCAACGCGTTACTGCTTCCGCCGCTTATCATCCTTCTCTCGCCATCGACCCTGCCCTTCCGATCCCGTTAGCCAACATGGATACCAACATGGAGGATGTCGGTCGGGTCCCTACTGATCTGGCCCCCCTCCCTCCTTCAGAGCCTACTACCATTCCTACACTGGATGGCTGGATCGAGAGCTTGATGAACTGCAAACAGCTGGCCGAGGCCGATGTGCAGAGACTCTGCGAGAAGGTCCGCTTGCCTCCTCTTTATTCCCACTGACAAGCCTTACATACGTCTATGCTCGTGTCGCGTATGCGTATATGTAAATCATTGCTTCGGCGATTCCGCTCATCAACCATCGCGTTCGTTTCGCTTCGCACTCGCTGACATCCCTCCATCTTAGGCACGAGAAGTGTTACAGGAAGAATCAAATGTCCAGCCAGTGGTATGATAGGTCCCACCACGAGAAGCATACTTGGTGCTGACATTGAATAGAAATGCCCCGTTACCGTCTGCGGCGATATTCACGGCCAGTTCCACGATCTCATGGAGCTGTTTAAGATCGGCGGTCCCAACCCCGATACCAATTATCTTTTCATGGGTTCGTCATTGATCACTGTGAAGACCCTTGAGATGAAAAAGTGCTGTGTTATTGACTAGTATTGTGTTATGCAGGTGATTATGTCGACCGAGGCTACTACTCTGTCGAGACCGTCACACTCTTGGTCGCCCTCAAGATTCGATATCCCCAGCGCATCACCATCCTGCGCGGTAATCACGAGTCTAGACAAATCACCCAGGTCTACGGCTTCTACGACGAATGTCTACGGAAATATGGCAACGCCAATGTCTGGAAATTCTTCACTGACTTATTTGACTACCTGCCACTCACTGCTTTGATCGACAACCAGATCTTCTGCCTCCACGGTGGCCTTTCGCCCAGCATTGATACACTTGATAATATTCGAGCGCTCGACCGCATCCAGGAGGTTCCACATGAAGGTCCCATGTGCGACCTGTTATGGTCTGACCCCGACGACCGTTGCGGCTGGGGAATCTCGCCTCGTGGTGCTGGTTACACATTCGGGCAAGACATCTCGGAAGCCTTCAACCATAACAATGGCCTGACTTTGATTGCGAGAGCTCATCAGCTGGTTATGGAAGGATACAACTGGTCACAGGATAGAAACGTGGTGACTATCTTCTCCGGTCTGTTTTCCACGCCACCACAGGCACCCCCGATTCTGAGTGTCCTGAAAAGCTAACGTTGAGTAGCTCCAAACTACTGCTACCGATGCGGCAATCAAGCCGCAATCATGGAAATCGACGAGCACCTAAAATATACCTTGTAAGACATATCTTCTTTGGGATCCGGATTATTCCTACTCACCCATCGTTTGCGGCTAATATACTGATATCTGTTTTATAGCTTACAATTTGACCCTTGTCCTCGAGCTGGGGAACCCATGGTTTCTCGACGTGAGCCCTATTGCCCCTACCCCAATGTCGTGTGATAATCTCAACCTGACTGTTTCGTAGGCACACCTGACTATTTCCTCTAAACTTAATGCATCATTGCTGCCTCGTCACCAAGGACAGGCGGTCTACAGTTGCGATGGTTACCCCTGAGGGCCGAGATCTGGACTATTGGTGTGGCTACCTAGCACCAAATTTTATGTACAATTACCCAAGCCACAAGACGCCTGTTCATGGCGGCCAGACAGGACTTTGGGTCGTTAAGATACCCTAGAGAATCATTGCGCTATACCTGTTGAAGGCCCACGTCTTGCTCTGGCATAAAAAAGAGAAAACAGACTGGAGAGATACAGAGCGCCTAGATTTCATAACGAACAAGAGAAGTTTTGATGTTAGACGAAGCAAAATCTGTCCATGCTGCTCGTTCAACTGTGACAGCCACCGGTCTATCTATTAGGTATGAAGGTACGCGATATTCGACAATCATGCAGGTGCTGAGCTGAGTAACTTGATACCACTGTCAGTCGATGTTTTCGAGCACTGCCGTGCCCAGTAGCACTGGACACTTGAATTGGCATTTTGCGTAGAACTATTTCAACCTCTATGGTCATCGTAAGAACATAGGTATTACTGTCCAGCGCCTACGCAAAGCTTCCAAGCTCCAGGGACACAGCCTTCCTTTGTCGGTGTCCAAAAAGCCTTCCCCGCGAAGACCGGAGCGGGCGATGCTGTCCCACGTTAGACCCACCTTTAGCAGCATACAACCAATCATACAACATACGCACGCTGCTAACAAATGAAATGGGATAATGGAATTTATTCTCGAAAACTTTCTTACTAATAATTAACCTACCTAATTCACTATACGGACGGTCTAACGCGTAATAAGAATGTCCCTTGACGATTCTGTCTACCTAATCGATTCGGCTCAATACAAGATGTAGGCATAGTCAGTAACCTATACCTGTTTACAATGCAGTAAATCTAATCCAGCGCAGCCTCCCGCATCAACTACCTATTATATCCACCCGCCTTCCATACTCACCCGCTCTGGGTTTCTTTGGCTCTGACTCCTACTCACGCTGCTGCAGGTCCGACTGGGCGTCCGGCTCCCGCTAGCGAGGCTCCGCGCCGCGGTGCTGTTGTTGCGGCTAGGGGTGTTGGCGACGGGGTCACGTCCCGATGCCTGTGTCTCGCTCGTAAACGGCCAGACGACCGTGTCCGGGGTCAGCCTCGGGGCGCTTAGGTGGATCTCCTCGTCCGAAGTCAGGGCCTCGCCCCATACGTGCTTCTGCCCGCTCTGCAACTGGTGCGGCTGGAAGCTCCGGCGTGTCCTGGGATGTACCGCGTCTGGCTCCTGGATGTACGTGCTGCTGCTTGTTTCGCCCCCCCATTTTGTGCTGCCCTCGCTTGACCCCTCGTCGATACCGCTCGAAGCGCGGGGGTAGCCGGCTGCCGTAGGGTGGGGTTCGTTGCTGTCATTGTTGTTTTTATTGCTCGCGGGCGTCTCAGCGCGTTCGGCACGGTCGCCTGCGCTGGGCGTGTTGATGTTCCGTGATGACGGGCGTGCACCGCCGAAATTACGCGACATTGCCCACGATGTCCGGAATGGCCAGGGCACACCGTTCCATTCCCCTCCGGGCCCGTATGTAGGGATGTCGTTGCCCAGGGTGAGACGGGGAACCGAGCGGCTCGTAGCCGATTTATCGTCGCTCTCGATGTCGATGCTCTTTAGTTTCCCCTTGCCCTTGCTGTCGCTCTTGGAAATAGACGGCTTCTCGCAGCCGTCTTTGCCGCTGGCACCTTTATTCCTTTCGGAATCCTTCTCATTCCCGCGCGCGTCGGAAGTCGAGGACGAGACGGACGAGCGGCGCACCTTCCTGCCTTTACCGTAGTCACCTGGCCCCTTGGCGCCGTTCGGCACGATGAAGCGGCGGTCGAAACGCGTAAGGAGATACGTCGCGGCGACGATCAGGTCAATGACATAGTTGAAGCAGTAGTAGCAGACGCGATCGTGGTACCACGCGGGCTCGTCCACTGGCCGTGTGGCGAAGCCCGTAAAGACGCGAAAGACGGCGCCCGCTGTTGCCAACACAGAGGCAAACAAGACCAAGCGTATTTTGCTGCGCCAGCGGCCCGCCCCGAACTTCTCGACGCGGTATTTGTGCGGCACTAGGGCTGCGACGGCAATGATGGGGATCGGGAGGAACGCTAAAATCGCCATGTACGTCCCGGTGAACAGCTGCACTATGTGGTCCGACCGCCGGATTGTCTCGTTTTGCGTGAAGAAGCTCTGGATGGTTACCGTTATGGCCATCACAAGACACGCCACCACGCAACCTATCAGGAACCGGAACGCGAAGGTCGTCGTCCGATGCCACCCTAAGGCGGGGTGGTAGGCTCGCACTATGCGCTGGGCAATGATCAGGTTGACGATGAGCATCAGCACGCTCCCCGTCTGGGTTAGAATGTTGGCCGCCATGGCTATGTTGGCCGCCTGCGGGTAGCACGCCCACACTATCCTCATGCTCAGTGCCACTGCCCGCAGGAAGCATAGGGCGAACATCATCCCCGAGAAGAGGAATTTGAGGCCTTCCCGCCTGTTGAGCTGCAGGACTGTCATGTGTGCTGCCGCAGTCACGACGAAAAGCGTCAAGAGCACGGAGGCGATGGGCAAATCCGTTTCCATAGTCGGTATGCCGCCTACGAGCGCAATAGTTGGTGTATACGGGCCATGATGACTGTCTGCGGCCTGTAGGATCATGGTCAGCTGAGTTTCAGCTCGGAAACCAGTGTACGAAAGCGAAAACGCGCAAAAACAAATTGGGGGCTGTGCTACTTGAATTCCTGAGGTGTGGCATGGCTGTTTACCTCCTGACGGTAGACCAGCCGCAACATAAGACGTATTTTCAAGCGAACGCTCGCTCAGCAAACATCCCAAGAACGTCGGCATGTAATACAATATAAAGTAAGGATACGGCGAGGCCTCCTGATTCAAGTGGGAGAATGCAGAGAGGGAGAGCCAAAGAGAAGAAAGCATATACACGTACGGTTTCCGGTGGCGGGACGGGTGTAGATGTGGGCTCCGGTATAGGGGAGCTAGGCTCTGGACTTGGAGCTACTGTCCAGTTTCCCGTAACTGCATCTCTCCTGACCAAGACGAAAGCTGCTCTTCTCCTCTCCATTCTGTTTTCCGGAATCATACTTTCTCTTCTCACGGTCACACCTTCTCTGGGCGTTTTTCGCCTCAATATCTGAACTTGAAGTAACGTTACGCCGTTCGCTCCCTCTGATGTTTTTCACTCAAGTTGGAAAAGGCACGGCGCTTTCGCGGTCTGCCTTCGGTCGGACCTCTGGTGCTGAGTCCGTTGTTGTCGGTCTTAACCCCCTTTTAGGTCGTCGTCGTCGTCTACTATGCCCAAAGGCGCGTGGTAACGGCTTAGGAGCTGAGTGTGTTTACGAGAAACACGGCGAGCGAGTCAATGACAACTTCATCTGCAGTACTGAGTTTGTCGAGGGCGAAGCAGAGATGAGTGTAGTCACATCACCTGTCGAAAGTGGATGATTGGCAGAGAAATAAGAATGATCTGGCATCCAAGAGCTCCCACTCTGACCTCCGACATCCGAGCAAACCGCTGTTCTTCACATGGAGGGATCCAAATGGGTCTGCATTACATTAGCAGCGAACTTATTTCGGCCTGTCCTTTACAGTGTAGTTCCGTCCCTCTGTATGATAAGGTTCCTCCTCCGGCATGTTTCAAGGAAAGTTACCGTCTGCGAAACCTAGAAGCGGTGGGCAGGTTGGCTACAGACTACAAGGGATGCCAATCCCAATCAAGGCGGTTTTGTCTTGGCCTTCAATATTGGACTCTCTTCCAATGTTTCCCAGCTCCTCGTCTGGATAACATATATGTTCTTGGAAGAATGGATGCACGTAGTCAATCGCGTGTTCGGCGACGACCACGCTTTATGAACGTCTGTCTCTCCTCTGGAGGAACGGCGACGATGACTAAAGGCGACAACATGACCCATGTAGGGCATTGAGTTCCATACTGCAGCTTCTCTGGCCAGCGAGCGGCGCATCTTCTCGCTGAACTAGGACTTATCCGCTGCTACAAGGGACAGATATATCACGTACAATGCATGCGTGCGTGGACGCATACAACCATGTCCCTACCTGTATGGCACTTAGTCATCCGCCAACGAGAAACCATGCAAGCGACGACTTCTAGGCGTTTCACCGACGCCGAGCAACCCTTGTCTTAGGATGGGAGAATGAAGATCGGACGGACACACGACAGATGCTTTAGCCTTCGCTCCCAGGACATGGGCAGGACACAGGAGCATTGGATTTGATAATGGCCGGAGGCTCTAGATACCGGCTGATACTGGGTGACCCGACCGAGCCGAGGTTGAGGTTTATGCTCTACGTTGTGGCTATCAGGGAATCTGTCGCAACTCGCCGAGTGAAGGACGGAGGGCGAGAGTCCACATATCTGATATGGTTCTACAGGGCGGGGGTGAACCCACCCGCGTCTATCTGGGACGCACGTAGGTATGTGAGCAAGTAGAACGCTTTCGAAGTGACGATGGTGTATCAAGGCAACCTTTTCCTGGTGGAATCTTATGAAAGGGGCATTCCTAGTCTGCAGAATATTGCTGGGCACACTCTGCTTGGGTTTTGACACATTACTTATACGCTCAGACTTTTCCTGCTCGGTTTTCCGTGTGCATCGTTTGCAACAAGACCTCTGAATATATGAAGCAAAGGCTCATATGGGCTCGGCAAGGCGTAACTTATTCATGACAGGCCAAACAGGGAGGTAGGAGGGAAGAGAAAAGGGACCAGAAAACAAACGCTCCCCAGGCAACATCAGGCGACACAAGTCTCGACTGCTGAGATTGAAGTCCTAGGCACTCCCTCTGCGCCCATCCAGGATTTATGTGGACCGTATTCGCTGCTGGTTCGGCGTTCGCTTATTAATCAGAACGAGACCGGTGTTTGTCTGCTGAAGTTGCCCAAAGCTTGACTGAGCCGACTCAATTCTACGCTCAGATGCATCGCGAAACAAGTCACATAACATTACCGCCCGTGTCGACTGGGTGCTACTATTATGGATTGGGAACCGTGGGCATATTGCCATGCGTATGCGCCGAAAGTCACCAAGTTCCCGGTTCAAAGGTGGAAAATGAGTGAGCCGGCGAGGCGGTAATATCCTATAGTCTGCGTGGGATAGCACATAAGACTTTACCTAATTTTTTCGCAAGCCATGTTCGCAACTATCGAGTATATTCGCACATTCTGCCCTTGCTCGATCCGAATTATAAACCATGCCAATGCAGAAACTCGGAGAAGCCGAGGAAGCACACACTCACCCCAAAGAGCCACGAGCAATTCCACAATATTCGGCCCAATGACGTTCGAAAAAGCAGCTTATAAGTCCAGGGGAAGTACGAGGAATTGCATCTCTCTGTGGGGTGGGGTGCACCCTGCCGGCTGACGAGCACGGTTATTCAAGGAAGATACCTTGCCACTGGTAAGTTATATACTCTGAACATCGGTGGCCAGCAATAGCCGTGGCTCTTTTCTGGCCTACCGAGGCACTGCGAGGCGGAGAGCATTTAGACTAAATCGCGGCCTAAATCCAACCTCACGCTCGCCATCCGCAAAGCAACACGGAGTCAGCCAGCCACGCAGCCTGCAAAGGAACCTGCCGCCGCGTTACTAAGTCACCTGTCGTTACTTAAGCAAACGTCGTTTAGACGGTGCTTGTTTGGCGCTGATGACAAAACGTGTAGCTTCCAGGCAAAATTCGAGTGTCGCTGTCTTAGGAGACCGGTGTAATAAGGAGGTATCGTGAGCGATTCCTAGGTTCAACTGATCAGGACCCATATATTAGCATTGCCGGCTCGTAGTATACGACCTTGTATGCGCATCCAAGAACATTCCCGCGTCCCTTCATGCCGACAATTCCATCCAGATGGGTATCTTGGCGAATCCTATATACCATTTTGACCATAAACCCAACCTCTTCCTCACCACCTCGCTCCACGTTCTCTCCCGTCTCGTCCAACCCACGATGCAACCAAATTGAACACAGCCTCGGAATCGGAATCAGATACAACGCAGCAACATCAAGTATTACCCCAGTACAAGCCCACGCGCCCGTTTCGGAAATCGGTGAGTCGCAACCGTGGCACAACAGCACGCCGAGGAGACGTCCACACAACCGGATAACTCGCATCGCTGCTGGGCACGGTAATAACAGACCGCGTGGCGAATAGCACAACAAGCTGAAGGAGCCCATGGCTGCCAGATAATAGCCCTTGATAGGCCACGAGATTTATGATATCCCCCGCAGCCAAATACTACTGGATTCGAATAGTGGCCTCTCCTCGTCGTTGGGGCTGGCGACATTGCCATCAACCGCCCAGTCTCATCACAAGGCTCCTCGTTGAGTCGTCCATGTGTTCCAAGCGCCTCGTCGTCGTCCGCCGCGCTATATTCGCCGTTGTTGTCGCCTTTGAAAGCAATGACGGGGCGTAACTCAAGGTTACGCCAGTAAGCGGTGGCAGACGATGGCGACAGGAGCCACGAGCAAGGCCTCCCGCACGAAAGCGCTCAGTGGCATCGCCCTCTCCCCCACACTCCGTCACCTACGTCAACGGCTTACCCAGAACGGCGACACAGAAAGGAAGATGGGCACTTCGACCGCCGGGGTTGTCGTCCGAAGCCGAGCCATGGCGTAGCGCCACGCGTGCATGATGCACCTACGAAACTACATAGGTAGTATATACATAGTAGGAGTGCTTTAGAGTGTAGATCGGTTGCCTTTCCCCGATCTACCACGGAATGGTGTACATATCCGGTGTAGTGCACGGCCGACATTCGAAATCCCACGGGGTCCCCCACTAAAGCGGCATCCCGTCACAAGAGAAAAGTCTTGTCAGCACGAGTGCCGCTGTCACTGGGGTTTATCCGGTCATCAGGGGCAGACATCGCAAAGCTGATGCCGGAACAGCAATTAGGCAATTGGTTCTACCGAGTCACGTCAAGCTGCTACCGAAGCGGATTCCCGACCCGATCAGAATAAGGTAGGTAGCCAGCCATGTCTCCCGCGTCGGATATCGCGCGAGACGACTCATACAAAGCGCTCCGTCGCAGCCTTTCAGGCATAGCTCAAGATTTGCTGAATCTCCCGAAGAAAAAAAACAAAAGAGCAAAAAGTCGTCTAACAACTCGAACCCGGTCACTTAGCGCCGAGATAGCGCTGACGGTGCTCATGTTGTAAGAACTCTGCTCTCTAGTCTCGATCTAAACCCACACTAGATGCGAGGCCAATATAGCCCCGTTTCCCTCCAGCCGAGGGAGCCCTTCTACCTACTAAGTACTCCACGTCCGCGCCACGTACCTAGGTACCTAACAAGCTACGGTACGGTAGGTAGTGTAGATAACGGATTGTCGAGCGCGGGCCGTACGAAGTATCTAGGTGCTACCTACCTACACTACTTCGTACTATCTCTTTGGCTGCCCAAAGACACCAACTCGGTAACTGACGGAGTGGTAATGTAAAGCAAGTGACCGAGTTGGTGGTGTCTTCGGGCAGCCAAAGAGATAAGTAGGTAGGTTAAACAATCCGAAAGGC
Organism: Xylariaceae sp. X802; assembly: GCA_028637635.1. Classification (NCBI taxonomy): domain Eukaryota; kingdom Fungi; phylum Ascomycota; class Sordariomycetes; order Xylariales; family Xylariaceae; species Xylariaceae sp. X802. The sequence goes on along the minus strand of JAJFDH010000037.1, from coordinate 396,620 downwards.
GAGCCAAGCCTACCCTGCACAAAACACCAAGGGCCGCGTCATTTTCCGATTTAGGCATATTGGCTCAAGCTTCCAATTTTCCGCCTTCCACTTATACACTACTAGTGTATGTACAGTACAGTACCTACATAGTACTCGCCCATGCCAAAATCGCAACGGGCAGCGCGTCATCGTCGCTAGCATCGTTGCCACCGACGCTTCTGTAATTGGCCAATCGAAGCCACCTTGAGCACATCGTAGGTAATTAAAGGATCAACTTAACCGCAGACTACGAGATAACTAGCTACCCAACATAGCCAGTTCCCCCAACTTGCTCTCCTATACACTACCTAGTTATCTATGTGTACACTACCTACGCTACCTACATCGTAGGTAACCCTGCTGCCCCCTCTGCCCTTGTGATCCCAAGGCAGATGGGTCGGGCATATGCTTCTTATTACCTAGATTTGCTTTCAGCATCTTCGCTACCAATTGCGACCTTGCAAGCGCGTTACAGTACAGACCGTATTTCATTGTCTCGTGCGATTACCTGTAATCGCTCATCGGAAATGAGAAATTAGTCCTTTTTTTTTTCCTGTTGGCTTGTTCGTGATAACGTTCGCGATAACGTTCGCTGTCCGTTGTCCTCTTGCTACGAGCGGCCGCACGCCATTGCTTAACTTCAGCATGCCTTCGTAAATCGGCGCAAAATACATGGTATTCAGTGACATCCGGTATCCGAGATATGTGGAACATTTCATCTTTTTTTCTTTTTTGCTTTTTGGGTAGATTTTCTTGTCTATTCGTCATATATGCATTACTCCAAAAGACTGCAAGAAGGTCAGTTCCATTGCCCCAGGTCTGGTCACCTTCTGCCAGCACGGCCACTCGTGGTATGGGCATCACTTGCAATATACACTTCCATGGCGTGTCGTTGCCGTCAACCTTCTGCAGTCTCACATCCATAGGCTCCCATCGACCCACCCTCCGTAGCCGCTGCCCATCGACGGCTCGAGGGCCTGGTATGGTAATCCGGCTCCCTTTTCAAGTTAGTATGAGCAAATGGATTAGATAAAAAAAACCACGCGAACACCAGGTCTCAGCCAGCAAAAGGTGGGCCGAGACCCTTGATGATGCCCCGAGTGTAATTCGCAAGGAAATGATGAGCCAGTAGCTCAAAACCTGTTTCGCATTTCCATGAAGCCTGCCTGTCCCGTTCCCAGTCGTGCATCCCGGGCTGAAGGATTCAACAAGGCCACCTGAAAGGGTATCCAAGTATAGAAGGACCAAAAAAAGAAAAGAAAATCAAATCAAATGCGTCAGATATCCCATCACGGAATACTGCCACATTCGCTATCAGTTCCACCCTAGGGAATTTTCAGCAGCCACGGGGGCGGAGATGTTGGCAGTTCGTGCCGACTGGTTTGTGCCGCTTCGCCCGCTGCCTTGACTGTCGCGCATATTGCCCCCGGAGATGGCACCATATCCAGCACTGCCGCTGAAATCGCGCGTTACCAGTGCCCCGCCCATAAATGGTGGACTGCCCGCCTGTCGCATTTCATCCACTGCCGAGATGGAGCTGCTTCGCTGGTGACGTTGCTTCTTTTGCTTGTATCTCCGAGCAACGACAAACATGGCAGCACCGTAAGCACCTGCCACACTGAGAGCCCCGATTGTAATACCAGCCGTTGTCCCCTTTTGCGCGGCTGTTGTGTGATCGCTTCCTGAACTTCCAAACGGATCCTGATTGTTAACAGCGCCATTATCTCCTGAGTCTCCGCCAACACCCGTGTTAGGATCACCTTCTATGCCAGCTCCAACCCAAATGGGAATGGCAGAGTTGATCTGGCTAGTTAAATTGTTATAGAGCGGATTTTCTTGGTGATAGAGAGCCGAATTAGGTGTTTTAATATCAATGGCGAGCTGATTTACTTTGGCGGTCGGATAGTACAACAAGGCTTGAGACGTAATATATCCCAGAGTAGTCATTGTATCATAGGGTCTGATACTGTTCATGACAATATCACTTGCTTGAAGCCCACCTCCCCACGCAAGTGCGAGCGGCAAAAGCTGGAACAGCTGGGCAGCGGCCTTTGGTTGCTCCACGAGATGCAGATAATGCTCGCCGTACTTAAACGAGATCTGGATCATTGTGGAATCTGGTGGTGGTGGAGCAGTAGTCGAAGCTGGGGATATAGCCATGGGGAGCGTAGTGGGAAGTCCAGTAGCCGTGCTAGGGAGTGCACCAGTGCTGATTGTGCCTGTTGGTTCCTGGATAATCAGCGATGTTGGCAGCCACGATTGCGAAGAGTCTGTAATCGTAGCGGTGGCAATAATGCTTGTAACAAGGGACTTTGAATTGGTTGAAGTGGATGCTGATGGAGTCGTAGGTGACTTAGCAACACTGGAGGTTGTTGAGGTGGTCACTGGTAGAGGGCTTGTTGACACAGGCGTTGACGACGGATGAATTGCTGACTGGGTCGTGTTCTGCGGCACACTAGACGATGTAGAGTGGATAGCCAGCGTTGAGGTAGAGGCCCCCTCAGATGTGGTTATATTAGCTATCGTTGAAGCCGACGATGTTGGTGTCATCACTGACTGCGTTGTAACCGTGCTGTTTCCAATAGGCTTAGAGGTCACCGTGGCAGGAATACTGGTACTGTTTCCTATAGACGGTGTTGAAATCGGAGTCGAAGAAATCGACGTCAAACCAAAACCACCACTCGAGCTCGGAGTGGCAGACGCAAATGATTCCGTGGAATTGGCAGTCGCCTTCGTAGAGGTGGAACCGAAGATTGAAGTCAAGTCGAACCCACCGCTTGAGGTTGGAATCGCAGATGGAGATCCGGTCATATTGGCAGTCGGTACAGATAGGAGGCTGGTTAACTGCCCTAGAAGCCCGGTACTTGACGTTGCAGAAGCAGATGGCGTTGAGGTCGCATTGGCAGTCGGTAGGGATAGTAAGCTGGTAACGCCCCCTAGAAGCCCACTACCCGAGGGTGAAGCAGCAGATGACGAGTCGGTTGCATTGGCGGTTGGCGCAGACAGCAAGCTGGTAACACCCCCTAGAAGCCCACTACCCGATGATGCGGTGGCAGATGGCGATTCGGTTGCATTGGCGGTCGGCACAGACAACAAACTAGTCAGGCCTCCAACAAGTCCACCGACTGAGGTGGGAGAAGCAGATGGAGCTGATTCGGTCGTATTAGCAGTCGGCGCAGACAGCAAGCTAGTTAGGCCTCCAGCAAGTCCACCGACTGAGGTGCGAGAAGCAGATGGAGCTGATTCGGTCGTATTAGCAGTCGGCGCAGTTAGCAAGCTAGTTAGACCTCCAACGAGTCCACCACCTGAGGTGGGAGTAGCGACTGACGATTCGGTCGTATTAGCAGTCGGCGCAGACAGCAAGCTAGTAAGGCCCCCAACAAGTCCACCACCTGAGGTGGAGGCAGCAGGTGCGGCGGATGCGGTCATCTCGGCAGTTGGCTTAGACATTAAGCTACTTTGCCCCCCAAGAAGCCCACCGCTCAAGGCTGTAGCAGATGGAGATGGCCCGGTATTGTTAGCAGTGGGCCCAGACAATAGGCTACTCAAATCTCCGATAAGCACACCGACGGTAGTCGAAACATGGCTCGCTGTCGTATCTGGGCTAGAAGCAGCGAACGTTCCTGTTCTGGTTTCCAGAGCGGGTGTGCCGCTAGCAGAGGTGACACTCGAAGACGGCGATCCGGGCAGCAAGATACTAGTTAGTTCACCAAGCAAATCATCAGGTCTTGAGTGAGATGTCGGGGTGGGTGTCGATGTAGTTGTTACGGCTCCAGTTGGGAACAGAAGAATACCAGACGAAGAAGCCATTGAGGGTGTTGATTTGCTTGTTTCGTCGGAACGCGTTGCGTTCGCAATGAGAGAATTCGACGAATCAGGGTTGCCGAGTGGAGGGCGCGAATCGGAGGTGGAAGAACTTGACGGGTGTGACTCTACCGTGGTGGGTTCGTGCTTCACCCCCGAGTCCTTGGCCGGAGATAATGATTCGCCATCCTCGTCCGTAGCTGATTTCGTCTTACCTTTTTCTTTCCCATCGGTAGAGGTGACAGGTTCAGACATGCTGCCATCTGGGGAACTAGAACTGGAAGGTGACGGCGCAACAAAAATGGTCGTCGGCACGATCACGGTCGTGGTCCCGCTGTTTTCATCGGAAGATCTGTCCTCGTCCATGCCGAGACTGGCGAGGATTTCGGACATTGTGTCTCTCTTAGCGGACGACGATGTTGCCGCATCCGTCAAGCTGCTGGTTCGAGACGCGGGACTCGTGACAGGGATGGTGGTGTTCGTGAAGACTCTCTTCACTTGTCTAGGGAAATAAATCCTTGGACGATTTTCAGATTCGGCGACCGCAACGGACGCAGCAGTCGCTAGCGCCGCCGCCACAATCGACCGAGTATGCATATTGACTCTCTCACAATTAATCCAGATTTTTGGTCTTTACCCAGCAATTCCACGTTATTAACAAGCCGTCCAGAGAAAACGACGATTAAGGAGGTTGGCTGCTTTGAAGAGTCCGTCTTGCCAGCAGGCTGAAGGTAAAATCAATCACGTCAGGGAGTCGCAGAACGAATGTACTTGACAGGATATTGTCAACGAGTGGATGCTGTTGTGCCGCAGAAAGCATTAGTCAAATCTATTTTGCGAAGGTCCACGAATGCCTCGTTGAATCTGCAATCCAATCGAAGCAACTCGATTCCTTGAACCAACATTGGATTCGCGCCGACACGACTTGCCTTGTTTGAACAAGCAGGTATTGCAGAAATGGATAGTCCTCTTCAAAAATGAGCGGCAAGACGATCAAATCGTCATGGAGATCAAACTGCAAATAGTTCGGATAGATGGCCGTGGGTCGTGTTCGCGATTTAGGTGTTACAACGGCATTTGGATTGGCTTTGGGAGGACCGGAGTTCCTCTAGACTCGGGTCGAACGTCGGTCGTAATGGCGCGTGACGAACGAATGAAGCAAATTGTCGAGACCAATGAAGGTCGCCGCCGAAGAAATCGTTGTCGTCGAGGAAGGAAACCGTCACGATGGCGGCGAAAGGAAAGTAAAGGAAGGAAAAGAAAGGAAGGACACTAGGTGAGGCGGGAGGTTGGAGGGCGGGAAAAAGCGACGTGGGAGGAAGGGGAAATGAGTGGGAAACAAGGGCCTGGCAGACAAGCCATGTGCCTTTGGTAGCGTCGGTAGGCTACCTAGGTACGAAGTTCCCTCTGTAGGTACTACACCATACGGTACCTGAGCTACCTACTGGGGGCGGCGCTCCACTGATGGCGAGGAGGCCGGCCAGGGGCCCCAGGCACATTATTGCTCAATAGACAGGGATAGTCAGGAGATGGACAGGGGCCAGACATGGCAGCCAATGGCCCGACAGCGTGTTACTCCGTTAAAGGCAATAGGTGGGCCCCATGCAGCTGCACACTACCGCAGTGTGGGTGCGCTGCTGTGGTGTGCGCTAGTGTACTGATTGCACAGTGTTCTTTACTGTAAACAGCGGGTGCGAAGAATGCAGGAGGTGCGCAGGCGGCAGCCCCCAGTGTGCCCTTTGTCCTGCCACACTGCCCCCAGTACAAGCAGACCGTCCCGCTTCGCCTGCAGTTCCGCCCAATGCATGCCATATGCAGGTCTGCGCAGTTGTCACTGAAGGTTATTTAACCATGATTAAACACTGTGAGTCCTGTAGTGAGGCACAGTAGGTACCTGCGCTACAGTATAAGTGCTCTACTTATAGTCACGTACTGTACACGGAGTACGCAACATGAATGTACTGTTAAATACGGATACTTCGTACCTGTTTTTGATCACCGGTGGGTGACAATGGAAAAACAAAACAAACCAGCAGAAAGAAAAATGCTCTCGTTTTTGCCGTGTAGTATTCGTAGATGACCAATCTGAGGCAAACTGCACCTACTCTGCTGTATATAGTGTATTTCGTACGTCGGGATGGGATATAGAATCTACCCATCTAGTGCCCATATTTGAGATGGTGCAGATACGCCAACATACTTCCTAGGTAGCAACAGGACGACCCGACCGAAACACCACTGCCTCCATACTCCATACCTACTGCGTGCGTGTCCATGTCGTAGCACGCCAGAGAAACACGCGCAATTAGGGAAAGTAAATAATGGAATGAAGCAGCTCAATTAGGTAGCAATAGGTAAGCTGAACTGATCTTGCCGTTATGAATTACCTATTACAGCAACAACTTTCGATTGCGCCGGCTGAGACTTCCAACGTTTTACCTAACTACACACTTACGAAGTATCCGGTTAGGAATGTAGGTAGGTAGTCCGTTCATTACATAGCATTTACATAGGTACCTAAGTAGGGTAGTCATTCGCGTCCTAACAGATATCCGCTCCGTTTCTTGTTACGAAGTTAATTGCCATTTACATCATGAACCTATAGATAGCTATGAACGACCATATACTACCTAGTACATAGAACCTTAGGTACGTAACTATATTGCTCGGCCATCGTGGGCACGGTTTGTAATCATCTTTCAATCGCAATCGGCGGCTACCATAGGTACCGGTAAATACGTAATACCCCAAACCCGTCTTCCGTCTCTACCCACGAAATACCTACACCCACTGCGATCGGTGTGGCACAACCTACCTACCTACTCATGCCAAGGTCCGTTCTAGCGTAGTGTACCGGTATCCGTACCGGTACCACAGCGTTTTTTTAACCAGCTCAATGACACCCTCCATGCAGCGGGTTTTCGTCAGGCTCACTCCGATCATCAAGCAAGGTGAAGGGCCGCACAAACCAGAAACTTTCGCAGTGACTGTACACATTAGGTACTGAGTAAATACCATACCTACCAGTACAGGCATTCCGTAGTCTCAGGTACATAAGGTACGTCTGTACGTCATATATAGTGCATCAGTACCTACCGGGTGGAACATGTTGTCTTAGAAGGGAGTTTCTCAGTCTCATAGGCATGTAAATGTCCGCCCTGATAGCCGGCCTGGGCTGAATGGCCGAGCAATGGGGCCGGTGGGGCCACGATGTTGGGGCCGTCTCTGTCCGAAACGGCCCACAACGGCCGCCGAAGACCTGACCGAGCGGCGTGGCCTAACCAGACGGTCGGCCACTAGAACTACAGCCGCCATTGCCAGAATTACCATAATTTATTAGGTACCTGCGAAGTACGGTCGGTAGGGTCTGTACATGTAGTCACCGCATAGGTACCTAGCCTATGTATTAGGAATGCATTGGGGTGGTTGACTGATACCTAAATTGTTTGTTTAAAGCCGGGAGTGGCGCTTAGTGTGGTCCATCTCTTGAAAGGCATGAGGCAGTGCCAGGTAATTGAAAGACAGCGGCGACACACCGGTGATGAATTTCATTGCCAGGTTGTGGATTCATCTAACGTAGGTATTACCCAGAATGCTACCCTGAACACGTTGTGTGTGAACGGTAGGTATGTACCTAGGCAGGAGAGTAAGGCGGCGGGTGTGGCGGCTACCTTAGGTATCCGTCAGCCAGGTCTATGGAGAATCGTTAATTACGGCTCGTTTCGGGCAAAATACCTTGTCTTATAATACCTAATCTAACATCGTTACCTTACTGTTCGGCCGACCGCGTCACCCGCCCATTTGAATTGCTCAAGCATAGGTAGGTACCGTAGCAATAAAGCGGTAACTTGTTACCAACCGATAGGCCACCAGCTTTAAAGTGGTAGTAGGTAGAATGTAGCAGACATCTACGACACATCTAGATAGTAATTAGGCGAGCAGGTCGGTCAAACTCTGCGGCCGAGCAATCCAGAAAATCGAGAATCGCGTAACACTTCCATACGGATAGGTAGTGTAACTACCTAGATAGGCAGGTAGTTGTCAACTTTTACATAGTACAGCTGCGTCAAAAGTCTACAGTAATAACTTGGCCGGTCAATTACCTACCCCATGGAAAAGTTCTCATATAACACTCACGTTCCAATACCACGTACATTTATGATTTACCGAGTAACTACCCTAGGTAGGTATGAGCGTTTTATTCGACAGTATCTACCCCGTCACCAAGTATCCATGAAATATTGTACCGGTAGTAGCAGGCGCACACAGCCTCCTTGAGGTTGCTTTGCGCTAGCTAGAGCAGGTCGCGAACTACTTATTTCGTATGTGTCTTGGGTAGTATTCCCCCGCCGGACGGCAGGGTTTCTCGCTTGATTCAGCCAATTCGCATTGCTACCCGAGTGCGTGAACTCCGGAATACCTAGGTAGGCCGCCAACCTGGTTACCGTCGGTGGCTGATGACTGCTCCCATATCAACTATACAAAATGTATAGATGCAACACCATCACCGCCTTTTCGTTATTCGCAGCGACAATGCGCACCAGCTTGTGCAATACGGAAGTTCGACGGCGGCTCAATCCCATCATGTCAATCCTTACCCAGTGGCCCAGGGGACCAACTCGGTTAACTGGATAGCACGCGAAGGCAATTACAAGCATCCAATACAGCCGGCCGTGTTAGAAATGCTGCTGGAAGGCCAGGTATGGATGGTTATTTAGTTACCGTGATATGACCGCTTTGCTCCTGAAAAAATGGGCTGGTGACACCTTATGCCCCTACGGAGAATCGTCCAAAGCGATTGAAGTCCAGCGCCACACCCCTATCATAATATTCGTCCTGAAGACCTAGACCGACAGTAGACGTCAGTAGGGAAGCACATTCACTACATTTCCTCTGCCTTGCCTCCTTATTACTAGGTTGGTTGGTACCTATATCTACTTACGTTCCCTTCTGTTACCTACACTTCCCCTCTCTTGAATACCTATCCATTGAAGGTAGAATTCAACTACCATAGTGCTACCGTGTCAAGCATGCAGCTGTGATGTGTCGTCCCGTCATGAAAGCCTGGCTATTGTTCGAGAACGAACTGCTGACAGACGTGAGAGGCTTGTTGTCATCTCGGCAGTTGTTCGTTGTTGGAATGATTCCATACTACCTGGTAGTTAGTAATGTAAGTAGTCCGTAGGTCTTATGCTTAACGGCTCATGCGTTATAGCGACCCGGGTTGCGTAAATGTCCGCATTGGGATAAGACCCCGGCTATGCTGTAAACTTAAGATTAATCAACGGCGTACTTCGTACGTCCATACCGGTAGGCAGGCGATTGCACTGGATTCGAGATGGGTCACTGTCCTTGCTGTTCTGCTGGAACTACCTGCAATATATCTTAGCACGCTGCCGCCACATCACTGCAACCAGAGTTGTCACAAAAACGACTGGCAGCATCACCACCTACGTGGGTATTTTGTGCAAACCTACCTACACTACCTACGCAGTATGACTCGACCACTCACAAGCTAGATATGCACATCACGGTCGATCTACACTATATATACCTAATTCCCGGCACGCTGGTGCGTTCCTGGCGTAGAGTTCGCGTTCTCGGCGCTCGCTGGTTCGTGGCCGATCCATGCCAGTGCGATACTGGTACCGTAGGCTGGCCGCTGTAGCACCCGCACCACATGTGTGCCTAATTACATGGTACGTTATTCATTTGCAACTTTACATAAGAGCAAGCATGCCGTAGTTCCTCCGATAACTTGGGTATGGAATGGGATGTTGCCCTGTCCCAGCCTCCAGGTCTCGTAATTAAAGTAGTCAGAATTCCCTGCGATCCAGGCATTGACTATCCCGAGAAAGTATTCTCGAATCTCTCGTACAGGTTCAATTGAGTTAGGCAGGAACGCGACACACCATGGTCCATAACTACACTGGGTGGATGTACAGGTTAAACAGCAACTATCTCTATCTACTTGCCACCTTCAAGTCATCTCCGGTATGTAAGTAATACAGCAGACACTCACTACCTTGCCGACACCTTGTTGCTTGCAGTTATTACGCACCCATGCATCTCCGTAACTACTATGTACTGCGGTGCACATTTGTTGGGGACAAAGCAAACACGTCTATCAAGTTGGTACTTGTTATTATTTTTAGCATCACATCCGTCATCATCAGCACCGACAGCCTCTTTTAGGTGTGTATTACTTCTACCATCTGTCTAATTACCGTCTTCAACTGCAGCTGCCCAAGATATGTGCTGTACGGCATGTTTCTGGGCCATCGGCTTTCAGCTTGGCCACGCCGTTCTGTACCTCATATGCGTTCGAGCTCAACAGGTAGCAGAAGTTCGAGAGCGTCTTGTGGCACAGCATGGGTGCCGTTCCTTGATTGCTCAGGAGCTCCGCATGTGCGGAACCAGACGTCGGCAATATATACCTATCCAAATATATTTATATTATATATGTATGTGCTCGGGTTACCGGGTCTTACCTGATGCCGCGCAGGATATGGCAGCAAACACGTCCGCCCGTTCGTCTTGTCCCTGCCATCTGAGTCTCTCTCCTCAGAGGACCTGAAGAACAATAAGCAATCCACGGGCTGCAACATGTCTCTCGTTGTGCGACCCAAAGTGACAAGGAGAATTCAGCAGCAACCCGGCTGATCGCCAGGGCGCCCGCTTGCTTATAGCATACGGAATGTATCTTCCAATAGTCTTCCAGCCACCACATCGTACACTTTACGGAGTACGTACGAAGTACATCGCCCTGAAGAGTCCGGCCCGCTTGTCACGGAATATTCGCAAAATATGTCGCTAGATGCCGAGTTTTCATTCCTCGGGGACCCGATGCCACTTTTCCTACCTATTTTCGTATCTTTAAACTTCGTCGAATCACGCCGGTCGTCCTTGTTTCTCTCGTCATTCCTTAGCCATGTCCCATATGCACTTTCAACTGCGAGGAATGCCGGCTCTCGACTGGGAACTTTGAGATGAGCAACAAATCCTTTGCGCCGTGTCATCCATTCCACGCCCTGCTTGCCTGCCTATCTTGACCCATTGTCTGGATCAGATAGTTTTCAGGAATCGGCACACCACGCTGAAGCCCCCTTCTCCCTTGATTGAATGCGTGCCTCGACTTATCTCGCTACACACGGCATTGAATTGTATAGTATCTGGTACTCAACAGGACTAGGTTATGATAGTTCGCAGACAATCCCCGAAGACCAGGTAGCTTGCCAGCTACTTTCCAAGCGTGTAATACACCCTACCATGCACTCCCCGGTGCTCTCATCCACCCGCCGCTTTTCACCACGCGCGTATATATCACCCAGCACTTCATCTCGTCTTTAGGTTCGGAGCACCGGGTCCCGGTTAAGCGTAGATCCCGCGGATCATAACTAAATTCCACCGCGCACATGCATGGTAAGCCCGAGTATTTGTGGGTTGAAGCGGCGTGTGGAGAATGGCCACTCGGGTTCATCTTCGATTAATAAATACCGCGCGCAAAACCCATACGACAAGTGGTCGTCCCTTGAAAGTGTGGTTGCAGCCCCGTCGGTGGCAATGATTCCGACAGCCTATCCCCGGAGGGCTTGCGAGAGAATGCATACTACCGTCCACTGTTGGACGAGGGGGTTTAATACAATAGGAGTTGTCACGGGTCCGATATATCGACGATACACTTGTAATGGGTCATGGGCTAGCCAACAGGAGAAGGCAAACCCCGCTCGCCGGGTAGCTTTCGTCTTCGCACGGTAACAAAAGGCTATCCATAACCATCACGAGGTATACCGTGATGGGAATGTTCCCGTCACGACCATGCCGGTATCATGTGCCCTGTAAAGCTACCGCTAAGGGGTTAAAATATCTGAATCTCAATCTGTCCTCACTCTTTTCGCTCCCTCCTGGGCCTTCCTCTTAGCGAGTTTATATTCCAAATCGGTCTAGATAGATCAGATCGTCTTACCGCCTGTATATACCGACGCGATATGTATGACCCCGAGGCACTGCAGGATCTGTATCCAACCATGAAGTTCATACGATCGAATCTATACAGTATTCATTGGGTATAACTTCCTAGACTTATCGTTAGACCTGCAGACAATCAAGCACGCCAACTCGGCAACATTTGTCCTGGGATCCTCTGAATCCCGTCAATAGCCCAGCAAAATACAGTAGAATCTTAAGCATGTCGCCGGGGCTGACTTTGCTTTACCGTCCACGGCAGCTCAATACAAAAAAGGGGGAGTGCAAATCAAGAAGCACAACTTCAAATAAACACATCACACAGGATGGCGTCAAAGGCAGGGGAACTTGCCATGCTTCAGGCATATCAATAGGTTCTCCGGTGTCCCTAACTAACCAATACATCTCCCGTGATTCGAAAAGCAGCAGGCAAATCGCCATACCAGAGAAACAAGTAATCAGATTCGAAAGAGGTGAGTACAAGCAATAAGAACGGACGGTTAAAAGAAAAACGGCAGCCAAGGCATCGATCGATGTGTGATTTATAATTCTGCTGGCCCACCGAGAAGACGGACATGTGTAGGTAGGGTAGCCACTAGAGAATGAGACATAGCAAACATTCATGAATACAGTTATTCTGAACCTGCATTTAGACGTTAACGTTGAGAGTCAACTTACACAGGTGAACCGTACACCTCGAAGAGTATGACAAGTCATTGTGTTAGAAATAGATTGCATCCGCTCTGCTTTGCTTCGCGAAATATGGACACCGAAGGCCTTCAATATAGCGCCAACTCCTGGTTCTAAGCCGACTGATGAAATATTCGCTCTCGATGATGAGCTGCAATGGGAGAAAGGCTCTGAGGGGAAATGATATGAGCGATCCTAGTAAGCACACTCACGCCCCCCTTCACAGCTCAATTCATTCACGGTATTCGTGGACTACGCTCAACTTCTCAAGTCAAGGCAAGATTTGTCAATCGGCACGAGGAAGCAGAGTCGTCTCATTGTGCCCCCAAAACAGGAGGCCGCCCTAGATAATGCTTTTTAAACTGCAGTCTGTTCCCGTACAAACCGAGTTAGCCCCACAATGCTGTCCCAATATGTCCGTACGCCAGAATGTGCAGGTTTCTAGTTAACGTCACGCCAGTGGCACGTTTACTGGACCTTCTTCAGGTGGACGTCGCTGAGAGCCAAGGCCGTTAGTCCTAGTGTACGATGGCATCTACCACTACAATCGGGTGACTGAAGCCAACTTACAAGATCAGGTCAGCATTGGGTGGAATGTGACCAGTGAACCCGCTGTTTCGAATTCGTTAGCCGGATGCTTCTGGGATGCAGAATGGAACGTAGCACGAATGGCTCCAGATGCACGTAGTGTTGCCAGTGGTAATCGTGATATGATGTGTATTAGTAGACATACCGAGCGCCATAGCCGTAGTCACTGGAGAGAAGTCATGTCAGTTGCTGAGGGGTGGGCGCGTTTTTGCACATGGTTTATTACCTGGTGATGTCCAAGGTTGCCTTCTCGCCCACGTTCATCTTAGTGACGCCCTCGTCCCAGCCTGGCATCCGAGCTAGCATCAGCATGGGCGTGTCAGAAAACGCGCCATTTTCTCATACCCTTAATGACTTGGCCGATACCAATCCGCGTTACAAAGTCCCCGCGGCCAACCGACGAATCGAATCTGTTGCGCAATCAGCAAATGAGCTAGCAATTCATGGTCGGCGAGAGCTGACGTCACATTACGACAGCAAGGGGGCATGCAAATGCTGGAAGCGATGATATGGTGGGATGGATGAATGGCGGAGCACTTGGCTCTGGGCCGAGGACATTTCGAACATCAAGATGCTACTTACTTGGTGCCCTTGTTATCGGGTTTGCTGGTGTCCTTGAGCCAGCCGGTGTACTCGATGGTGACGGTCTGGCCGACGGTGGGCTTAGGACCCTGGCCCTCTTGCTGAACAGTCTTGGTGACACCCATTATGAAAGAGCAGGAATCGAATTTGCGAAGCTTGGGTTGATTGTTGGAAGACGGCGGGTAAGCCGAGATGTGTTGTGGTGGTGGAAGAACGGGGGATGCGAATATAAATACCTATGTAAATGCTGCTCGTAGGTGGGATGTGTTAGCGTCCCTATTTATTATCCCGCCGACGGCCAAGGTGAGGGGCAGCCCACCCGACGCAGGCCATACCTGCCTAGCAGAGCCACCTGGCATGTCCGGCAGTCTCAGCCTTGGGTTAGGTAGGTACCTACCTAGGGTACTCCCTCCCTACCAGGTATGAGGTATTATCTTGATTAGTAAGGCTCGTTACTGCCGAGCAGCTAGGTAGGTACCTACACTAGATACCGGCAGTGTTGCAATCCACCACACCAGAATACACCACACCACACCACACCACACCAAGGCCTCTGATGTATACACCAAACCGGCATTTTTCAATTACATAATACACCTACACCTACACCACACATTGGCCGCTGGTGTAGTATAGTGGTGTAAATTGGGTAGGTACATAGGTACATGGTATCCGGCAGGTAGGTGGTTGGCTGTTAATGGGAAGGATTTTGACCACCCCAGAAAAAACTGTCGGCGCGGCCTTATTATAGGCTCTGGCGACTGGCAATCTTTCTAACGTGGTCAAAAATAACTACGTAAGGTTAGTTGGCCCTGGGTAGCACCGGTAGACCGACCAATTACAGGGTCCATACCTAGTGTACCTCGAACGAAGTAGATCTTGCTAGGATGACTAAGCAGAGGGTCGATAGGTACGTAGCTAACTACAATTCCGACCAGACGTACATTCCGGACAGCCCTATTCCGTAATGCCTATGTGTATTGCCTGCTTCGTGCATCTGAGGGTACTTTACTGGGGGCGTCCAGAATGTATGCCTGGCCAGAATTTGGGCTGGTTGCGTTACACCAAATACACTACACCTACACCACACCACACCTGCACGCCTGGTTTTATCCACCAAACCAGTAAATTTCGCCCTAGCGTACACCACACCATACCACACCCCCTGGTGTGGTGTGGTGTGGTGGATTGCAACACTGGATACCGGTAGGAAGGACTCAGGAGTCGAACCTGCCTCACTGAACCTGTTAGCCCGGTCGGTGATGGGTGTGCATGCTATAGATCTGTACTATGATAGGCACAGACCCCTAGCGGAGGGCGGGGCAAGTGGGGACTCACCTGATCCGGGTTAGTGGAAATACACTGTATCTCCTTACTGGTCGCAGCCCAGGGTCCGCTTCTTTGCTTGGCAGTACCAGTACCAAAGTCCTTGGGAATTTGGTATCAGCTAACTCCAAAACCGCAAAGAACTGAGGTATTGTACTTTGGATGGCGTCTTCTAGGTAAGCATCCTGATTGGGTTGTTTGGAAAGCACGGACCTGGGCTGCAAAGCCGCCCTTGAGGAGATGGACGCGGTTGTACACCTGACGTCAGAGTCGGATTTGTGCAAATGATCGGCATCTCAGGAAAGCCCCTCACCCCACTCAATTCTCTTTTTGAATAATAACAATAATACGGACGTAATAAAGGATAAAATGTCTGATGGATTCCCGTCGGGGACGCAGTACCACCTGTCGTACTGTAAGGCATGGCAAGAGCAGGCGGTAGGTATAGTTGCATGTACTTCATGGTACCTACCCAAGGCAGCTTTTATCTGGTGGATCGCGCGGGCGTGCGGGGCAAGCCGTGGGATTGGCCGAACCATGATCACGTCCGTCTGTCCGTCCAGCTCAGGACCTCATGTGGCTTGCACCGACCACTGACAGAACATGCTGGCTCGGTACTGCGCTGCTCCGTCTCCCGTGTCTTTGTCCCGACGGGATACAGGCAAGATAAGCGAAGACAAAGCTTGTATTGTTGATCCCGCCCCGCCATCACCTGAGGCGTCCAGACATACCGCGGAGTGTTACCTGTCCGCGTCTCTTTCTTCCGCCTGATGTGCCTGCTCAGGCCTTTCTGCTTCTCATTCTACCAGGCCGCTCTGGATACAGTATTGAAGCAGTCATCCACATTATGGGCAACCCGGCGACTGGGCACTAATCATCCCCTTCGTCACATAATCCATGCTCAGGTTCAGCTATGTTATGTTTAGAAGACAGATGCTACGCGTTGAACCACACCCCACCCCTTTTCCCTCTGGTGGCAGTCCATTTGTAGGCAAGACGGGCTGCCGGTGCAACGGATTGCAATTGAAACGCAAACGACCAGTCAGTCTAGTGACCTCACTCACCCTTGAAAAGGGATACCAGGTAGAGCGGTCGGTGTCATTGTTTGGCCTATTCGGCAATATTGCAAATCGAAGGGGTCTAGATACCTACAGCTTTCACAGTCTGTATATGCGGCCTATTCGTTTGTGCGGGAAACCTCTTGAATCTGGCTGTCATTGATCCAAATTTTTAGTCGTTACACCCTTGCCATGCACCGCTCTAGGTCGTGGTAATAATCACTGAAAATATCTGAATTCTGACGGAGGTCTTGAGAAGTGCAGATTGAGTTGGAAGATTGCCGGAGGAGAGCGCCGTAGGGGCAGATAGAAACGAGTATATTCTAGAGTGCTATTGTGAAGGTCTCTGAAGGACTCTCTTCTTCCTGTAGTCCTTCAGGAGAAAACGAGCCTTTTTATAGACATTCAGGAGTGCATTCCTGAATGGCAGTGCGAAGTGCTAATTATACAGGATTCATACAGTAGAGAGTGTCTGACTCGCCTTGCCATGCGCACCAGCCAGTGTAATCAGTGTAATCAATACTATTTACACGATGTGGATTCCGTCACACACCCCCCAGTTCGGAGCTTGGTAAGCCCGTTCCGGACTGCTGTCCTTGACGTCGCACATCGTGAACGTCGTCGCTTCTACTACAGGTAGGAAATGCAAGTTGTTGCAGTTATGAGGGCCGTTGAGCGGCTCAAAAACATAGGAGAATGTTGTCTACTAGCGCGTTTTCCCAGACGCGTCTTTTTGGCTGTTGTTTTGGTGGTAGGCGGCGACTAGGTAAGAAAACGCGTCTATATGGCTTTCAGACGCGTGAATCTCTGGCTGCCACGCGTAGGAAAATAGGTAGGTAGGAGGGCGTTTCTGACCCCTCTTCCTGGCTTCTTTTCTTCCTTTTTTCAACCACCAAAGTCAACGTTGGTTTCCCGTAAGTCAACAGCGCCATCGTGCGCCATCGTGATGCATCTTCAGAAGCTCGATCTGACTTGATATAGACAGTCAAGATGAAGAAACAAGCCAATTCTGCTGCTCGCGCTGCTTCGGCGGCCTCAGAAGACGAAGACGCGCCCCAATGGGCTGCAACCGGTTCAACACCGGTTTATATGGAGGAGATCGGTTTTGTCGCTTCAACAACGACCCAGGCAGAGGAAGAGGAGGATGTTGATATGGTCGAGTGTGCGCCGAGGCCCCCTCAGATGCAAAGCGACCCTTCTGGGCGCCTTGGGATGCTCGCCTTGGCTGCCGAAGAGGTCGAAGAAGAAACTACCGACCACGCTTTCGTTCCCGGCCATACTGCACGAGTTTCTGAAGCCTCGTGCACGCCTTCAGTTCCTGCTCCGGCGTTTGAGCCGTCCTCAATGCCACCACCGCCAGCACCGGTCGCTCCGGTTGCTTTGGTACCCGTTTCGTCTGCGGTCGCTCCGCCTTCGCCAGCACCGGTCGCCCCGGTTGCTTCGGTTCCTGGTCTCGCTCCGGTGACTCCGGCTCGTGCGCTCGTTCTTCCGTCGACCACCCCCGAGCACGCCAGGCCTGTTCACCCTTCCCTTTTCCCGGGTCGGGCTCTTGCACCATCTGGCAGTCCTTTTGGTGCTCCCGCGTTTCGTGTTCCTCCTCCGGTTCCGCCGTCGCCGTTCGCTGCAGTTGGCCAACCAGCTGCACAACCCGAGCGAACGCCCTTGCCACAGGCAAGGCGATATTCGGCTGGTTTCCGCGGTGTTCAAGGAGAAACACCGATTAACCAAGTTGGTCGTGCTGGCCCGTCTGGCAGTGCTTCCAGAGCGCCCTTGGCTGATGTTCCAGTCGAGGTTGATGCTCCTCCCGTCGGTGAACGTCTTGACGGAGAGATTTCAGATACTGGTGCCCAACCTGGTGAGGTATCTCCTTCTGAAGACTTGTCTCCGGCGCCCAAACGTCGGAAATTGGACAGACAAGCCAAGGAAGTCGTGAGGGCCTCGCCAGAGAAGCCAGCCAGTGAGAAGCCTCACGGTCCTGCGCGAGCAGTTCCGTGTCACCAGTGCGTCCGTTCTGCCATGTCCGGATCCTCTACGGGGGAATGCTTCTGGTCGGAGAAGGGCTCTCGCTGCGCTCGGTGTTCAAATGGGCGCCATTGTTCGGAGTCTGCTCCGTCCGTTCAGCCCTTCGGTGAGTACTTGGTGCGGGTGTTGAAAAACCCCGAGTCGACGCAGTCGGTAAGCAGCTTCCGATTCGCGAAAACTAGTTGTTATAAACTAATGAAATAAATGATAGGACAAGGACCACGCCAGATACGCTGTCACGGTGGCTGAGCTGCTTGCCACTGAACGTGGTGAGCATGCCGCACCCCGACCTGAGCGTCCCTCTGGTGAAGGTTCCTCTGTTCCGGCTGTGGTCAAGACACCGGGGAAGAAGTCGACTCCGGCCAAAAAGGCGCAGGAGAAGGAGACTCCCAAGGAGACTCCAAAGAGCAAGAAGACTCCTACCACCCCCGTGGAGCCGGCACAAGATAGTTCTGGCGGCACCACCCTTCGTCGTTCTGCTCGTCGCCGTGCCCTTCCTCCCCCGCCTGAGTCCCCCTCGCGCCAGCCCAAGAAGAAGTCTGGCTCTTCTGCTCGTCGTTCTCGCGCTCCTCCACCTATTGAGGAGGAGGAAGAAGTTGATGAAGATGAGGAGGAATACGAGGAGGAAGAAGACGTCATAATGGTTGATGATGACGAGGAGGTGGAGGAATTGCCGTTGGTCCCTGTTCGCCGTGCTCGTGCTGCTCCCGCTGCCCCTGCCGTTTCTCAGTCCCAACTGGACTTGCAGAACCAGGTTATGGGTGCCTTTCAGATGTTCGTTGGGGCATTCACACAGGCCCAGCAGGCACAGGCTGGTCAAGACCAGCAAAATGCTGGTGGCGGTGCTTCTCGTGGTGGCCGCGGCGCGAGCCGTGGCCGAGTCGTTAAAAAAGGCGGCCGTAAAGGCAAGTAGGGTAGAGACTGGGTGTGTTTTGTTCTGGTTGGAGTAGGGTTGATAAACTCGCTGGCTTTGCTTTGTTATCAATACCAAAAGTTATTCTTTCTTCAGCCCTTCGGGCATCTTGTGACGCGCATCCTGAAGGTTGATAAGGGCCCTGAAGTGCTCGAATTGGGCACGAGAAAGGTTCTTGGTAAGTCCATCTGCGGGCATCTTTTCAGTCGGTAAGTATTCTACCCTGAAAGACCCTTTCTTGTGCTCTTGTCTAACCCATAGTCTCTGAATATCAACGTGGCGGAGCTTGGTACTGATCTTCTCGTTCTCGCCGACTACAAGTCTAACGGCTTGAGTGTTGTCCGAGAAGATGACCCAGTCTTGGTTGATTTCCAATTCGAGGTCTTTGAACAGTC
Organism: Xylariaceae sp. X802; assembly: GCA_028637635.1. Classification (NCBI taxonomy): domain Eukaryota; kingdom Fungi; phylum Ascomycota; class Sordariomycetes; order Xylariales; family Xylariaceae; species Xylariaceae sp. X802. The sequence continues at coordinate 377,256 of JAJFDH010000037.1, read as the reverse complement.
GTTTGAGCCCCATAGCCTCTCTCCCAGTCACTCCCAAGGTGGTAAGTTCAGCTTCAGTTGTTGACGTTACCACAGTGGTCTGACGGGTTGCTTTCCAGGTTATCGGCCCGCCGAACATCGAAATGATGTATCCGTGAGAGGACTTGCGAGTCTCCTTGTCATCTGCAAATGAGGCATCTCCCGCTATGATGAGCGACTGTGTAGCCTGGTCGCCTGCTCCATAAGTGATAGAGAGGTAGCGGGTGCTATACAGGTATCTGATTACCTGATTCGCAGCCTTGAAATGCATAGGTCCTGGATTGGTCAAGTACTTGGACAGTTGCGCGACTGCGAAGGCGATATCTGGTCGAATCATTATTGCGGTATACAGAATCGACCCAATGCGCTCCTGGTAGTCCTTGACCTGCGCTTTGGTCGCGAGTCCATCGTACTTTTCGAATTCGATCATGGGCAACGGAGTGTAGGGTATCCAGCTGTTGTCAGCCATGTTGAATCGCTCGGCCACCTTTTCGATATACTGGTCGTGGACCAGAGAGATGGTTCGGGCCTTGCGATCCCTGATTATCCTAACTCCGAGGAACCATTGCGCCTCTCCTTGATCCTGAATCTCATACGCATCCTTGATACCTCGCAGGATGCTCGCCGCACGGTCCTTGTCCTGCTCCTTGTAGAGCATGAGGAAGTCATCAACATAGAAGATGATGTAGACTTTGCGGTCCGACGTATAGAAGAGACAAGGCTCTTCCGGCGATTGAGACATTCCGTTCAGAGTGAGGGTTTTGGCGAATTCTTTGTACCAGAGAAGGGGAGAGTCTTTGAGGCCATACAGCGCACGTTCTAGCAGCATTACCTTGTTGTCATACTTGAGGCCTTCGGGCAGTTTGCATGCCACAGGGTCTTTGCCATCGCGAGAGGCGTTGAGAAAGGCCTTGACAACATCGTATTGCCTGATCGTCAGGTCGAAACGAGCCGCGATGGCCATAAGAAGGCGAAATGTCTTAGCTGCGAGAGTCGCTGCATACGTTGACTGAAGAGTCGGATTCTGCTGCAGGTCGCCCCTGGCCACGATTCGGGCCTTGAAGCGTTCTACATAACCTTGCTTGTCGAATTTGTACACAAACACCCACTTGATAGGAAGCGGTTTTGAAGGCACTTCATCTGGCGAAATGATCCTGACTGCCTTCATGGAGATGAGGCCTTCAATCTCGTTTTGCGCGTCCTTGCGGAATAGCTCACCATAAGGATGGTTAGCTAGGTCTTTCCAGTTAGCTGGAGGTGGAACTAGGAGTTCGCTGCGGTGGTAACGCTTTTCGGGCGCAGCGCTAGGTCTCCCAGCATTGCGTTGATTCACTGCAGCTGCGAATACTGCGTGCAGTGTCTTGTGTTCCTGGTCGCCTTTCTGAATGGCGTCTTCTGCATTCGGCATGAACGTGTCGAAGAATGCCGACCAGGATGGGGTTGATGGAGTAATTACTATTTCTCTGTCTCCATACATTAAGGTGGTAAAGACGGCGTGACTCCCTGAGTCGTCTTTAGGTGGTTCTGGTGCTAGCCCTCGAATCCTACGGCTTACTCGAGTTGCCTGTGGATGGGCTTCTGGCACTTGTCTGGTGGCGTATTGTCTATCATACGGCCTTTCTGGAGCGCTTGGAGCGCTTTCTTGAGCGCGTGAAGCGCTTTCTGCGGGATCTGGTGGTCGACTTATGTCCCTTTCTACTGGGGAACCGCTCTGGCGCTCTTGCGGTTGCTCAGCTAAACCTTCTAGCTGCGCCGTTATTTCGTCTTCTGGCGTGCTTTGAATGGGAGAACCCTGTGGTGGTGTTGAGAATTCATCTATGCCTATAGGAGTCACAGTTCCTGTGGATTGGTGATCGTTTTCGTGGTGATCATTTTCGTCAGGAAAAGCACCTGGCAGGGTGTCTCTGAAGGTATCCTCGGGCCCGGCCGTAGCCTCATTTGGGTCGGGCGTTTCACGAGGTGTCAAGAGTCCAATTGACTGGTCTCCATGTGCACCGTTGAAGGTATCCTCGGGCCCGGCCGTAGCCTCATTTGGGTCAGGCGTTTCACGAGGTGTCAAGAGTCCAATTGACTGGTCTCCGTGTGCACCGTCTTGCACACCAGTCGGCTTCACCCCCGAGTCTTGCACCTCCGGCTGGGCGACCGTGGGCTCATCAGTTTGGTGAGAGTCACCCCCGAGATTGAGGTCATCGGAGGGACCAGGAGAAGACTCTTGTTGTTGTGGTTGTGGTTCACTTACTTCTTCGTATACAGGTTCGAACTCCGCTACTGGTAGGGAATCCAAGGCTATCTGCCTTACTTCCGCAGTTGTCAAGCGGTTTGAGATGCGCTCTTGCTTTTCATGATAGAAGAGGTCTTCATCGAATGTCACATCGCGCGTGGTGATGACTTCACCAAGCGAGGGAACCCAGATACGATACAGGTTAGTGGCCCTGTAGCCTACGAGATACCCGATATGGGCTCGTGGCTTTGTCTTGTAGGCTCGCCGCTGCCTCCCGGCAAGCCTATCTACTTCGACGGGATATGCCCTACATCCATAGGCGTAGATTCCGCTCCAGTCGGGTGATAGGTCGTTCGTCAACGACCTTACGACTTCTGGTGCGTACCACCTGAAATATTGCTGAAACCATGTCTCGAGCACTTGGATAGGGGCATACATGGAGTGAGTCTCAGAGGGACTCATGTTGTGAAGCCGTGAAGCAGCTTGAGTAGCTTCGGGCCAGAGATCTTCGGGTAGGCCAGCTGCCAGCAGCATATTGTTAGCCTTGTTAATTATCTCTTGGCCAGCTCGCTCGCTGCCGCCCACGGGCTCCTTGGTGTAGGAAGGAGGTGACTCGATGTCAATGCCCTCCTCCTTAGCCCAGCGTTGATACTCGGTGCTACCTCTGAGAGTTATCGCGGCGGGCTCATTATCACTTCGAATTTTACAAACGCGTAGACCGTACTGGCGGAAAACCCACTTCTCAAAGCGCTTGAGATGCTTCAGGATTTCCGGTCCTGTCTTGGAGACCAAAGGTATGGTCCAGATCATGCCGCTGTATTCGTCCTTGATGGCTAACAACCAGTTGGACCCATCATAGCCCTGAGTGTAGTCGAACAGGTCCCAGGAGACTCTCCAGAAGGGCCTTGGGGAGCGCCTTTCCGACTTACGACGAGAGATGACTTGCCTGGCGTAGACCCGGGCACATGATTCGCACTTGACTCGTGGTGTGCCGTTGATGCGCACATTTCGGGCTCGATAGACCAGGTTACGAAGGGCTCGAGGGCCTAGATGCCCACTCCTAAGGTGCCATAGATGTTCCGAGTCATCTCTCGGCTTAGGAGGGTCTCGGGATGGCCTCCAAGCGCGCATGATTGTTGGTCTAGCGGTAGTTGCCACAATTGCCGCGGCGCTAACTGGTATTGTGCTGTCATCAGGGGGCATCACGAGATCTTTTCCAGACGAATAGAGAGAAAGGGGCTTGTATTCAAGGAAGGTCAAGTTGTGCTTCCGGACTAGGTTGCCGAGTTTGACGTTGCTAGTCATGCTTCCGAAGCGCAGCGAACAGTCCTCCCCGCAATACCACACACCAACGTCTCTCAAACGAGCTTCTGAAACGATATTGACATGAAAACCATCCACCACAGCAACGTCTTTGAGAGTCAGGTCAGCCGTGTTAGGGCCTTCAGGACTAGCGAATACATTTTTGATGACTCGTGTGCCGGTTCCCATGATCGGGAACTCCGTCGTTCCAGCCTGCACCACCTCTCCGTTGGTTGCCTCTCTGAAGGTTCCTGGCTCGAGGAGATCCTTGTTGTTGACGAGATGGAGGGCACCACAGTTGTCGATGAGGGTGCTGTCGGAGAGCACGTGAGGGCCGAAACCAAGCGTGGAGTAGATACCGGACTGGTCTGGAACGGCCCCTAGGCACTGCGGGTCGATTAGCGCGCAAGCCAGATGAGGAGAGGGCCATTCGGACTTATTGCTGGAGCCATTCGACTTCTTGCGAGGGCGTTGCTGAACCGACCATCCGTTGGATTCGATGGTGCGGCGCAGTTTGTCCCACTTGGTGTAGGCATAGCGCTGCTTGATGGCGTTGACAAGCTCGGCGTTGGGAACACGACCCTTGGAAAAGTTGAAGGCGGTGTTGCCAGTGATCGAGTACTCGAGTCGAGCACACTGCTCTGGCTTCCATGGGTGCGTCTGGTTGTCGGACTTGCAGGGGCACTCGTGTTGCTTGGTCGATTTAGACTTCTTGCCACCTTTCCCTTGAGCGTTGGACTGACTCGGCTCAGGGGGCTTCATGTCAGTGTCGCCTCCGAGGGTTGCGAAAGTTCCAGGCCGTCCGAACTTTCCACGTAGCTTGTTGTCGTGGATGGCTGCGGCGAACATTCTAGCGTAGTCCTCAAGGGGCTTGACTGGCTCGTTGGAAGTCTCGCGGTCATAGACAAGGTTAGTCATCTGACTAGCCCATTCAGGGGCGAATTTGTAACCAACGGCGTCAAGGAAGTTCCTGGTTGCAAGGGGCTCCTGGATGTCAGGGCTGTCGTGAGCCTTGCAATGGAGATAGGCAGTCTGCCATCGGTTGTACCAGGCGTCTGGCTTCATGCTTCCGTTCTTCGCCAGGGTCAAGACGAGCTGGTATTCCTGGGAGATATAGGCCTTCGTGGTCGATTCCGAAGGTGCCAGGTTACGGCGAAGTTCACGAATGAGCTCCTGAAGGGTCGTCTTGCCACGGATAGCGAGGTTGGAAGTGGCAGGCTGCATCTGAGAGGCCGCCACAGTCTTCATGACCCAGGTGTAAACCAGGTTGTACCGGTTGGTGATCCCGGCGACTTCGGTGGCGTCCTTGCTGTGCTTCTTGCGGCGTTCATCATGCAGCTTGTCGAAGGCTTCCTGGTCCAAAGGAGGTGGCGAATAGACTGGAGGGTCTCCACGCGAGTCAGGTCTGACGGAGGTCTTGAGAAGTGCAGATTGAGTTGGAAGATTGCCGGAGGAGAGCGCCGTAGGGGCAGATAGAAACGAGTATATTCTAGAGTGCTATTGTGAAGGTCTCTGAAGGACTCTCTTCTTCCTGTAGTCCTTCAGGAGAAAACGAGCCTTTTTATAGACATTCAGGAGTGCATTCCTGAATGGCAGTGCGAAGTGCTAATTATACAGGATTCATACAGTAGAGAGTGTCTGACTCGCCTTGCCATGCGCACCAGCCAGTGTAATCAGTGTAATCAATACTATTTACACGATGTGGATTCCGTCACATGAATAATCTGATCCACGCCTGCAGATACCCTTGAAGATCCTGCCGCTACGCGATCCGTATTACTTGGGCGAACCATTGGCTATGCCTCGGGCCACGGTCAGGCACTGCTACAGTCTCTGTCTCTCATTGAAACAGCTTCCAAAGGATACCGTTATCGGCTCAGGTACTGATCATGAGATCGACACTGATGATGAGCCCCATATAGGCAGAGAAGGAAAACTTGTTGTTACGCGCTAGGTAGCTGGGCGCTCACATGACCTATCCGATGGCTCCACATATTGGCACCTGGCGACCGGACTAATCCTACGGGTGCGTCCACCAGAAACGCTCGTGGCACCTGTCCGACAGACAGGGCCGGCGGCCGCAGCAGTCGGACGTAGCTAGATTAGTCATCCACTATTCCGCGTATATAAACGCGTCTCTTGTAGCTAGCTATTTAGAAGAAATCAAGCTTCTTACAACCTCTTTTTCTCGTCCTTTGGACGTAGCAAATAGGTCCGGCAGTATTCACTGTCCAGCTGACCACCCTGGGCGGTAGGGTGTGTAGTGAATGGAATCGGCCGCCACCCGGTCTGTGCGCAGTGCACAGGCCACCCGTGCAAGCAGAATGGACGGTAGGACCGTCACACGCAGACAATGACTTCGCGGTATCGCAAACAGCATCGGCGATCCAAGCGAAGAAGGGGTTCGTCAAGATATGGAAAGCAGTGGCTTTCGCGGCCAAACACGGGTACAGTTACATCTGGGCCGACACGTGCTGCATAGAAAAGACCAGCAGCGCCGAGCTGTCTGAGGCCATCAACTCGATGCTCCGATGGTACAAGGAGGCATCGATCTGCTATGCTTACAGGGAGGATGTCAAGCACGGTTACCACGACAGCAAAGGCAGCGTCTTCCACTTTTTATGTCAGCATAGTCGCTGGTTTAGTCGCGGATGGACTTTGCAGGAGCTGATTGCCCCGGAAGATGTCATGTTTTATGGGGAGGACTGGGGGTATCTTGGGAGCAAAGCCCATGATGAAGACGTACGAATTTCGCTTGCCGACACCACGGGGGTCGACGTCAGGGTCCTCGAAGGCACGATTCAGCCGAGCGAGATGAGCATTGCCGCATGGATGAAATGGGCATCACATCGAGAGACGACTCGTCCTGAGGATATGGCCTACTGTCTTATGGGACTGTTTGATGTCAACATGCCCTTCTACGGAGAGGGAACTAGGGCATTTACGCGATTACAAAAAGAAATCTTGAAGGATTCCGATGATCATTCCATCTTCATATGGAGGCGGCTCGAGGTTGACACCAACGAAAGTCTCTCTGGGCTTCTTGCCGAAACGCCCCGACAATTTAGCTACGTCGACAACTACCGGCCAATGCCATCGTCAGTTTTCCAAGAAAGTACCGCGTGGAGCACGACGAACCAAGGCTCGCGACTGTCCCTTTTCCTAGTCCCGGCTCTGGATGGGAATGGCTCTGAAATCCAGGATGAGTATGAAGCTGTCCTGGAGTGCGCAATTTGGCGTGGCAACGAGGCTTACCAAAGTCCGGCAATACGAATGAGGCGACTGTACGGCGATCAGTTCGCCCGAGTTGACCCTCAAATCGTCAAATCCGTATCGCCCTTTTTCGATCCCAGCTATGGCATGGGCTCATATGAGATCATCTTCGTAAAGCAAAAGCCCGTTTACGCAGTTCCTGATTTTATGGTTTCTTTCAGTAACATCACTGGGTTAAATGATTCCGACTTTCCTTGCCACATCACTTAAGTATGGCCGGAAAAATATTGGGATAAAGAGACCGCCACTCTCCGCACAGTATTGCCGTCTCACTCGAGCCGGATTATTGGGCTATTCAGATTTTCTGCCCCTGATATTTTCGCTACCGTGGACTTCGCGGTTGGCTTGAGAAGGAGGGCCGGGGGAGCTTGGGTTGTATGGCGCCTACAACGGCCGTCCATGGGCGGACCTCTTCACCACGCCGTGGCTTCGGTGAACGGATACCTGGCTTCAATGGGTCGGGATTCGCGACAGTCTATCCGGCCTGGGCCAGACTGGTTGAAACACCATGGAAAGAGACGGGGGAGAACCAAAGAATTCGGATTCTAGTCGATGAGATCAAAGTCCACGGGAGACTCTATCATTTCATCAAAGCCTCGGTTGTCTACGAATTGCAAGGCATTCCCAAGTCCCCCCGTTCAGAGCATCCTGACTCAGCAAAACAGCCAAATCAAATTCCTGAGTGGCCTGATGTATTTAGGCCACGAAATGGTTCTTCCCCTGAGACCCCGGACAGTCTCATTTCCAATTGGTCTCAAAGTCCTATACTGGATATTCTTCCGCTCCCGCTTCCTCCCCGAGTGGAGGTATGGGGCCCATCTATAGAGGCGCCAACCGCGGATGACACAATGCAAGAGCGAAGGCCGAGCCTCGAGGACCTGCTGGGAGACATTACCATACCGAATTCCCTTAACTTCTATCTTAATCTTGGACAAATAACCCCGACAAACGAATGGCGATCAAAGATACGCACAGCCTGGGCGCATCCTCCGGTCGAAGATCTCGAAAAGCTAGAGATACAGGGGGTCGGGGAAACGGAAACGAAATTGCTGCGCGCCTGCAAAGACGGTCGAGATCAAGAAGTTGCAGAACTCGTTCATTACAATCTTGAATGCATGACTTGGCTTCGCGATGAGCCTGATTCAACCACGCTATTCAACGAATTCCGGCCTATCCACTGGGCGGTAGCAGGGGGGCATATAGGAGTCACCCGCACCCTTCTCGACCACGGCGCCGGTTTCAACTCTAGGACGACCCAAGGCTGGTCCTCGATTCATCTTGCCGCTCTTCTCGGCCGCTTCGTAACCATGAAGTGGTTGATTGAATACGCAATTGGCAGACAGGAGTCTTCATACAACGACGAGTCCCATGTAACGACAGGGGCAATTCCCTACAAGAAAGTCCCCTTCACCTCGCCGTCTCTCATGTTTCTCTGGCGACTGGAGACGAGCTCCTCGCCCTTACCAATATTTTAGGAAAATTCGGCTCGTCTGCGTTCTGGACCGCCACCAACCGCGCGGGCGAAACGCCATTACATCGACTGGCAGCGAGCGGCCCGATCGGGTCTCCCTCAATAAATGCATCCATAATGGCAAATTTCCTCCCGTACGAGCGCCAATTCACTCCCGGGAGACACCTCGACGAGCTCGGCCGGACGGTCCTCTGGCATGCGATGTGCGCTGGGTCGGCTCCCGAAGTCAGATATCTCATAAGAAGCGACCGCGCGGCCTTGTCGATTGGGGATATAAACTGCATGACGCCTTTACACGCAGCATGTTGCCTAGGGCACGCGGAAGTCGCCAGCACGCTGATAAAATCCGGCGCGAGTCTCAACGTCACGACCGCGGCCCCCGGCCTCATGGCGGCACACTTCGCCGCCGGTTATAACCATCCGGACTGCCTGGAGGAACTGATCACTTACGGGGCGGACGTGCACAAGTCAACCGATACCGGGGCGATGTCGTTCCGCCCCATCCACCTCGCGGCGGCGAACAGGCATTTGAGGTCGTTCCATATCCTGCGGGATGCTAACAGCAATATGGGGTGGAGGTGCTCTCATTATATCCTCAGATCTGCGAACTTCGACGGTGGGAAGTGCCAGTACCGGTCTGAAGTGGTGGATTGTGACATGAGTGTAATGGATCTATTCAGGAAACATTGGGACTAATAAAGAAGCTGGGTTTGTTGGATGGGAGGCCAGGTTCGATCGTTCGGGAGAGTGGTAAACCGTCGATACAGGCATGAGTTGGGTACCGAATTAAGTAGATATTATGTGTATATTTAGATGCTGATCATTAGCGAGATCTCTGTAACTGTTATCTTTGAATATGGGGGGTGATATACAGCGGCCTTATTTTTTCTGAGGACCCTCGCGTTGACCATTGTAGTTTCCCGATCACTGAGCCACAACTCCAAGGAGGTCATCCGCACAACGAACCGCAACGGCTCTCCATATGGTGGCCGTCACTCTCATCGAGGTTACCGCAGAGGCTCTACCTAGTTGGCACTGCATTTTACACGACACGATAGAAACAGCGAAGTCGCGGCAAACGCCGTCAAATCAAAATTCTCGAACTGCTTTAGCAACATAGAAGAGCGCCGGTAAGCGTTCCGTCCCCCGGTTAAAGTAGATAGGATACCAGAAAAGGCACAACAGCTCTGTGGCGGTCATTGGATAACAAAGCACGATAGCTGGGTATCACACCCCCTGAATATTATGCTATAAAGCCAATACTGCGAGGTCTCCAGAGAGACATTTCCCTGGTATAGCATCGGCGACGGGATATCGTGCTGACAGGGATTTCTAGAATAACGTATCATTGAAAAGAAAAAAAACCGATCATATAGGGAGCTAACCTCGTCGTATCATCGTGAATCAGCATAATGCACTTGCTTCAAAGCAACCCGTTTACCGTCGATTCCAGATTATATTACCGCATTCAACTCACCGCTCTCCTTGGAATTCGCACGTCGTCACCGCCTTAGTCGTCTTCATCATCAGCTTGCATCGATTCTAGCACAAGACGATTAGTATGAAGAATGTGGGAACGGAGACGAGGGCATAAACGAACCATCATCATCATCAGCATCATCATTCACCGATGCATCGTCATCTTCGTCGCTACTGTTATCTGCCCAAGTTACTTCCAATTCGGCGGTGATATCCTTGATCGCATGGCTAAACGCGGTTCCACGCCAGACCTTCACATTCCTGTCTTTTGATCCTTTGATGAAGACTTCGCCACTGCGTGTAGAGCGACCTGATAATAACAGTTTCATGTGGGATAGCTGGAGCTTCGTGAGGCTAAGGTCGGCTTTCGCCATTGCATTACACAAGCGCGCCCATAGATTGATCTTCTCGTCGGTTAGACCAGAGAGCGTGGTTTTGTGAAAACTAACGGACCGAAGCGTTGGCTTGTATTTATGGATTAAGGCTATTAGTAGGTTCTCTGTCACTGTTATCATTCCAATCTCCAGACATCGCAGGTTTGGGAATTCAGGCGCAGGCGGGTAAGCTACAGGCAGAGACGCGGAGGCCTTTGAATGGGGTACTGTTAGTCCCATATTCGGACCATTCACTAACGGGCTACTCACATTTGCTGATGTCAACGAGTGTGAAGAATGTGACATTGCGTCGTTAGTTTCTCTTGCTCCCGCTAACCATTCCAGGAACTTGGCAGGTTCATGCGGTCTATAATATTGAAAGTTAAGGCGCAAGTGCTCGAGAGCTGGAGCTGTTACCAAAAACCTGGAAAGGAAAAAATTGATGCCGAGTGCTCCCCCCCGATTGCCGGCTGTGGCGACATAAGGGGATGGGTTCGCGTGACCCAGGCCATCCAAGAGTATGGCCGTCATCTTGCTGAGTGCCAATAGGATCCCGGGGCTGAGGTGATCTGGTATCTTAAAAGATTGATCCCGAAGGTTACATAGATGTAAAAGAACCTCGATTCGAGTGAGACTGGAGGCATGACCAGAAACTAGATTACAAGAGCATTAGCATTTCTGCTGGTAATGCGGGAGCAGCAAGCAATGCTCGTGTCACGGGAGGGGTTAGACGGCTGGAAAGCAGAATGGTGCGAGGCCATGTAGATGATAGCTACAAAGCCCAGCGGAGAATGAACAAATGTGGTAAGTAGGTATATATAGCGTACCCGCAGCATTGCCAACAGCCCGAAGAAGCGTCAAGAAGACGTAGTTGGTGTACTCAGGGCCACGATTCCGTCCATTGAAGCCCGTCATAGACAGACTATTTGGCACAGACAGTGGGCGGCGGGTTTCCTTCATGAATGTAGGACAGCCGTAGCTGTGCCAAAGAGTATCGTCACGATGGCGGTTTTTTGAGTAGAAATCTCGCACGCCGATGGTCTCGAGATTGGGAAGGTGTTTAATAGCGTCGGTCAGCATCTCGACATCCAAGCCGGTGGTGATGAATTCATAATGGCTGATGCATTCGGCATAAAACCGGTTGTGGATTGAGTAGTTGCCCACCTCATCAATGGATAATATGGGACCCGTTGCGCCGTTAATTGAATCATGCGGGTACTCCAGATGAATGATGAGGTGTGTCAGGCTTGGGCCAAGTCGCGATTTAGAAATGTCGACGAGGGCTTGGATGCTGAATTGAACCAGGGCAAACTGTCTTTTGGAGAAGAACTCCTTGGCAAAGGCGCCAAACAGCGACGCCTCAAGCTGCCTGCAGGTCCTTCGGAGATAGCCATACTCGGGAGTGGTGAGGTATGAGGTAATCTGGAGCAGCACCTCGAGAGGGATGTTGAGTAGGCAAGCCATTGGCGGCGGATGGGTTGCAACTTGCAAGGGAAATGGAAACAACTTCGCGCGGGACTTCGGGTTGCTTTAATATGGGAATACGGGCGCGTAGGCAGTCGACGCGACGGCTAGTAAGCGATGCTGACGGCAGCCTAACTCCTGTAGGCAGCCGTGCCATTCTTGCTGGAAAGAGCAATGAATGCTGCTGCAGAGGCATGACCTCACAGAAACATGCGCTTTCGACGCCTCTCATTGGCTTAAAGCACCGTACAGCATCAGTGACGACTCGCTGCATTGTGGCTTTGATTGAGTGGCTTGATTATGTGGCTTCCAGCCGACGCTGCCGGTGACACACTTCGAGACGACTGCGTAACCCTGCGTTTAGTCAGGGTTAGGAGGTATGAGTTACCGTATACCGTACGAAGTACCTATGCCATTCGTCAATACATGTCACGACATGACCCGAGCATCGGCAGGTAGTCCGTTCCGTTGCATTTATATAATAGGTACCTACCTAGCTACCTATAGTATGAGTCCTCAGCCGGCCAAAAGCAAAGGGTATCAATTGTAAATGTTCCAAGTTAATGTTCCAATTGCCAATTCCTTCGATTGTGCAATCTCTGAACAAGCACACACGATACGTATACACACGACCATCGATGGCAAAAACCACCAACAGCTCATCTCAGTGCCCCTTGGCTCGGGACTGAGGACCCCAGTTCTCCCTGGGATTATTTTGATATCGGACCAGTCCCTGCTTAGATTTATCCCGGCCAAGACGTTGGTCGAAAACAACTTCGAGCCCATCGACCTCGTCATCTTTCTTTTCCGTACCCTCCAATCGAAGCAGCCTGTACGACGCGCTATTCTTTGCAATATTCTCGGCTTTCACCGGGTGTTTCTGTCGCGTCCACTCTCTCATTATGTGCCACACGACAGACCACGGCGCATTCGTCCTGATACTCCCTGCCTTACAGTGACTTCGAGTAACCTCATAGCCCAGATGGCGCAGCGCACCTCTGAAGCTATCCTCGTCCGGGCAGATGCAATGTAAAGCGCCCGCAAGGTTGGTGGGATGGAAGTAAAATGGGTACGGCTCCAGCGCCGCAAATTCATCCTCTTTAATTTTTGGCAAGTTGTCCGCCGGTGGTGGAAGCGCCTCCTCAAGCGCGGTGTGCAGCATGCCTTCTATCCGTGGTTTTGTGCCATAGGTAGCATCCGAGACATTGGGCAATTCGTCCAAGATCTTCTTAACAAAGTCGGGAGAATGTAGGGGTCCTGCATACATGGGGCCAGCGAGATGCATTTTGGAGCCACAATGCTTGCAATTCGAATCGACCGTCGGGGCCAACGCGGAGCCGTGCTTGTAAAATGAACCCTGACCGGATTTGTTTGGAGCCTTCTTGTTGCGAGCTAAAAGTTGGGTTTCCCATGCGCCGCAGCCGTGGTCACAATTATATACCACCATCGTCTTGCCCGCAAGGAACTTGACCTGAGATGGGGATCTCCTGATCTTGACGAAAACCCTGGCATAGTAATCGATGGATAAACTCAACAGCGGCTCCATCGCCAGACCATACTTGGCAGCAGCGGTGGCGATGGCATGCAAAATCAACCGCAGCCCAACTTCATGACAAAATGACCCTTTGACAGGAACACCGCCATATAGTGAGTATGCCTTCTCCGGATAGCCACTCGAAGCCCACACTCCCGAGTCTGTACAGGTCACACATAAGAGACCACCGTCATCACGCACAGCGTTGACGGCAGCATCAAGAAATGGGACTGCTGTTCCATAGGGATCCAGATCAATCACATTGTATCTTTTATCCTCGGAATTATTTTTCTTGCCGTTCTTCGCTTTTTGGTGGCCATGAGTGACGTCGTCGGCTAGCACAGAGTACATGTGCGCACGTGCGTCGCCCTGGCTGGCGATAATCTTTGACTCAACACTGTTGTGGACGGCGTTACGGCGAATGGAGTCGACAGCAGAAGGAGTGAGATCGTTGGCGGTAACAGAGGTGACAAAGGGTAGCTCCTGCGCATATCGCAGAGCCCTAAGCCCGGTTGCTGAAAGGGCATCAAGAATGGTGAACTTGGGAGCATGGGGAGGCTCGCGCGGTACTGCCGCCTTGGTGGTCTCAGCCAGCGACTCGTCCGTGACAGTACCGACTTGTGCCTTATCTTCGCAAACCGCGAGGCCGCTCTCCTGCGCATCAACCATGACCACGTCCGTTTTTTTGGCCATCGTATCAGTGGTCTGGGCAAAGTCGGTTATGTTGGTGCTAGTTGTTTCGGCGGCAGTGGTGGTGGGCTTCTCTGCGTGCTTTTTAGGAACTGGGCCATCGGTGTCAGACTTATCGCGTTTCCTCTTAGCGATATGCTTCGCATTGGCGGAGCGCGGCTTGGACACGACATCTTGCCCGTAGATTTTAATAGCAAGGACGGTCAAATCTCGGTTGAATTGTTGGATTGGATTGTAGAAGACGTCCTGTTGCTCCTTGACGCTCTTGCTAGCTGTATCCGAGGGGTCTGGTTTTGTGAAAGGCACGAGGATGCGGGCTAGGCCCTCGGTGACTTCAGTATATTCCCGGCCATCTCGTACTAGAGTCTGAACATCGGCGATCGAGGTGGGAGTTGGCGTCGAATTCAAATTCGACTCGCTGGGAGGGTTCATTGCCATGCTGATGCTGCGCACAGCTCGACAGGAAAAGTGCGCAAGCAGAGCGTGACTTACATGCCTGGATGAGGAAAGAAAAGTGACATGCGACAACGAACAAAACATTTAAGACGTTATCGCAGGGCCAAATGCAAAAGCAGATAACCGGTTACGAAGTTATGTGGAGTAAAATCGAGCTTCAAGAGGCATGATTGTCCAATGATTGTGGCCTCGCTTTTTTCTGCCTGAGGAGCCCCATATGGAGCCCCACATCAAGCCCCACCCCGGCCAGTGCGCTCCCTAATTACCATTCGGCATGCCACAACACATGGACAGCGGATTATAGGGAGGCTGCGCTGCTGAGTGGCCGAGTTTTCTGGTAGGCCGACTTATTACCAATAGACGGATTTGTTTCTTACATTTCTACCTAAAGTCATGTAATCAATCTATGTGAACCGCTAAGAACATTAATTTCACGAAGCGAAAGCGAATAAGCGAATGCAACCCGACGCCGTGTCGCCATGTCTAAACACCAAAGCGATATACCAGTACTCATAGGTATACCCAGAGCCAGCTGGAGACGTGGTGTACCGGTACCATTTACCCACATAGCATTAATATCACATGTATGTCTCAATGATACAAAACACCACAGATCGGGTTTCCAATGTTAGGTATTAGCGTGCATCCTTCACCAGATCCAGCTAGGTACGAAGTACACTAGATAGGCATCATACAAGCGTCTCTCGATCCTATCTCAGGACGGACACAGCACCCCTATTCTGCTTTTCCGGGGTCCCCCACACCCGCGATTGCCTGACGCCATGAGCCCAGCGTGCGTGCGCGTCCTCGTGAAACGCCGGACCGACCATGTCACGACCAGGTCTCATCCCCCGGCGCCGATGTTCCCGTGGGCCGTGCTCCTGCCGTGCCAAGATTAGAACGAGGCCAGCAAGCCAATGACGTTCAACGGTTCCGCGAACCACGGCAACGGGTCAATGGGTTCGGCGAGCGCAGAGCTGATACCTAGCTCCATCCAGAACGGGAATATCCGACACAAATCCGCGAAACCACGAAAAACAGGGTTTCTAAATCTGGGTAGGGGGTGATCGCTTCCACGGAGTCACGGACTGCCTCATATACCTAGATAGTGAAGACACCCTCCTCTTCGCTCTTACCCCAACGCATGCGTCGGTCGCAGATAATGTGAGGGGTGGCCAGCTGTAGCTTGCGTTTTATCTCCAAGCTTGGCTACAAAACTACGGGGCGACGCTCATCTCAACAGCATGGAAAGCCGCTAGGGCGATGCGATCGGCATTGCAGTGCCATGTAAGAGCCTAAGAAGCGCCGAAAAACCAGGCAGTTGGATCGCAATGGGTTCGTATCCAGCCATCATAGCCGCCTCTGCAGCCGGGCGATGTAACTCATGTGCGGTGCACTGCTCAACACCTACCATATTGGGGATCATCGCATGCGTGACCGTTTCATGGGGCCGGGTCTGGGGTACTTCCTTTATGTACATAGTAGTGTACATAGTACATAGAAGAGTCAGAAGGGGGGAGGCAGGCAACTATTGCTAGATCCCGCATTAGCGATGTATTACGGCATGCCTGTCTTCCTGAGATGTCTTTGTAAGGGCCGCTTGTTGACATCGTGACGATGGGGAGGACGGTAGCGATGGGAGTGGTAGGTATTTTATAGGTAGCGGAGTTCTATAAATTCAGCTGCTTTTCTAAACCCATGACTCATGTCTTGCGTTTTGTTTCCCCTCCTGATCGGAATACACGGTACGCTCTTTTCCTCGTGACGGCCATAATTCATCTCGCTGCCTTGTCTCGTGCTACGTCTCGTACTTGCTCATAATCACAAGAGTGTCTGTGATTTCTTTTCTTCATATCCCCGGTACCTATCACCGGAGGCATGCGGTATACCCCCTTGAAAGGTCCCCGTCGAAAACGACGATGAAGTCATTATGACAGCAATTGATTTCGTCGTCCTTCGGGAACCAATTCATAATAGCTAGCTTCTGTCACTGCCTGGTGCGGTCCACATAGAGTGTTACCTCAAGAGGCTGAATGGGCTAGTCTTCATCTCGGGACTTCGTGGACTCATCGGCAGGGCGAATAACTCATCCTCGGTGTCTCTGGCCTGCGAGATGGGCATTGCATGCTGACCATTGCCGATAACGGCGTCGAGGGAGGCGACGCCAGCACCGGAGTCAAACCTTGGTGCCGACGGATTCGGTATTAAAACCATACTCGGAACATCGTGCGAGATTGGTTGAGCTGTCTGCCGTGGAGCTTCTCCTTGTGAAGACGTCAGTTGATTATACCTAATTGGACGTCATATTGCAAGTAAAATGATGCGTCTTGGGAGATAATGACTTACCCGGCACTTTAGAAAGATCAGACACCGATGTTGTGAGCTTGAGACCTTTCAGCATCTCGCCTAATCGCCCACCTACCGGGGATCGTGGGCTATAGGTGGGAACGGAAGGTGCTGAGTATTCCCGTGTATCCAAGTCTAGGAAACCAAAGTGGTCTATTAGCCATTCCCGCTCTTGTAAAGCCATTTCCACGGCGACACCTTCGCTGTTATTCTGTAGCTCTTTGTCTATTTCAGCCTGTAGCTCCGCCAGGCGCTTCTTGGCCCATATTGTGTGTAAAACGCCCCTTTTCCCAGAATCTGGTGGACTGACACCAAGACCTGGGGCGAAGATTGCCGGCATACATTTCGTCGTTAGCGTACGCCCCGTGGCAGCATGGCTTATGGTAACCGCGGGAGGGATTGGCGCGTTTTCGGGCAGCAGGAAGTACACCCGTGACAGCGACGCTGCATCTTGGTCATCATCTTCAAGCGGATATGCTGCTGATTTACCCTCCCACGTCACTTCCCACCCTTCACGGTCTTGGGCGCGGAGCTCGCGCCCATCCATATATGAACGATCCCACTCGACCATTAGAACCTTGCTGCCTTCATTACCCCTACCAATCTCGAACTCGAACCGTGCTAGAGCGTTAGTTGACGACGGAGATATAGGAGAATCTCCTCCTGCTACTGGCGTGGTGTTGCTCTCCCCTTTTGAGGACGATACAGCTGAGTTGTCGGGTATAAGTAATATGTCCCTAGGCGGGCTCAGGCCGGTTACGACTTTGTTATCCATCCCGGCACGCACGCTTGGCTGGTGCAGCCTGGTCCGTCTATAGATACGTAATTGCCTGCGAATGTGTGTCCTTTGTCGGTAAACTCTATGTTCTCATCCCAAGTTCCCTTTCATGGAATATACTGGAGAATGGACGCAAAGCGGCCTTTGAACGAAGAGCGGGCGTGTCAGCGCAAGAGTGTGCGCAAAATTAGCCAATCCCACTGTCGGTTTCTCGGGGCCGCAAGCCTAATAGAGAGCTATATGCGCGGGGACCTGGTCAGGAAAATTGTGAAGTAGACGGTGTGATGTGTGATGCCACTGCGGCTCGTCTTCGGCGATCGTTGCTCACAACAGAAGCTTTTTTCTCCTGCTTCCGGCACTTGCTAGGAGGGAGAACCTAGATTCTTTTCTGTGAGCGCGCGCGGGAATGGAAGAAAGACCCGCAAATGGGGCTGCACGAGGGAGTATCACCCGGTTAACGGTTTAGAACGGAAATGTCCCTTCTGGCAATCCAACTCAATTCAACCCAAGCCGCTGCTGCTTCGTTCAAGAATGCGACGAAGAGCAGATTCAAACGGAAACTCGCAGAGCGAGCAAAGACAGAAGAAGCGTCCGAGATACCGAACGTCGATATGCGTATGACTATTTCCAGCCAAAGATCCAGTGGACTGGGTTCCTCACGGCCGAAGCTTCAGAGGAGTATGGTCAAGCGGGGAGAGATAGGTACCAGATCTTTTCCCTTCTGCGCATGACGATTAATCACAGAAAGGGAAACGCTCGACACCTTGGCATCGAGTTCCCAACATCTTTAAGAGCAAGCAGTACACAACGAGAACTTGCCGATCCGTAGCGCAACGCGGCACCGTTCGCTCACCTAAGCATGTAGCTTGGAAGTACCGTGGGGTAAGAATTCTGCGCGATGGCGATGCCGGATTTGGCACAAGCAAAGAGTGACTAGCACGCAGCTACAGGGGTGAGCATCTACACTAACTAGGTGTCTAAAAATAGATTGGGTTGGCGAATGGCGATTGGTTGAGGTGTGGAAATCTGACTGAATTAGCGGGGCTCTTCTTATCCGGCACCCCGGCCCTTCTCTCATTATCGATTGTGGCTCAACTGTAGGCCTACACTATAAGCCGCGCACGAGCCACAGTCCCCACCCAAGGGGCGCTGGACAAGGGGTTCCCTATCTACGTCAAGTCGTCGACGGGCTAGTTACCGGTATAGCCATGGAGAAATTCAGCGAAGCAGGAAGCTCGACCCATATGGTGTAATATACGGGTAGGCATGGAGTAGGTAGGTAATTATCCCTCAGCTTCAATCAGAATCGTTCATGGATCATACGGTAGTTTGGTTCCTCCGCCCGTTTTCCCGGTCTGAAGATGACCCGACCGGCGTGTACAGGCGAGGGTCGGGCGGCCTCATCCTGATAGACATATTCGAGACAGATTCCGTGTCGTGTCTAGTCCGTGAGCGAATACAAGCATTCCGCACCGCCGTTAACGCATGAAGTCTCAGACAACCAGCGTGCCGGGCTGCCTATTTTACGCCGGCGAGTACGCGAGGACCCTGAAGTTTTAAGTGAGAAGCCATCAACTCGTGAGGCCTGTCTCACGAAAAGGGTCTGGCTTCTTCATCAACACCAATTTACAGCAGCACCTATCTTAATGCGAGCATGTGAGCAGTGAGGTTGACGCTCATCTGGTAGGCTTCAGCAACTGTTCGTCTGGGTACCGGGTAGGCACATATTGTATATGCGGTACGGAGTATCTCAATCTCATATCTGAACTTGAGGCGGCTGCACCTACACTTGAAACTCTGGTATTTGCCGGTGATATGTAACCTCTTCGCGTGTAGTTCCTGAGGTGGTGGGCATGAGCTTTAAGCGATAAACCGTGAGTTGAAGAACAACGTATGAGAATCTCCGTGTCACTCGTTGCCGGCGCCATGGAGAAGTAAAGCCTTGCGTCCCGAGGAAAACGTATGAGTTGTGTTGGGGGTAGGCGCTGAAGTTGTAACCGGAAACCACCTACGGCTATGCAAATACACTTGAAAGCGTACAACACTGAAACCATTTCGTATGTAGGTACCGTAGTCTGTCATCGCTCCAAACAAGACAACATACCTACAGTCTAGCAGCCAGTACCTAGGACACTCCCTACATAGTACAGACTGGTAGATATCAGGATTGTCGACTCGTGCATAGGTGGGTGAATCCAACTACATAGGTAGGTCCCAATCAACAGTACCGGTACCGGTATCGTGTCGCTTGTTTAAGCAGTGAGCCTGAAGTGAGCCGAAGGCTGTCTTAGCGTGATGGACATTACTAATGTCTTGCCCAAAGCTAGGTACATATTACATAGTAGACGGTCGATGCTCCCATGGGCCTACCTAGTTGATAGACAAATCCTGACGTGTGAATGCCATAAGACCGTTTCAAATCCGACCCCGATTATATCAGCTTCAACATCCTCATACCCATCTAGGTACGGATAACGTATGTACGGTAGGTAGGTGGTTTGGTTGTACAGCATCGTCTGCGGCGCAATGCAATGCATGATCGGGGATCGTGGCCCACTGGTCATCAGTACCTGTGGGTTCGATCCTATTGAACCCACACGCTCGACGCTTAGTGGGCCAAAATAGCTATAACCTCATGTAAGGTGTAACCCGGCCCGTGGTACAACCTTTTACATACAATTTACCATACAAACCTAAGTATATCGTGACAAAAATATGTCCTTCCACGTTGGAAATAAATGCGCGAAAAAGTAATAGAAGAATCATCAGTGTAATCGAAGCCTAATATAAGGGTTTTATCTATTTTAACAGCATTATGGCGGCCATGTTGGCGAGTATCAGTTCTGGCTTTGTATGTTGAAAATCTGGTGACTCGGCCTTAAAACACGGGAAAAAGAAGGACATCTGTCAGAACCACCACCACCATATCATTTGAACGGAATAAAAAGATTGCTAAACGTTTATTACATACTTACCTACCTATGAGCCAATTTTCAGTGCCTCTTTACGAGATGCAAGCATATATCTGGGCTGCTTTTGGGTCTGGTTACACCTTACATGAGGTTACAGCTATTCTGGCCCACTAAGCGTCGAGCGTGTGGGTTGACTTATACCGTAGACCCACAGGTAGAGCCAACTAAGTAGGTCACTCATTGGTGCTAACTAGGTATGGCTTCGGCAACGGTAAGAGACTGATGAGAGATACGTATCTTGAATCGGCCGGAGTCAAACGCGATGGAGAGAAAGTGTGACGATACCTACCGTAGGTTTATGACATCTCGACAGACCGGAGCGTCAAAAGGAATTCGGACAGAAACAAGTTAGCATTGCCGCCTTGAGCATAGTGTAGTACTGGCCGAGCCTTTGCTCAAAAGGGGTAAACCTTTCGTGGTAGGGCCAACCAAAGCAAGGCTTACAAGGATCTGTGGATATGGAAGATTCACCGTAATAGGGCCGCATGCCCATGCACATACCTAGTAAAGCTAAGCGGCTCTATCACGGGGAATTGTCAGTCATGATGGCCAGCTAGGTAGGTAGGTAAGTAGGTAGGTATAAAAATCCGAAGTACACTAATAACTACCTCGTGAATGGATCGGAGTATACCTAATCGGTGTACGTCGTGGTAGGCATAGGTAGGTAGTAGACGGTGATTCGATTGATATTGATCCAAGAAGTCTCGAGATTGTTCCATAGTGCTGAACTAATAAGTTGTTCATGATTGCTGCGTTGGTTAATCGTTAACCAAGCTCGCGTCTGTTCCACCTTCGCTGTAACAGGTATATTGGTTTGTTTCCTTATTACTGCCAATTAGGGATGGCCAGTGTTAACCGAATGTTTTGGTGCTCTACCTAGTCTAGGTAGGTAGGTAGTGGGTTACGATGATTTTCCTTTATCTGGATTCTGTGAAGGATGAACCCAGTAGTGTAGAAACTCGGAACCAGGAAGACGACGTCTTGGTACGGCAGAGGTGCCGATACGGTCCGAAAGGCGGCGGGGCGAAATTTTGGAAAAGGCCGAGCTAGAGCACTTATATCTTCGGAGAGGGTAGGTAGAGGCTGACTGTTTACGCGACTGACGGGGTGATTTGGCGAGACAACTACCTACCTACCTCTGCATCTTTCGTTCTTCCCTTGACTTGAGCTATCATGAGTGCTGCAAATGTAAACAAGGAATGTACACTAGATACCTACGTTTCAGGTACCTATCTATCTAATTACCGCGTGTTGATAAGCAGTGTAGACAGTGGTCAAGGTCCATTCAACGGTCTTTAACGCATTGCAGTGCGAGTGGGAACAGCCGCAGCCACCCTTAGCTCAAAACCAGTCCTCATGAGGTTTCGTGCAGGTTGGTCGGGGACGGACGAGCCAGCGCATACAGCGCTGTGTTGAACGGCCAACAACGAACTACTTGAATCATGGTAGAAGGACGTTGTGTTAGGTATACCTATGCGTTTGCTGCGGCGCCTTCAGAGACTCCAGTATGAAGGGGTCGAATCGGCTAAATTGCACTTGAACGTTGTACCGTACCTCAACACCAGGTTCCAGTATCAAGATCCGGTGGTCCAGATAGGTATCTAGATTACCGGTACCGGTAGGTGAATACCTGAGCCAGACGAAGATCAGAGGCGCTCCCACAGTTAGGAAGAGGTGATGGGAGCTTGGATCCGGGTATCGGCTGGTAGTGAAGGCACCAATGCAAGATACCTAGGAGTCCAGGCCGTCACGACTCCACTGGGACCGAAGCATGATTATTGACGTCGTCTTCCGGCCATGCAGCCAGCGGATTTGGCGAGGGTAGGATGGCTGATGGCAGCGGGCCGATAAGTCGCATCTGTATCGATACCCATTTGACCCTGACTCAAAGCGACCAAGCGTGCCTACACCAGGCGCTTCTACCTACATGAAGTTCACGGGTTGCCCACCTCTCAATGAGCCGGTAGCGCGGTTCGATATAAATACCGGTACCTTATGTAGGACGTTGTCTGAGTAGATTGATCGTCTCAACATCCCGCAGTCGTGTAGACTCATGGCGAACAGTCTCAACTCAGACGGTATTTACTTGCAATCCATTAGTTAACGGAAGCACGCGGAAGCAGCACCGAAGAGATCAACTTTATGCTTGCCTACCTCATCGGTATCAACATGTACGTCGATATATACCGGTGCACGCATGGCACCTATCAGCAAGTAGGTACGTACTTGTTAGAGCTCCAAAAGTGTACTCCAACAAATTTGTCTTGCTCGGGAATGCCTATAACAGTACCTATTACAGGTGCCGGTCGCCCTTTGTAGCACGAGGGTGCCTGGGTAGCTCGCATAACTTGGAGACGCTTGGTCGGTAGCATCAACGCACGTATGGGAACGAGGGTGACGCAGTTGTACCGGTAGGCATGGCAGTGGCAAGGGGAGATTTCTAGAATGGTCAGTCCGGTGCTGAAGTGCAATTCGAGCCTTTCGAGGGACGGTACGGAATACTTGACGTGCGTACTATGTAGGTATGGACAGGATGAAGAAGGCAGTGAAGTGTACGGACGCAGATGAGGCGGGGACGGGCGATGCCTTACTCGCTGGGCAAAGGTCGGCAGCACTCCACTATTAGGCCGGCCAAGTCGCCGGAACCATTAGGAGGTGGAGACCTCATTCCAGAGTCCTCTGGCCCGATCCCACCCTGGCCGCCCTGGAAGAAGCTAGTGCAAGCCACCGGACCCACCGATACGCACTGCACCAGGTGCATACCCACTGTGCGTCCGGCACTATGTGGCACACTACGGCGTAGATAAGTACGGTAGGTAGGTAGGTACCTAGGTAGGTACCTAGTAGTGTACGGTCCGTACAGTGATTGGCATGCTGCACTGCGAGAGCTAATAGGCAGTGGTGCGTCTGTGCAGTACGGTAGGTACCTGAGGTCTACCTATACCTACCTATGTGATGACTATTAGCGTGTTATAGTGCAGCGCAGCGCTGGAACTGCTGCAAATAGTCGTGCATCGTTCCTCTGTACCTACCGGTAGGTAGGGTTTAGGCGCGTACCAACTCTCTGGACGGGCATGCCCTAGGTATTCCTACCTGTACCTTGTGCGGACGTACGCAGACTGCACACACCCTCCAGTCCCTGCCTCGCAATTCGCTACATACCTATAGCCACCATTAGTTGCAGTGCAGAATTTTCTTCGTGAATCTGCACCATAATAGGTAATTAATTAGTAATACTGATCCGCATACTTTCATGTAGTGTAGGGAGAAACTATGTGAAGGGGCCTAAATAAGTTTTACTATTAAGCATGTATAGAAGCATGTTGAAATTGACTCCGAATGATCCCGCTTGAGCACATTTAAGCGCACAGTATAGGGTGTAACCACTCTAAGTGCACTCACACTGTCGTGTAAGTCGCTAGGTATAGGTAGACACAGCAAACCTTGAGTACAGCGGGTGGAGTCCTACTTGACACTGTAAGTAATGCAGATTCGCACGGTATACTCAAGCGTATGAGGTCACCACAAGCTTCACTTTGCTTAGGTACACTATGGGACTCGCCATACCGTATATCGCGTACTGTAGTATAGATAACACCACCTAGCCGTAGGCATTAGCCCTCCCTGCTAGGTACCTGCATCCACTAACGGCACCATTGCCAACCCAAAATCGAAACTCCGCTGGTCAAGACCGTCCCCGTCATTCCCTGGTTCCCCGACAAGCTTCCAAGTTGACGCTTTTTCGGCCTTATTGCCTCCCATTCCCACTCCCTCTTCTCACTCTCGTTACCTACTGCACTTTGGAGCGAGGTGTGGTATAACTATAGGCATCCATACCCGAACTCCGAGCTGCGTCTGGACGGCTCGCCCTGTCCCTCGGCCCTAGACTGTACCCAGCTCTTCAATTACCTACCTACCGACTCCCTTTCTCTATCTCCGTCCTATTACGGGCCATCTCGTGAGGCTTGACCCCCAAACTAGGAATTCCTCAACTGCACACAACCACCTCCTTCTAAGCCCAGGCTTCTATTCCAACTGCGAAGGATATCGGCAGCGGCTACGGTCCTTCGTCCGCACCGTCGTCGCTTGTCGCTTCAGTCGGTGATAATTCTGAACTTGGTTAGGTGTTAGAGTGATTGGCAGTTGGATGATCGGAGGCAGGCTTGAACGAAGGTCGTAAACGGAACGCCCGGTGGTCTTCTCCAAGTACCGCGTTTGAGTGGTTCATACCGTCGCTCGCTTTCTGAATGGAAACCTCGAATCCCCGAACCTTGAATCCTCGATACCTCGAAACCTCGAGATCGGTCTTGTCGCTCGTTTAAACTATCTTGTTGGCCATCCTAATCTTGACAATCCATTTCGTCACGTCGCTTACCGATTGATCCACGACGCTTGAGTCTCCGCATCCAACGAGGATTTGTCGCCTGCTTTTGAATGCATCAACATGATTGATGTGCGATTATCGTCTTTGGTCTTGTTAGATATATCGTCGTCTCGTTACCTTCGTCTACGAGTGTAAGCGGGTACTAAAAGCGCCGTCTGTCCTCATCGAGGCGCATCGGTCCATTCTCATCCTACCCAAACCGGGTACCATGGATCCTCCCCATGTTACCGAGTTCGCCTCTGAGCGATATTTCGAAAAATTACGACAACTCAACGAATCGAAAGACCAGTCCCGAGATGCTGTGTCTCATCCCCAAGACAGCCATGGCGTTGCGCAGGGCTCCCAATTCATCCTTCCCATCGGGCAGTCAAGGTTGCCGGATCAACAGACAATACATGATAATCACAAGTCGGAAAAGCGCCGGACAAACTTTAGTTTACGAGGCATTCTCACTACGCGCACATTGGCCGAACACGAGATTCGAAACTCCTCCGTCGAATCTCTCCGAAAAAAGAGGTATGATGCCGCGCACCATGAGTTGTCCCACTCTAATCGCTAAATACATGCGTGAGCAGCGTTTCCTTTGATCAGTTATTTGCAAATTTGCCCAACGAGCTCAAGATTCAGATCATTGCTTCCTTGCCGCTCTCGGATATTTTAAGCATGCGACTTGCATCCCGATCATGGCATGCGATGATCACATTTAACGAATCCTCGATAACACGATATCATCTCGAGCATCACGTCCCGGCATATGCGACTCGTTTGTACCCTCCTCCTAGACCGTCTTCCATGAAACTGCACTATTTGTGCGGCATATGGCATAGGTTACATGTTGCTAGCAAGCTATCGTTTTTGATAAGTGAGCGAGTTACCAAAGAGATCTTCCTTCGAACAACGGAATCCCAACGCAGCGAATTTGGCCCGCAATATGAACGGATGCGACGTCGACTCGTTCCCTTATTATTTACCATATTCCATTTTTTTGAGACATATCGAACCTTGCATCTAGAGTATATCAAGGAACATGGTCACGGCCTGAGGCTTGAACCTTATACAATTAATCCGATTGAGCTGAAAATTATGAATTTGTACGACGACCAGACGCTATTAAGAGTTCATCAAGTATTTCCTTTGGTCATCTCTTCGTTCTGTCGACGGTTGCGTCCTCCTTCATATGTGGGCCGGTTTGAGCGCTCCCTGAGAGGGTACTTAAGGGATAAGCCTGAGGACGAGGTATACGTCGCAGCACTGTGCGTTGGCGGACTTCGCCAGGTGGAGAAGTTTTGGGAGGTGAAAGGCTATAACACGAGGAGATCGGCTGTTGATAACTGGTATCATTCTGTCACGAACGATCAAGTGGAACATTCTCCCAAACAACGTCGTGGTTTCGTGATGTTGAGTCGGAAGAAATCGGGTTTTAATGTTGGCGAAGGAGGGAGGACCGCGACAGATTCGGCGCATGGTCGTGAGCGACGCGGAGCGGATAATCCCCGGCGCGGTAGCGATGCCTCGACAAACTCCTGGAGAGATTTTGTCTTTGGTACAAGTTTGTCGGAGGGCATGCCAATGGGACCACTCTCAAGGGAGCATCTTCAAATGCTAATACCCGACCTGCCGGAACTCCATTCAGTTTGGCTGCCTACAGCCGAAGCCGTTATCCTTGATAGAGGCATCGTCGGGCGAGCGCAGGACATCAAACGCAACGGCCTTGCTTTATTGGATCTAATTCGTGAGGATGGCGCCGCCGAGGAGGACGAATGGCTATATGGTCGAGCTGCGCCTGAATCAGTGCGGCCACCCCTCGAAGCTATCGAAGAGGACCCTATTGAGTAGGGTGATCAGGAAAACCATCTACTAGACGCGGGCTTCAAATTATCTGAATCCTGAAGCATTTACGGGCGTTTGGGATCGGCGGATCATTTGTCTTGCATAGTATCTTAATTGTTTAAAGGCTTTTATCTTGGACAGTGCCAAGATCGATGGCCGACGGCGGGCCTGATATGAATGATTTTCACTGCCGGTCACAATATCCAGATAGGGGGTATAAGGTGTCTTTTTTGTCTTTGTCTACCACCGCATCGGTGTACCAATTAGCATCAAGCTCTCTCTTTCCTCGTTTCTCTCGTATCGGCATGTCGGACGAGTCAATTCAAGTTGCACTGAGATGGATGGCACGGAAAGGGCATTTAACTGGTTTGCGAGGCGCTCTCTGGGGATGGGGATTTGTGATGGATAGGGGATGAGTGGGGACCGGGCGAGGTTCAACATTGATTGACTTCTGGCACCACTGAAGCGTGTACGAGAACCCGCCGGGAAAGGATATATAGAAAGAAACCACCTACCTATATCATCTCACTGCATTAAAGCCGACATTGCTTCGGATCGTCAACCAAGGGGCCTCGCCACCTTTTCGCTTAGTGGAGTCATTAGTTACCTATGTGCTACCACGACTATATAAGTTTGGCCGTGAGCAGCAAGTAAGCACCACATCACAGCCGAATAGAACGACGCCTCGAAACCTTGCGTTGGCCGGCTGCCACACACGACACAACGCCTGACGATCATGTCTTGGATCTGCAGGTCATCACCACAACATATACGTACGGGCTGGCCGTACCACATAAGTTACTAACTACCTAGGTAGGTACTCACCGACACAATACTCTCATTCACATCTGCCATTACGAGCTCAACTTCGCGGTTTTACCCTCACGGCAAGGACTAGCTAGGTAGATTGGAATAAGCCGGAACGCAGCTAGATATTCATCAACGGCAAAGTAAAATGGTATACCTATTTCTAACGCCTCATTATTTATGGACTTGAAACCGAATTCCACTCTCTTCTCTCGAGGAAGTATCACCCAACCATGAACAGACAGGCATACACGTACACGAACACAACACACACACAGACACATATAAGCTACAAGAGTAGCATTAAATATGCGCGAGCGTGTGAAGTGTGATCGACATACAAGTTTGAAAAGGGTAAGGACATAAATTGGGAAAATAGAGAAGACAACATCATGTTTGGTGGGAAGGATTGAGGGGATAAATCAACGTTGGGACAAAAACCCATTTCCTCCCTTCCCTAACCTTTCTTTCCCATTGCCATTTCGTTTACTCTCCATTGTAACTCATACCTTTCGAGTTTCTGCTCGAATCATTCAAGCATCATTCATCCATAACATGTATCAAAGAACCATCACATGGCTGCGTATAAAGCGCCCTGAGGAAGAGCGCATCACATTCCGCTATTCCATCCATCCCATCCCTTCATGGAATCCACCGAAAAACGCCACATGTCATGGGAGACGTGATTATGAATCCGAAAGTGTGCAAAAATCAATCCCATCGTTTCCCGCTTTCCTTGCGCCACGCATTTTCTCCCCAATGGAAATCTCTGCAACCTTAATTTTATGAAGCCCATCGGTTTTGCTGGCCTGTGCGGCCCATGCTGGCCGACCCTAAGTAGCTATTAATCCCAGAGGGTGAATATAGGGGCGCAGCATTAGAGCTGGATGAGCGCTGCTGTTGCGGTACAGCGCCGCTGTTGAGGCCATACGAGCTGTTCCCAATACCCAGATTGTTGTGACTGCCGCTCGAATCAATGCTCATGTCGAACAAGGTCGAGTCGGAGAAGGTGGAAAAGGTAGATGAAAGACCTGAATGCGACGTGTTGTGTGTTGTGGTGGTAGCTGACGCCTGTCGTGCGCCAAAGTGTGGTGAATGGTTTGTGACTCCATGGTTCGTCGCGCTGGTAGGACGGTATGTATTATTGTCTAGAGGCGATGCCGAGGGTGTTCGGCGCGCGAAGGTGGCGTTGGTGTGAATCAACGACGGGGAGCTGCGGTAGTTATTATCCGCCTGCATAAGCGGAGAGTTTGACTGCGCGCTGAATTGAGGGGAGTTCGTAACATGTTGAACAAGTCCGGTATTAGACGAGCTGCTTGTCAAATGTTGCTGAGGACGTTGTGCGCCCGAATATGATTGCTGCGGCTGTGAATTGTATGCTGACCCAAGTCCTGACCCCTGTGAATAATAGTTTTGAGAAGCTCGGGGCTGTTGCTGCTGCTGCTGCTGCTGCTGCTGTTGTTGAGAGGCAAGCGTTGCGGACATCTGAGGTAGCTTCGAGGGTTGAGTAGGTATTGGTGACGCTGTTTGCGTTGGTTGTTTCGGTCTCCCCGTGGTGGCTGGCCTTGAACTGTCAGACATGTTTTGCAAAGCAGTGAAGTGTTCCAGGTGGGCGTCCAGGCTTCCCGCGGGCGCTGGAGCTGCCGCTGGTACGGGTGACACCGTGGACCCCATAGAACTAGCAGAGTGAGTCGACTGTTTATGTTGCGGACGATTATTATAGCTCTGCATTTGATCGGTGTGGCTTTGCATTGCAGCATAATGCGCTTCAAGCCCTTCTGCTTGAGGCTGGCTCTGAGCAATGTCTCCAGAAGTAGGCTGATGCTCGGATTCAGGGACAACAGAAACGGGTGGGATATGGGGCTTCTGAGTCATGCTATTAGGGGTCGGCCTTCTGGCTGTGGACGTTGCCGACGACTCCTGAGATTTGCGGACACGTTTGGATTGTGGAACGGCGGCACTGCTCGGGGTGGGCTGGTGTATGGGTTGACCAGACTGGTTTTGAAGCTGAGCAGGTGGTGTCAACTGCGTAGCATTTGGCTGTACAGTTTGAGAGGCCGAAGACGCCCCGCCTGAAGGAGTCGTGCCTTCAATTTCGGCCGCCGCCGGCCGTTTGCGCTTTTTTGCCGTTACGGTTGAGGCCTTAACTTGGCTTACGGGCGATGGAACTGTGGAAGTTGTAGCCTGGGTGGGTAAAAAGCTCTCTTGGCCGTGCGTAGTAGTCCCATTAGCAGCAGAAGCAGCAAATTCATCTGCAAAGCTCAGAGCAGCTGCAGCGGTCGGTGCCTGGGCGGAAGAGAGATCAGAGGTATCATTCGGATCCGCAAACTCCTCCAGCTGTTGCTGCTCGGTGTTAGCCGCAGCAAGGCCATGTGTGCCTTCAGTCGTAGGCTGTGGCCGACTCTTAGTCGGCTTTGGCTTGGCCGAGCTAGCGGTATTCTTTGGCTGGGCATCAAGCATGGGGACAGGCACCGGTACTGGAGTTACTTTTGGTGGCGGGATCGACTGGGAGGATTTGTCCTTGGGACGATTCTTGGACCCCTTAGGCCGCCCACGTTTCTTTGTGCTAGACCCAGAACCGAGCCCAATATCGTTTATCGACCGAAACCCGGCTGTGGAGCTTGTTGCGGGAGTAGCATTTGGAATGCCGCCACCGTTCAATCCCGTCGAAGGTGTGGTCGGAGCATCTCTCAAGGCATCCATAGTCTCTACCAGGTCCCCATTGTCATTCAACTCCAGGACACTGTCTTCCACATCGACCCAGCCGTCGTCCTGGGCTTTATGGGCTTGATCCGTAGCTCCCTTGTTCGACTTCTGCGGACCTTTCTTGAGGCCCTTGTCACTCCGAGCTTTGGTAGCTTTGCTACCCTTTGGTCGTCCCCTTGGTCGTTTCTGGGCAACGGCTGGAGCTGCGGTGTCCTCAACCTGCCTTGGACGGGGGTGATCTAAGTCTGGAAATATCTCGGCTATCCAGCCGACAAACAAAGATCCTGAGCCATTAGCCTCGGCGCTTTCAGGAAACTTACCATCCGTTGGAGGTGGCGCGTCGGGTACTCCACCGAAAAAAGCGAGGCCCTTGCAGATCTGGTCGACCACAGTATGATGAGGCAATGTCCGTAGCAAAGTCAATAGGCGAGCCTGTTCGGTTTTGGTCTCAGCAACCGTCAGAGGCCGTGGCGGGCCAGGGTTAGCAGCAGGCTCGGCGGGCTTCTTGACAGACACTCCCTTAAGAGTATTGAATTGTTTCAAGCCAGGAGGCCGGGGGTAATTCGCCCTTCGTTGGTGAGAGACATAGACATCGGTTTGGGCTAGTTTGGCTTGCAGAGCCGTACTTTCGCTTGTGCGCTTTGCAGCGGCATCTCTCCCCTCACTGGCGCGGTGGCTGGCCACATCCATATGCATTACACCGAAGTTGCCTCTCATCTGCTCATTTACATTCTTGAGCTTGCTAGGAACGGGATTCCTGACGCGCCCATCGCGAGGGTATATCCTCATCTCGGACCCCAGAGACTCATCCAGGGGAGCAACAAGGAAGCTGGAGGAGGGGCCATTGGAAGCACCATGGGCAGCACCATTTGTCGCAGCACCGGGCGCCGAAGGCGATGGAGGAAGAATACTAGGCGACTCGGAGAGAGGCAGAGCACTAGTACTTGAAGGCTTCACAGCACCAATTGCTGGTGCGTTGGCCGAATTGGCCTGGGGTGGGCCTATCGCGCAAACACGTTAACAATCATCAAGAGGAATGGATAGCAGGCACAGGGCGAAGGATGGTGCTGCTCACTAGAAGCGGTAGCCATTGGTCCAGGCAACGACGACCATGGCAATGATTAGATACAATGGATGGAGCGGAATAAAGTCGGTGAGTCAGTTGGCTGCACTGTCGGTCTTGCATGCGCGGCTCGTAGTCCTCAGATGGGCATCTGCTGGTTGGCCAACGACCATACTCGTCATGAAACACTGGATATACCCGAAATACCTAGCGTGCCATGACAACATGTGCGGAGCGCGTAGGCGAGGGAGATCAGGTAGGGCTGTGGGGATGACGACGGGTGCGGCGAGGAGGGCGAAACAGGAGTCCCAACCGGAGAGGATGGACTCGGGGAGGTTTGCGACACAGAGATGATGTTTTCTCACAACGTGTGGCTCAGCTGCGAAGCTAGGCAGACCGACGGAGACGAAAATAATGGCATAAACATAAATAAAGTCTGGGTACTGTGTGTAGGTATGTGGGTGGCAAATTGGTGGTCGAAGTCCCTCAGGTTCGGTGCGACGCTGATACAACAGATTTTAAGGGGAGAGAAAAGGAAAAGGGTAGGCTGCCTTGTTGCTGAGAGGAGGGGAGAATTTGGATGGTTCTGTTATCCCATTCTGTAGTGGCGCTGCCGGCAGGTGGTAATGGCGGTCGGTGGTTGTACCTCCCAGATGTCAGAATACCGATACCGATACCTGCCACAGCACAGATTACGGGCAGGATTACGGGCGTGCCAGGTACCTGCGCGGGCTCTGGACCACCTGCTACCGGCCGCCTCAGCTACCGAGCGCCAGTGCCCAGGTACTTGCGAGTAGACCTAGGTGGGTAGCTACTTCCTAGCTAAGCAGGAGGTCGTTGCATGCACGTCACGGTCTCTGAGGCGGGGGCGGCGAATTGCTTCCATCCCTTCTTCTTTCTCTCGTTTCTGCTATTCTGGGGGAAGCTACGGCGGGAGGTACTTCGTACTTGCTCTCTTTACGGTTACGGTGTTTATCTACTTCGTAGGTAAGTACGAAGTACAGCCTGAGTGGAGCTGCAGATTGGGATTAGTGGGTTGATCCGTTGCTCTGTGCACTGTCTGCCCAACCTGGGTAGGGAGGAATTGTTCGGTGGAAATCAAGAACAGGTTGGATACTCCCTGTTACCTGTGGTTCTGCCTGTGGCATTACGATGGCGATTTGTACAGTCTATAGTACGTCCCTACTTCGCACACGCTTACATTCTCGTACATGAACGCCAAAGCACTACCTAAGGCAAATGACAACTCAGATTTCTACGACATCAGGTTGCGATTTGGCATCATGTGTCGATAACTATCTACAGGCTACATATGAAGTACCAAGACCCAATGCGCCAGAAGCTCTCGAGAGTCAACGTAGAAGTTTTGAAGCTTAGTAGGTATACCTACGTTTGGTACCTATAGATAGTCTACCTAGAGGCTGCCGGCATGCTTCTTGTTTTCTGCTTTGGCTTTGGTTGGAGCTGTGTTGGTTGCAGAGTACCTACGGATAACCGATTTAAAAGTCGTGAGCCACTAAAAATCGATAAAATAGATAAAATATATTAAACCGCTGTAATATAGCGAATTAAATCACTAAATGTCCACTATAAATATTTTGTGGCGTTTTTAGTGGCTCGCGGCTTTTAAATCGGTTGTCCGTAGGTAGGTAACAACACCGTTATGCCCATAACCCAATTGTCGCAGATCACCTAGGTAGGTAGTTAGTAACTTCAAGTTATTAAGGTAATAATGTGCATAAACTAATTATGCATGATGGTCGTATGCATTAATGCGCAGTAGTATTCACTAACTGGTCACTATGCATGTACTTGGTGGGTACGTAAGCATAATTCCAGTTATGTATTTCGTACTACCGGTTAGGTACTTACCTACCTACCTAGGTACCTAGGTATGTAGTTAGGTGCCATCCAATTGTGGTGCAGCTCCAGCTCCGTACCTTGTAACTCCGTACGAACGTCATTGTAAGATCTATCCCGAGTCGTTCTTTGACGTCCCTGCAACGTCCGCAAAATGGCCAAATACATCCTCATCTCGCTCCCTTCCACCTTCGACTCTCTAAAGTCCACTATTGATGGCAATGGCGCCGTTGTCCCTTTTGCTATCCCTGATTTGAAGATCGGTACCTTAGACGCCCTGGTTCAGCAGGCAGATGACCTCACCAAGCTCGATTTGGCCTGCCAGGCCTTGGTAGCCAAGGTTGGAGATTCTCTGCGCTCTCTGTACGATGGGGATGAACAGAAGGCCGCCGAGCAGAAGGTTGTCAATGACAGTATTATACCCACCGAGATCCCGCCATGGCAAACTTATTGACCCGTCTATCAATAGAACCGACCGATCAGTACCTGCGCGCCTTCACCTGGAACGCAGTTCGCTATAGAGCCGATAAAGCTATCGGCGAACTTGTCAGTAATTTGCAAAAGGTATTATCTATCCTCTATGGAAATATTCCGGGCCTTGTCCTTTCTCATGCTACACCATAATGGCCCGCTCGAAGGCTAATAAAATACCGTCGGCGCCAATAGGACCTAGTTACAACAGACAACGACGTCAAGGGCAAGCTCAACCAATACAATCAAGTCAAGACAAATCTCACGGCACTACAAAGAAGACAAACGTAGGGCGACTGAGACAACCATTGAAAGCTTTTTTGATCGGAATTGGAGGGGCTAACAACTTCATGGCGACAAATTAGTGGCAACCTCTCCACGAAGTCACTTACACCCATTGTCGACCCTGCGGTCCTTGTTCAAAACTCGGAGTACCTCGAGACGCACCTCATCGCAGTGCCGACCAATCTGCGGAAAGACTTCATCAAGAGCTATGAGACGCTTACGGAGCGGGTGGTCCCGCGCTCGGCCGTAGAACTTGCGCACGACGACGAGTTCATCTTGTACGCAGTGACCACATTCAAGAAGAACAGTGCCGAATTCCAGCAGAAGTGTCGTGAGCAGAAATGGACACCACGTCAGTACAAATACACCGAGGGCGGCAAGGAGGAAGAAAAGCGGGAACTCGAGCGTATCGCTCGTGAGGAGAAGAAAGTCTGGGGCGAGGCTCTGCGCATGGCTCACACTGGTTGGAGTGAAAGCGTCATGATTTGGGTTCACGTCATGGCTCTCCGTGTATTTGTCGAATCCGTCTTACGTTATGGCCTACCCCTCCGATTTGCGTCTGCTCTCGTGCAGGTAAGTCTCTAGATTTATATTCCGTGATTCGCTACCCGGACTATGCTAACCAGGCTGGCGATAGACGAACTCCAAACTTGCTAAAAAGGTCAAGGGGGCACTAGATTCAGCTTACTCATACCTGGGAGGTAATGCGGTTGGCAGAGACAAACGAGGGAGAATAACCAAGGACGATGCCGCGTTGACGTCGGACATGGCGGCAGCGGGTGTAGCAGGACACAGCGAGGGAACTGACTATACGGCCTACGTTTATTACGAGTTCGAATTGTGAGGCGACAACAGTGATGCAGCATACCCGCTCAGGCAGGCTGGTCCCGCGTTTATACCAACGATGAGTAAATCGTCATTAGATCCAAAATTCAGAATCAGAGAATTAGCATGAACAGTTTTCTTGCAACGTCCTATAGGGACAAGCCCTCGAAGCCGGGAAAACCAGGACCTTTATATCCGATGAATATGTATATATAGATATATATACCTAATCTAGGTTTCTATCTTCTCTATCAAACAATGCGCGCTTTTACTCGGCGGCGGGGATCAGCCCCTTGGCCTCGAGCCACGTAACGATGTCAACGACGCACTCCTCGACGGACCTCTCAGCCGTGCGGATGGTGATCTCGGGGTTCTCCGGGGGCTCGTACGGCGAGCTGATGCCGGTGAACTCCTTGATCTCGCCGGCGCGCGCCTTTTTGTATAGACCCTTGGGGTCGCGCTGCTCGGCGACTTCAATGGGGACCTCGACGTAGACCTCGATGAAGGGGATGGGCTCGTCGGTCGATCCTTGGGATTGTGCGGCGTGCAGGCTGCGGGCGAGATCGCGGTCGGCCTTGAATGGAGAGATGAAGGATGTCAGGGCGATTGTGGCGGAGTCGGCGAAGAGCTTAGCGACCTGATTTAGGGAGGGGATGTGTTAGAGCGTTTTTGTCCTTGGGGGGAAACGGGAGAGGGCCGTTTAATGTACCTCGCCGATTCTCCGGATATTCTCGGTGCGGTCCTTGTCGGAAAAGCCGAGGTCCTTGTTGAGGCCGAAGCGCACGTTGTCGCCGTCAAGGCGGTAGGCGGCAAGGCCGAGCTGTAGGAGGTGTTGCTCGAGGGCCGTCGCTACCGTTGACTTGCCCGAGGCCGACAAGCCCGTGAACCATAGCGTGAAGCCCTGCTGTTTGCGCAGCCCGTTGCGCTCGGCGCGCGAGAGGGATGGATGCCAGGTGATGTTGCTGTTCGTTGGATGGCCGTGGACGGCATGTCAGCCAACTACTTATTTCTCATTCTGATCCTTTTGGCCTTTCCGCGAAGAGTCGGATAAATATATGTTGGCATTTTCATGCCTGCTTGGCTTTTGTGCGATAAATTGGCTTGACTAGGAGGAACGACGGGGGATTTTCAGAGACCTTTGACATGTAAAGTCAAATAGCACTCAATTCTTATTTGCCACACAGGCGAATAGGTTCCCGGGTGCTTGTTGAGAGGCAATGAGGTGGTGATGGTGTTCAGCAACAGCCCGAGCACTGGTGGGGGAGGGCACAAATGGGAGATGGAGGGGAGGATTACGCATGTGTCTCCCGTCAAATCAAAGTAAAAGCAAAAAGAAAATGTAAACTCATGTAAGCTTTCTAAGAGGAGAGTTAAGGAAGATAAATAGACTTACGTCGCCATATTTTCTAGAGCTTGACTTTAATAAAGACGGTCCCGGGAG
This sequence comes from Xylariaceae sp. X802, assembly GCA_028637635.1. Classification (NCBI taxonomy): domain Eukaryota; kingdom Fungi; phylum Ascomycota; class Sordariomycetes; order Xylariales; family Xylariaceae; species Xylariaceae sp. X802. Next base: position 341,206 of record JAJFDH010000037.1, on the reverse strand, counting down.
AAGTCAAAAATGCGCCGCTCCAGCAATTTAAAAGTTATAATGTACTACCTACCTCTTTGTATGCTGGCTGACGGCATCCGTGGCCCGCCAGCGTCGCCCTAACAGGTACTCGCCGAGTCGCCCGGTATGCACAGGCTCAGTTAAAAACGGTGAACTCCGTGGGCCATTCCCGTTCCCAGGCCGGGTGGATCCGAAACTGCAGAATGCCGGTCCCTAAGTACCTACCTACGTAGTTCGTGCCCAGTAAGACTAACCATGTCTTTGTATATATGCCAACTGGGGCCGGCACGCCAGGCTTATTCAGGTATAAACCAACTGCCCTAAAAGGGAGGTGTACTTCGGCCAAAAGACCTGAGTACTTGCACCAATCCTGCACGCGTAACGACCGGTTGTTTACCTACTGACTATCATCAACCCAAGACCAAATTGAAGCCGAGTCGACACGTTACACACTGCTCGCTTATATTATCACGCGTAAATTAGCTGGTAAGTACCTAATACTATGAAGCTCGGTTTACGTGAATACCAAGGTAACAGTACTAATTCCGTGTATTTTAAGTCACCGTCAACGCGACAACTTCCTACACCATGGCCCCTGACGCGACGACGCTTTCCAACATGATGACGACTTCCAACACGTCCCAGGATGCATCCCAGCCAGCCGTGTCAAAAAATCAATTAATACCGATGCCTCCTGATACAATGGTAGCCCCCGAGACACTGATAACTTCTGGCATATCTCGGAACACACCTTGGGATGCATCCCGGCTATCTTCTTTAGCGGATTGGCTACTGCCAATGCCCCCAATGGATATACGCATCCTGGCTTTCATACATCTGGGCTGTAAGTGCTGTGACGCATGCGAGTTCTATCTTGTAAACGTACTAATACCTGGAACTTAGATGATCCGCACGCTCTTTTAGAACGCGAGTGGGAATCTACACACCCTCGAGTTCATGACATATACCGGCTTGTACCATACCTCGCCCGAGACGGAGGCGCCGAGATAATCGCTGTGAACGAGACTGGCAAATATAAAGGCCATCTATATGATATAAACATCTTCACGAGAGAGGTCACGTTTCCGGATTATACGTGGTTGATTCACGCGTTATTTAATAGATGTCACTTGGTTATACAAATAATTTGCGTGGATAATCTCGTCGCAACGGGTACAATAACGAACGGGAAGAATTGCGTAGTTAATTATACTGATATACGGAAATATTAATACTTTGTATATCTTCCCTCTGATGCAATGACGGCTTGACAACACCGAGGCATTTCCTCAAGCAACGTACGTAATTGTTCCTCTGTGATTGCATCCCATGCTTCTTTCACACATGCTCGTAATTGATCGTAACTCGGTTTGTCGTTTTCCCCATACCGATTCTCAATATAATCCTTCATCCAATTCCAAACCATTTCGATAGGATTAAGGTCTGGTGAAAACGGTGGCCACTCGATCGTACGAACACCGCGCTCACGTAGATCCGTCAACGTCTCTTTTGCCTTATGTCCTGGTGCGTTGTCTTGCATGAAAACTAATTCAATGCCTGCTTCGCGTTGACATCGAATCCAACCGTCAATAATTGGTACCGTACGTGCTCGATACGTTTCCGCGTTGATCGTACCCCAATCCTTTTCCCAAAAGAATCCAGGCCCTTTATCGTGACCTGAAAAACAACCCCAAAACATCCAACCTTGTTTGCGCTGATGACGCGCCACAACACAATCGTGATGATACTCTTCATCTTGCCGACGCGTTACCCACTGCTTTCGATGTGTACCACCCATGACCCAGGTTTCATCTGACCAAAGTATATTGCTCCATTGTTCTAATGTCCAATGCTGATGTGCGAGCGCGAATTCTAACCGCTTTCGACGTGTAGGTTCTGTAATCGGTGGTTTTTTTCTTGCTGTATACCGTCGGAATCCTAAGCGTTGTAATGCATTTCGTATTGCGTAAAGTCCAAATACGCCTCCCATAAATGTAAGAGCCACAGTAAGCCACGGCATACGTCGGTGTTTCTTTGACATCGTCACGAACTCGACAAGCTCTATTTTTTCATCGGGTTTAATCGACGGTTTCGGTCCTTTTCGGCGTCTTGGGCCTTCCGGGGCAAACAAAGCATGCCGGACCTATATATTGTTAAGTTGAAGCCTTAGTTATGAAGTACAACATCGGTATACCTGGTAACGTGAAAATCCATATTTCCGACAGATCTGAGCTTGCGATATACCCCCGTCATTATACAGGGTCCAAATTCGTTCTTTTTCTTAGGCAGTAAGGTGCTTAGTACCTTTCGCCATGATGGATTTGTGTTGGTAGGTAAGGAATAAGTGAATACACCAGTTTGTAACTAGGAAAGCTCTTCAAGTTGTTCGCATTTAATACACGTGCCATCTACGCAGTAGGAGCGTCAAGCTGGATAGCCAGGTAGGTAAATAGTGATTAACTGTACGGGGCTCTCACCTTCTATGGCGTCCCGTTCTAGGGAACTCAGAAATCACTATAAAGCGTGATTTAAATGTATTACGCTGCTATGGCAGCTAAATCTTACTATAAATCCACTATACGACGCAACACATTTAAATCGCATTTATACGAAGTACTTTGCACGTTCATATCATGTACTTTCTAAGGGGATTACTAGGCCTGCTAGTGTCTACTATCGTGACTCTACATGTCATGGGCACCCTTATAGGGCACTAGACTAGTACACTACGGTATAGGCTACCTACTTACGCGTGCGGACCCCCTTTTTTGACACCGTGACTCCAGTGTGATACATTGGTGTTGAGGCCTGGAAATAGCACGAGTTCAACACTTCAGTTCCAACCTTTTGAGGCTAGCTCGGTATCAAACAAACACAATTATAGTGATTTATTTCACTGTTTGCGTAGCCAGCATACAAGCTGTTTTATAGCGGTAACTTCAATATAATGGTGATTTAAGACAGCTATGGTCTATATAATACCGTGCTAAGATATAACACTATTATAGCAGAGTGTTAAGGGCCTAACATCGTCTTAGCGGTCTGACATCGTCTTAGCGACTTGACATCGTACCTGAGCTGACATCGTACCCGAGCTGATATTGCTATCTACCAACCTACTTACCAACCCAAACAAACTAACCAACGAACACCAATCCACCAATCCGCCAATCCACCAATCCACCAATCCACCAATCCACCAATCCACCAATCCACCAATCCACCAATCCACCAATCCACCAATCCACCAATCCACCAATCCACCAATCTGCCAATCTGCCAATCCACCAATTCCCTTCCGCGATCAATACCTCTCCTCCATCAATCCTCTTCGTTGTCATTGCCTCTCCGCCAATTTTTCTCCATCAATACCTCTCCTCCGTGAACGACCAACCGTTATCCCTCTCCGTGACCGACCGTTATCCTTCACCGTGACTGATCAACATCCTTCTCCGTGACCGTCATCCCTCTCCGTGACCGTCATCCCTCTCCGTGACCGTCATCTCTCTTCGTGACCGTCATCTCTCTCCGTGACCGTCTCCTCCATAACCATGATCCCTCTTCTCCACGACCATGATCCCTCTCCTCCACGACCGTGACCGTAACCGTGACCAATATCTCTCCTCTACCAATCCTCTCCTCCGCCAATACCTCTCCTCCACCAATCCTCTCCTTCATCAATCCTCTCCTCCGCCAATCCTCTCCTCCGCCAATACCTCTCCTCCGCCAATACCTCTCTTCCGCCAATCCCCTCCTTCACCAATTCCTTCCATCAATCTCTCATCTACCTACCGACCTACCGACCTACCGACCTATCGACCTATCGACCTCTTAGATGTAATGTAATAAATACAATGAAACTAAAATTCAACTAAGGCAAATCTGCACTTACGTTTCGACCCTACCGACCTTACCTACCTACCCACCTTCCTTCTTATTTACCATCGCACTTACTTATATTATTCACTTATATATTACCTACCATCTCGTACTTACCTTTATTACTTACTTCGTAACTACCTTCTACCTAATTTTTAACGTCATATCTACCTATCTTTAATGCCGCACCTACCTATCTTTAATGTTGTACCTGCCCTTACCAATAACTTGCTATACACTCTACCTAACCGCGTACCATACCTAACCGACCACCTTACTTAACTGAACACCTTACCTAACCGAGCATTATAGCGCTCCAACACTGTTATAGCGCTTTAACATCGTTTTAGTGACCTGACATCGTGATCACCGCAACACTCCCTCTTTCCCCGAACATTAAGTTGCATTTGTCATTATATGTCTAATACAAGCTGGTCTTTTATACAGTAAATTGAATGTTCAATTGCACACTAACTAGGCCACTGTATTGCATGCTAGCCACTGTGATTATAATGAATTAATGGCCCTACCAACACCATCACTGAAATAGTAATAGTGCCCACTGGACTGTATGCTACAACACTTACAACACTATGGCCCCTACCGAGCACTATACACACACCTAACAGCCTGCCGACACCGTGCTAAAAAAAAAGGTCCGCACGCGTAGGTACTTACGCGTGCGAACCCCCTTTTTTGACACCGTGACTCCAGTGTGATACATTGGTGTTGAGGCCTGAAAATAGCACGGGTTCAACACTTCAGTTCCAACCTTTTGAGGCTAGCTCGGTATCAAACAAACACAATTATAGTGCTTTATTTCGCTGTTTGCGTAGCCAGCATACAAGCTGTTTTATAGCGGTAACTTCAATATAATGGTGATTTAAGACAGCTATGGTCTATATAATACTGTGCTAAGATATAACACTGTTATAACATAGTGTTAGGGGCTTAACATCATCTTAGCGGTCTGACATCGCCCTAGCGACCTAACATCGTCTTACCGACCTGACATCGTCTTACTGACTTGATATTGTCTTACCGACTTGATACCATGCTGCTCCCTAACATAGCATTCTTTTCAATACCTAGATATACTGCCTTACCGACCTACCAATCTACCAATCCGTGCACCAATCCACCAATCCACCAATCCACCAATCCACCAATCCACCAATCCACCAATCCACCAATCCACCAATCCACCAATCCACCAATCCACCAATCCACCAATCCACCAATCCACCAATCCACCAATCCGTCAATCCGTCAATCCTGTAAAGGGCTAGACCGGGGCGCTCGGCTGACGGCCTTACGCCGACCCAATTGGCCGACCCGGCCTTACACCCTTACGGCCGAACGGGTGTGCACTAAGGGCTACGCCTTAGCGTAGCCCTGTACGCACACACATCTCCGTATTTATATAGATGTCGCGGGGCGACCGCCCCGACAGACTCTTCTAGTTCCTTAAGCAATAGTAATACAATTGCACCCAGTTCTTAGAATCCGTTCGCCGACTAGCCGCCACCTTACCATAGCGACCATCGCACTCACCCCCTTACAAATCCGTCAATCCGTCAATCCATCAATCTCTCTCCTTAACAACACCTCTTCTCCGTGACCGACCATAGCCAACACCTCTCCTCCGTGACCGTGGCCAACACCTCTCCTCCATGACCGACCGTAGCCAACACCTCTCCTCTGTGACCGTGGTCAACACCTCTCCTTCGTGACCGACCATAGCCAACACCTCTCCTCCGTGACCGTGGCCAACACCTCTCTTCCGTGACCAATATCTCTCCGTGACCGTGACCGCTTTTCTCCATGACCGTGACTGTCACTGCTTCTCTCCTCCGTGACCACCACTCTTCTTCATGACCACCACTCTCTTCCACGACCAATACCTCTCTTCCACCAATCTCCTCCTTCGCCAATCCTCTCCTCCGCCAATTCTCTCCTCCGCCAATTCTCTCCTCCGCCAATTCTCTCCTCCGCCAATCCTCTCCTCCGCCAATCTCTCATCTACCTATCAACCTACTGACCTATCAATCTGCCGACCTATCAACCTATCGACCTATCGACCTATCGACCTCTCACTTAGATATAATAAACACGATGAAACTGAAAATCAACCAAGGTGAATCTGCACTTACCTATCAAACTTACCGATTTACCTACCTTCCTTCTTATCTACCATCGTACTTACCTTTATTACCTACCTTCCTTCTTATCTACTATCGTACTTACCTTTATTACCTACTTATCTCGCAACTACACCTATTCCGGGGTCTTCAAGCATAGCGTAAAACTTGAACGAAGAGATGTAAATATGCACCAAAAATGTAAGGAGAGTTACAAAGAGTGGTAAGCCATCATATTGATTCTATGGAATGCTAATCGGCCGTAGCGTTCAGTATAAAGTTGGGTGTTTTGGTACATTCCGCACCCAAGACCAAAGCTCAAAAAACTGATACATCTCCTAGCAACCCTAGCAAAACAGCGCCCCCGTAGCGCGCTATGCTTGAAGACCCCGGAATAGGTGTACCTGCGTAATTTTTAACATTGTACCTACCCCTACTAATAACTTGCTATACGTTCTACCTAACCACGTACTATATCTAACCGACCACCTTACTTAACTGAACACCCTACCTAACCACGTACTATACCTAACTGACCACCTTACTTAACTGAACACCTTACCTAACCGAGCATTATAGCACTCCAACACTGTTATAGCGCTTTAACATCGTTTTAGTGACCTGACATTGTGATCACCGCAACACTCCCTCTTTCCCCGAACATTAAGTTGCATTTGTCATTATATGTCTAATACAAGCTGGTCTTTTATACAGTAAATTGAATGTTCAATTGCACACTAACTAGGCCACTGTATTGCATGCTAGCCACTGTGATTATAATGAATTAATGGCCCTACCAACACCATCACTGAAATAGTAATAGTGCCCACTGGACTGTATGCCACAACACTTACGACACTATGGCCCCTACCGAGCACTATACACACACCTAACAGCCTGCTGACACCGTGCCAAAAAAAGGGTCCGCACGCGTAGGTAGGTAGGTAGGTAACAATCAGAACTGGGAGATGGAGGTGCCCGCTGTAGTTGTCCTGGATAAGACCTGCTTTCACTTTCACCTTCCATACCGCGAACAAACCAAGTCTACAGTCGGTGGAAAAAAGTGACATGCATTTCGGTTTCCCTGGGTTTTGCCTTCAAATGAAACCGCAATGCACAACCAACCTGTGCGATTAAAGTAATAAAGAAAGAATAATTCTAATTCTTAATCATTTTTAATCGCATCTCTTATTTCTTTTCGGTTTCAATTGCATTGCATCATGTATAAAAGCGGTGTTTGTGAATGAAGTCAGTTTTTGACCTTTATATTTCAACTAGGAATATTTAGGTAAGTTTATGTGCTATTAACAATTTAAAAGTATCGTTATAAAGAGAATTAGCGGATAAAGCAGACTATTTATCTAGTAGGAGTAGGAAAAGTAGGGTTATTAAAATAATTGCATGAATAATAGCAGTATTATGCATTATAAAGAATTGGTTTTATCTGTTTTGCGAATTAATAACTAAGGGAGGCTATAGGCTGTATAAGCCACTAAAGCCACTATAACTTCAGCACCCCTAAGGCACTAAGGCCACTAAAGTTTTAGGTACCATAGGCCACTAAGTTAGGGGGTTTGACCACTAAGCCCCCTATAGTGCCCTATAACTATGGAGCCAATTAATTCCTTGCATTTGTCATATCAATTTTTATTTTGTTCCTGAAGTTCAACACCCAATATCTATCTCAAAAGAAACGTAAAACAAAAACCGATAACAGTTTTGTATGTGCACTTTCATTTAAAAAGCTAATTACATAACTTTCGCTTCATCTACTTGTATTTCTGTTGAGTTATAAGGTCGGCAATTGTGTAAGTTTCGCTGTATTTTGGTGTAAAACCGAGAAACGCACGTCAGTTTTTTCTCCCCACTGTAGTAGTACCATCTAGCGGCATCAATCGCTGTCTTTAGTGCGCTGTTCTCAAGATAAAAGTAGGAGGTAGGGGTACCTATACCGTCGGGTACAGTGAAGTAGGTGTCAGCAACAGCATTTGTAGATTCAAAGTTACTACTCCTGTCAGGAGCGAAGCAAAATGTAACGAGGATTGAGTACATTGTATTCAGTCTGCAAAGCCGTCCATCACTTTTGAATTTCCACCATGCCGCCCTTCCTGAGTTTATTCCCATTCAGTGAGGTATTTCAGCGCAGGCGCGTAACAATGTAACATGGCCGGGTCCTCTAGAACAAAACAGGAAGACGAAAACTTCCTCATGCAAACGCGCCCGTGTCGGGACCGACTTCTTAGGAAGTCGATCGTAAGCAAGGAGCCGCTTACTACGGTCCGAAGATCTGCAAATGGGCCTGTGCAAAATCGAGGGGCAGAAACCCAGGCTAAAGGCGGCGTGGAAATGAATACGATTCTCTTCAAGTAGTTATCCTTCGGGACAGCTCATATGAGGCATTGAACATACAGGTAATTCCTCTTCCAGGCCGTCTATCGTCAAAGTATAAACATAGGTAGAAGTTGCGCATTCTGGGCTCTCCTAACATGTCTAGATATCTAAATCAAAAGCAATATTCCTCTGAACCATGTATTGTCGCCAGCCCCTGTAAAATGCATTTCCACACAATCAACTCTATTCTGTCCTTGTCTTATGAATCTGTGCCGGTGTGGTATCCGATCGTCTATGAAGTAGGGAATATGTTTGTCATCAGCTGCATAGGGGTCAGCCAGATATCCATCCAACGTGGGAGTTAGCTGAAGGCAGGATGGGGACGAACTGCAGCTTCTTTCGGCGACACAAACAACGCAGTCGCCTGGGCGAAAACCACGGGCGTCTCGCCCTCGTCGACAAGGGATTCAATGCGCCCTTCAACCCACGCCTTGCGTCCCTCGACCTTGGTGGTCGTCGCGCGCAGAATTACGTAATTGTCCGGCTTGGCCGGAGCTCGGTAGTTGATGTTGAGGTTGGCCGTCACGCCCACTTTGTGCGGCAGCGCAGCGAAGCAGCACCGAGCAAGACCCTCGTCAAGCATTGTCGCCAACAAGCCACCGTGGATAATCCCGGGGTGCCCGCACAGCTCGCTGCCGAGATAGGATATAGCAATCATGGACTTGCCGCCCTCCTCGGAGAAAACTAGCGGAGGCACCACGATGCGTCCCGGGCCTGCTAATACACCTCCGGTTAGGTGATGAGTTCGGTATCCCTCAGGAATCTTCATATGTGGTCGCGCCTCCGAGAATTCCTCTCTTGCCCGTAGTTCTTTGGCTATAGGGTGGTTTTTTATGAAGTCGTCGATCGCACGCTCCTCCTCCGTTTGGGGTTCGTACAGATCCAACGACTCTCCGTCTGTCGGCGGCTTCATGAGACTTGCAACTGTGGGCATCGCGGGGACAGTGGCCATCATGAAGCCGAACGCGGTGAAGACGATGCCAAGGGCTAAGACGTTGGCGGCACGGCGGAGAAAAGAGGGTCTACTTGTAGAGGCGGCTGAAGACGGCGAAGTCGCAAAGGTTAGAGGGTTGACTGGCTTGTTGGAAAAGACGTAAAAATGTCTAGGGTAGCGGCTTACCTGGGGCTGCACTTGAGCTAGCTAGGCGGTAAGGGACAAGCCGAGATATCTCTGGGCGGAAGCCGAGGCGCGCAGGCCGATAAGTGAGGGTCCGGCCTCGCAATATTCTCAATGCGATGGACATGATGCGACAAGGGGTTCAGCACGCAGTTGGAAGATCAAACGCAGAAGGACATACGAAGATGCAATATCTGGCTAGCCGCGCTACATTGCTATGCCTCGGTGAAACGCTGATGATGTTGTTACCATCAGCCACCGACTTGACGGCTTTCCGTGACACCTTCAGGTATACGTTATCGGGAGTTATTACCCCGGATTTAGGAATCGAGGGAAATTTAACTACGAAGTACTTCGTACACTACCTACCTATACTTCGTACAATGGCATAATAACTTCGTACCTATCTATCCCGGGGTCCCAGCTGCTTGAGGTCAGTACTTGCATGGATATTGGTTCCGTACGTCCGTACGAAGTACATTTTTAAGCATTATACTCCTATATAGGGGGATGTGTAGCTAGCAGGTAGGTAGCCTTGCAGCAGCTGTGGGACCGCTAACACTGCATACTCACGTCTGATTGGCAACCCGACCCCCGGGCTTTGCAGCCGCGCCCCGCTGAACTTTTTTTTGAGTCGAGGTCCCTGCCGTCTGTCGCATGTTTATCATCTCTTGCTGAAAACTTCAGCAAAGGCAAAACCAGGCACCATTTCAGTTAATTGACCGCAAAATGGCCACCTTCGACGGGGCCGCCTTATCCAAACTAACGGCTAAGCTTGATAGTAAGCTTTCTCAAGTTAGCAAATCTGAGTCTAAGCATAGCAAGGGCAAGAGGAAATTGGACCAATCCGCAGACCTCGCGCAGCCACCTGCGAAGAAAAGGAATCAACAAGGCAAGCCAGAGTTACGAAAAACCAAATTGGGTGGAAAGCCGAATTCCAAGTCAAGTAATACGAAGCCACACCCACAGCCAAAAGATCACCGGCCCAATGCGCAGTCGAACGACAAACCGAATAACAAATCAAGAGATCGTCACGGCGATGGCAACGTCTTACTTGACGAGATAAAGGCACTTGGAGGTGACGAAAATGATCTTACTCTAGTTGGGGATATTGATTCGGAGGACGAAGCTGTCAATGAGCAAACCGGTAGTAAAGATGCGGATGAGCTATTACGCGCTGAGCTTGCGAGTTTCGCGGCCGGCCTCGGATTTGATCAGGTAGAACCCGATTCAGCCAGCGTGGGATCCGGCGCCGAAATTGGTCAAGGCAACGAAACCGCACCCCATAATGATGACGAAGGCTCCGACGACGAAGAAGAGGCAACTCCATCTCAGGACCCAAAGAGGAAAACGGTTAGTAAGCCTCTCTGCCTCCCGGTCTCTATGCGCCGTGAGACTAACGAGAATGAAGATATTTGAACCCCGTCCCGATTGGCATGCCGTCGAGCTCAAACCTCTCCCGGCTCCGATATCAGACGACCTAGTACCCTTCACGGCAACAATAACGGCCTTAAAAAACTATGCCAAGGCTACCCTAGATGAAGATACTGCTGCATACAACACCACAATATCTTCCTCGTCTACTCGGAAGTTTATGTCTACCATCATGTCTTCTGGTACTATGTCAGACAAAGTATCCGCATTGACCCTTGCCATACAGGAGTCTCCACTACACAATATTAAAGCATTTGAAAATTTGATGGGATTGGGGGCAAAGCGAAGTCGTGGCCCAGCACTCGCCGCTCTTGCCGCACTGGTAGACCTTCTCGGCCCGGGCATGATTCTGCCATCAGACAGACGACTGCGCACTTTCGCATCTCAGCTCGGCCTTATTGGAACTTTACAAAAATACGACGTCAAATCTTGGTCTACAGGACAGGCACTACCCGGGAAAATCACCAAGGCTCACCTGTTGTCATGGTATTTTGAAGACTGGCTGAAGGATGCTTATTTCAAGATGGTTCAGAGTCTTGAAATATGGTGTGACGATGAGGTTGAATATGCTCGTACAAAAGCCGTTGATCAGGTTTTTGCTCTTCTTCGGGACAAGCCCGAACAAGAATCTAATCTTCTTCGTTTGTTAGTGAACAAACTCGGCGACCGAGACCGGAAGATTGCGTCGAAGGCGTCATATCTCTTGCTCCAACTATTAACCACGCATCCTCGCATGAAACAGGTAGTTGTGCGGTCTATTGAACAAGATGTTGTCTTCCGGCCCGGGCAGAATGCTCGTGCCAAGTATTACGCTGTCAATACTCTAAACCAAACTATTTTGAGTACTAAAGAGCCCGAGCTCGCCGATTCCCTGCTACGAATCTATTTTGGCATGTTCTTGTCCTTGCTTAAGAGTGGTGACCTTGGCCATCTTGATGGCGTACTCGACAGCCAAAAACAAGAAGAGAAGGGAAAACGGAAAGGGGGCGCGAAGCCATCAAAAGAGCCCAATGAGAAGAACAAAGCTGGTGCGGGAGAGACTGAGGCGGCCGAGAAATTGGTGTCAGCAATCCTAACAGGAGTTAACCGAGCCGTTCCGTTCTCCCAAGCTGACCAGTCCACGTATGTATCATGATGAGTATATTAACACATTCACCTTGCTAATATATTCTAGGCTCGAGTCTCACCTTGATACTTTATTTCGCATAACCCACTCTTCAAACTTCAATACGAGTATTCAGGCTCTTATGTTAATACAACAGCTTTCCGCGAACAGACAGCTTGCTACGGAGAGATATTATCGAACTCTGTATGAGTCACTTCTAGACCCACGCCTTATCACCTCGTCAAAACAAGCTCTATACCTTAATCTTTTGTACCGGAGTCTCAAGGCGGATGTTGATGTTCGTCGCATCAAAGCCTTCGTGAAGCGGATGTTGCAAATTTTGAACCTGCACCAGCCCTCCTTTGTGTGCGGCATCATATATCTTGCTGTTGAATTATCTGTCTCTTTCCCCGATCTTAAGACACTTCTCAGCGTTCCAGAGGAAAATGACGTGGAAGAATTGACTGCGCTTCCGGCTACAGAGTCTCCGGCTGGCACTAACAACATAATCCAGGCGGCCGAAGTCAGGAGCGCGTACGACGGACGGAAACGGGATCCAGAATACAGCAATGCGCATCTCAGCTGTCTATGGGAACTACTTCCCTTCCTGAAGCATTATCATCCCTCTGTCATTGTCTTTGCAAAAAACCTCCTCAACGGTGAGAAGGTGAATCAGAAGCCTGAGCTAGCAAACCATACACTCATCGCGTTTTTGGATAAGTTTGTGTACAAGAACGCTAAGGCTACTGACCAAGCCAAGGGTACTTCTATCATGCAACCAGTAGCAGCCAGCGGCCAAGGTCAGATTCTCTTGTCAAGCAAATCATCACTGAAGGATGCAGATTCGGTGAATTCGGCATCGTTCTGGAATAAGAAGAGCGAAGACGTGGCTGTGGAGGACGCTTTCTTCCATGAGTACTTCGCACAAATGGGCAAGCCAGGCCAGGCTGAGCGCGAACAAAAACGAAAGGCGAAGAAGGACAGTGCGGGCGAGGGAGAAGATGAAGAAGCCAATGAAGATGAGATTTGGGGTGCCTTGGTCAACTCACGTCCTGAAATCCGAGAAGATTCGGACGACGGGGCCGATTTCGACGACATGATGAGCCTTGACGATTCGGAGAAGGAGTTTAGGAAGGCCATGGAGGAAGAGGATGACTCAGATGCGTTTAACTTGGATGACTCGGATATGGACTTCAGTGAAGAGGAGGTTGGGGACGAGCAAGAAGAGGGAGTTGAGGAGCCCGCAGTCCAGGATGAAAAGAAGGATGCGAAGCCAGAATCGGAACGCAAGAAGAAAAAGAAGGCGCTCAAGGCACTGCCTCTCTTTGCCTCTGCAGAAGACTATGCTGAAATGCTTGCTCAAGATGCAGATGGCATGTAAGGCGCTTATATGGGTGGTACCGGTAGTTGCAAATGGTGCTCATTTTACTCCGTTATCATGAGGGAAATAACTTTATAAAACTATTCAGATGAGATACCCGAACAAGTACTGAATTCTCCTTATCTCCTTGACTGCCTGAAGACACCAACTCGGTAACCGACGGAGTGGTAATCTAAAGCAAGTGACCGAGTTGGTGTCTTCGGGCAGCTAAAGAGATACTCATCTTCCCATGCCGCAGGTCTGTGACGCTACACTGCCCTACCTACACGCAAGCCCAGTCTGTTTTCAGTCTTGCAATCTGATCATTCAGGTTTTGTTTTTGGAAATGACGCTCAGTTTCTCGCTCGCTCGTGCGCTCACTGTTTTAGGTATCGAACCATTCGAGAGCGTCATCCTTGGTGAAGATGGCACGGAACGTCTTCCCGCCATCGGGTTCGTCGCGCTGCTCGGTGTGAATACTGTGCAGCTTAGGCCCATCTTCGGATATGAAGATGCGCACGTGAATGTAAGCCGGCCCGCTGTCCGGCATGGCAGGAAGATGGACCTTGCCCAGCACGTGGATGCCGTAGGCTGACTGCGCGACCCGCACCGACTCCAGGTCCGCGGCGGTGAAGGATGTGAGCTCACTGTCGGAGAGGTGCTCTACGGGGGCGAAATACTCGGGTTCGTGCTCTGGGAAGTGTGGGGTTGGTTAGTCGGTGGTGTGGGATACGGCCGAGTCATCTTTACAGGGGTTCGGAATGAGCAGCATATGAGTGGGCAGTAATACTCAGGTACGTGTGCTTCAGGTGGAGAAGCTGTTTCTTCAGGTCCGCCTCCACTTCTGAGAAGGCTTTGATGGATTCCTCCTTGGGCGGATGGAGAGGACCTAGGTTTACAGTGTCGGCAGTAGCCTAGGTAGACGGAGGGATGGTCAGTGGAACAGTCGGTAGTAGTAACGTTGAGTTGCTCCGACGGGGTGTTCGGGGATGATTCAATTGGGGCGGGGTAGTAGGGCTGGACGGAGACTTACCATGACGATAACTAGATGGGTTCCGTCTCACAGCTTAGGTAGATAGACAATGGCTAAGATGGATAGGTATGTATTTGTGGCGGATAAGCTGTCGGTGGGTATCCGGGCATGTATACAAAAGATGATGCTCACGGGTGAAATGGCCGATGGCAAGCCTGAGGATATATAGATACCTATATGCATGCGCTAGTTACATGATGGACGTCCAGTTTCTAAACACAAGCACTGACGCAATGTGTACCACGGATTCTTGGTCCGCATTAGTTTGCGTTGGTTTACATCATCTGGCAGGAATCTGGGCACCGGTAGCCGTGGTAATGGAGCACCGTCCGTGGTGGCACGGCGAGCAGGACTTACATCATAGCTGTTTACTATCTCAACTTGAACTGACTACCTACCTACTTCGTAACTAACCTAGGTAGTTATCTACAGGGCGCTGTCATAAGCTTGTGGCTCTGTCGATCTAAACACCTAATTACTCGCCAAGCTGGGAAGCGGCATTTGGGCTACCCTGATTGTTTGAGTACGGTAGCTGTCTGACACCAGAGTCATTTCTGTCTTTGCTCTTTCACCCTTTCGAATAGTAATCCTAGTAAATGTCGTACAGCTGTACGGTGTATATGAATTTGCATGTAACGGGGCCAAGCAGAGTTGTCCACTGCACAACGCTTGACAGGTGGCAGGCAGATAACCACGATGTCAACAATTGTCTGGTTGTCGGTGTTCATCAAATCTTCTCGATTTTCACGACGAGCAACCATGAAACCTAGACTCGGACTCCTAATATCCTGACACGGCTTAGAGTCACGATTGGGCATGCCATAGCCAAGATGACTTTCCCTCTGCGAAACACGCACCGGTCTTGCCTGTCTTTACAACGACATATCACGTTACCCCAGTCCCGAAACCCACGCAACACATCTTCAAGAACCATTGTAGTACGTCAAAACCTGCCATCGATTCCAGTCAATCTTCTTATACTTACTGCTTTAGTAGCGAGATTCACAGGCGCCGGATCGCTACGCCCGTCTTTCTAGATTCTGGCTAGCTACCGGCGGCATCACCGCAACTCAACATGAAGGTTAGAACCACCTCTTATCCCGGTACCCTCAGCCTTACCAGATACTAAAACATCATTTTAGATGGCCATGCCAAACTCATACGGGCTGGCTACTTGAGACAGGTTGGTTCACGCCAGCCGCTGCTGATACTATGTGCATGTGCTGAGTTTGAATCTAGTCACACGCCGGCATCTTTCATATGCTCCCATTAGGTGAAAGGGTACAGGCGAAGCTTGAGAAGTTAATCGACAAGCACATGTCCCGGCTAGGTACGCCTTAATAAACTGCGTGAATTCCGGGCCATCAACCCCTCTTCTAATGCGTGAGTTGGTTTAGGCGCCTCCAAGGTGATGCTTTCATCCATATCCGCCCAAGCACTATGGCAACAAACCGGCCGGTTGACAGGCTATGGCCAAGAGGTATGTGCACAGGAGCAAAGGAGTGAGTAGCGAGACTACTCAAAAGTTAACTATGAGTGCAGCTATTTCGCTTCAGCGATCGAAAGGACGTGCCATATATCCTGGCGCCAACGCATGAAGAAGAAATCACAACGTTGGTCGCAAAGACAGTCAAGTCGTACAAGAGCCTCCCATTAAGGCTCTATCAGATTGGTAATTCCTAAGACGCTGCCGAGTATCAAACAGGTCCTAACTACCCAGGTCGCAAGTATCGCGATGAAATCCGTCCACGCCACGGAGTCCTCCGGTCCAGAGAGTTTGTTATGAAGGATTTATATACCTTTGACTACTCGCTCCAATCGGCGCTCAAGACGTATGAGGAAGCCCGCGCGGCTTACAGCCGACTGTTTGACGAGTTGAAGCTGCCGTATCTAGTTGCGGAAGCTAGCTCCGGTGACATCGGCGGCGACCTCAGCCATGAATACCACTTACCCTCGGCAATCGGAGAGGACAATGTCATAAGCTGTACAGATTGCGGTTATGTTGCCAATGAAGAGCTAGCAACTGCTCGACCTAGTCCTGTCGAGGACGAGTCCTCCAAGAGCAGTGCCACAGCTCAGGTTTGGCGAGGTATCTCGAAAGACAGGCAAACCCTCGTGAATGTCTGGTATCCAGCCTCGTTCACAGACACCGACATCAACGCGCACGCGCTCAAATCCGTTGTGCTGGACCTGGACTCTAGTCTTGAATATGCCCTGCCGCTATGGGAGTCCGCGCTCAGTCGCTCGGATTCTTCATTAACCGGCCAGCAGCTACAGCTCTTGAACATAGTAGACTACAGGCTAGGCAAGCAATTTCTAGACAACCTCCAAAACGAGCCAAGTCAGTTTCCTAAGCTCCCTGAACAGAGCTCAGTGGAAGTATCCCAGCTTAACGAGGTATACATAACATCGTCAACGAACGGAGAACCCTTCAATACGATCCGTATCCGCGACGGGGACCATTGTCCTCGGTGTACAATTGGAAAGCTCAAGGTCCAAAAGGCCATCGAGCTCGGCCACACCTTTCACCTAGGCACGAGATATTCAGACGCCCTTGATGCCCGTGTCCAAGTACCCTCGACCATGATCGAGGACAACGGGGGATCCTCAACTAATTCCGACGCAATGACCAACGTGTCAATGCAGATGGGCTGCCACGGAATAGGCGTGTCCAGAATCATCGGAGCCGTAGCCGACCACCTAGCCGACGAACGGGGACTGAACTGGCCACGGGCCATCGCGCCCTTCGACGCAGTGGTCATCCCAGGGCGAAGCATGGAAGACGACGCCGTGGGCATCTCACGCTCGCTAACCGAATCATGCCTAATCGACGTAGCCCTAGACGACCGCGCCGAGGCCTCCTTCCCCTGGAAACTGAAAGACGCAGACCTAGTGGGCTACCCCGTCATCATCGTGCTCGGGCGCAAATGGACATCAGACCGCCTATGCGAGGTCCAGTGCCGCCGGCTCGGCTCCGTCCAACTCGTCCCGGTGAACGATCTGCACGAGCATGTCAGCAAGCTGCTCGCGCAGCTATGAATAAGATAAAAATATAAAATAAATAGGTATAAAATAGCCCAGCCCCGGGTCGAGAACCTTAGTGCCGCTACGCTCCGCGCCGTCCTGTATGTGTAAATACCCGGCGCATGTATGATTCCATGCGCTGCGATTATAAAGTAGGTAGATAGATAGAAGGATAGATGATGGATGGGTAGATGTACTATATCAGTAATATCGACGGATCGCATTCCATGCTCGCTGATGGCCGCACGATTGTGTATCTCGTTCAGGCATAAGCAGATAGACACGGAGACTTTGACACGTAGGCACAGAACCCGCGGCAGTTGATGTCGAATTAAGAATAAGATTATGCCACACCTCACACGTTCATTCCACGGAGCAAGAATGACCCCATCGTAATCGCTAGTACAAAGTGTCACCGGTCAACACTATTTGAAATACAATGATCGTGCGCCGCCGCGCCGCCGCGTCGCATGTAATTCCAGCGGGCGCCCTGGATCCCGGGACGGCCGACTCGGCCGAGATTCAGCACATTTCGTCTCGCGCTTCGAAGCTGGCCATGATTAGCCTGATACCGTATTCCCCCTCCCCCAACCCAACACCACTAATGCATGCGTGACCGGAAACTGCCCGAGCCCGTCCTATATTACACCTGAAGCAAAAGCAAAACTCGGAGATAATCAAAGTTTGTCCAACAAAGTCTCTCAAGACGACTGGTCCTTGACGTTACCAGCGAATCGCTCCTTCATGGAGAGTTTCTTGCCGCCCATCGACTTGAATTTGTCGATCAGGGTTTTTCTCGCGTGTAGCTCCGCGATCTCGTCGCCCCCACCAACACTCTGGCCGTTGATCAAAATGTTGGGCACTGTTGCCCTCCCTGTCTTCTTAGCTAGTAAGGCCTGGAGCTTCTTGCCTAACGGATGCTCATTGAGCTCCACGACGTAGGGAGCAGGTTCTATGGTGTATTTATCGAGTAGTATGCCTTTGGCCCTCTTCGAAAAAGAGCAGTAGGTTTTCGAGAAAATAACAACTAGACGATAGTCAGTCAGGGCGTTATGCGAGGGAGTAACTTACGATGATGCGCACCGGGGGATCTCTTTAGAATCTGGTACAGAGAGCTTTCTACGTCGGAATTTTCATCGCCATCTTCAGTCCCATCGTCTTTGCTCTCGTCCTTGGCGTCTTGTTTCGATATCCTGTTTTTGCCCCTTGTCTGGCCACCAGCGGAGCTTCCCACACCGACAACGTCGCTCGGAGAATCGGGCCTCAGCGGGGCTTTCGCATTGGCCTGATCCTTCGCTTGCTGTTCGGCGGCTCGCAGCCGCTCGGCCATCTCGCGTGCAAGTACCTCGTCGTCCTCATCAACACTGCCGTCGCCGTCGTGATCTTTCAGGTTCGTGTCCGTGCCGGCGGGAACGATCTGTTGCCCAGCTCCATGCCGTTGCTCTAACCCTTCCAATGTCTTGCCAAAGAAACTGTTTATTGTTCGGGAGTCACGCGGCGCCGAATGGCGCATCCTAGACGTAAAGAATAACACGGTAAACACGATAGCGAAAATCGCTATCATGAAGAGACGTAGCCGTCTTGGGGAAGGCATCGTATCAGGACGGGCCGGGGCTGGGTCAGCAACCCTCGCTCAGCGGCAGTTTCTCTCTTCTTTGCTCTGGGGTGGGGTGCAGCGTGTGCGCGCAGGCTTATTGTTCGGCGGGGGACTTTGGCAGCAATCAATGGCTTCAATGGCTGCTAAGACTGTCGGTTACTTGATACGACTGGAGCCAAGCGCGGTTTCGGCAGCGAGGTCTTATCGGACGGCGGGCACAAACATATCCTATCCCGCTGGACAGAGAAGGCAGGGTTCATGGACATCCACACCAGAAATAGGAAGCAGCTGTCGTGGCGAGATGACGAGATGGGACGTGTCGGGAGAGTTGGTTGACGGTGGTTGATTGGGCTGTGGGTAGCTGATTGCACGGTAAGCAGGTAACCTGGGTATTACAGAGACGGAGTCGGCGAGTACGCAGAGTAGGTAGTGTACTTCGTACCTCGGGTGCAAAGGGAGCGGATCCCGGTTGCGGGCACTCCCTAGATACAGTTTCAGGTACAGTGTACAGACTGTATGGGTACCCGCTTTGTACCTATACTAGCGTAGGGCCCCTAGGGTCTGGCAATCCGTTCATCACCAGATTGAACCTGCCAACTGTATAGAGATATAGGTAATGTACCTATCTACAGATAAGCGATTTAAATATGATGAGCCGGCTAGGGCTGCTAATGCCCACTGTAAGCCCGCTGTAACTGGTCTTAGTGGCTCATCATATTTAAATCGGTTGTCCGTACCTACACTAGGTAGACAATTAGGTACGAGGCAGGTTGCACCTGCGTTAATGGCGTAGCCACATTCACAGTGTATTTCACTATAGTCAACACAGTGTTCCGTCCAAGTACGAAGTACCTATGGCACAGCACAGCCACACCTTGGCTCGTATCTGATACAGAAACTGTCGGTATCTAGCAGTGTAATGTACGTCAACGCGACATACTCTGTGCACCTTAGTACACCATGAAACCATCTTGTGTTTCATGTACATTATGTACTCCGGTAGAAGTCATCTCGCACCCTAAAAGTACAGGGTACGTGACCAGGCGATTACTCAGTCCCGACTTCATAATACCTGCCGGCTTCCGCAACCTCTTTCTACCGGTACACGCTTTCCAGGCATCATACATTACCTACGCGGCTTTACAGGAGACGAGCATTTAGTGCATCGACAATCTGACCGTTTCAACGTCCAACTTGTTTCTAGACTTCTTCCCGTTTGACCGCCTTGATAGAAACTACTTCATTGCTTAACCATTATTCTTGTTGTCTTTACAACTCTACTTCCCGCCTCTTCCCGAGTTTGACTACCGGTCCTTCTCACCCCCTCGTGTGCTCGGGGCTTCAAGAGCTGCCTGCCTGCCTCTGGTGAATCTCGACCGGCTTTTCCTGGGGGTCGGTTTGATTTAATCCCCCCGACGGCCAGGCTCTCAGCAATTTGCGCACCGTGCCGGCCGAATGCCTCCGCCGCCACCACCGCCGCCGCCTCCGCCTCCGGGCATGAGCATGGGAGGGCCGCCTCCGCCTCCTCCACCTCCTGGAGGTCTGGCTTCACGCCCGCCCGCAGCTGCCGGTCGCGTAAGCCATGCCATCAGTAGTTACTTATGATTCCATACTAAATATTGCCTAGGGCGCTCTGCTTGGCGATATCCAGAAGGGAACGAGATTGAAGAAAGCTGTCACAAACGATCGATCCGGGCCTCAGATTGCAAATACGTCGGGTGGCGCGGTTGGAGGAGCGCTGCCGATCGGAGGAGCACCCCCAGTTCCATCACTGCCCAGGGCTCCTGGAGGACTGACTCCGCCCGTTCCAGACAATCGGGCACGGAGCAATAGCGACCAGGGCAATCGAGATAGCACGGTAACGATGGATTCTGCCCCCCAACTTGCCGGTCTATTTATTGGTGGAATGCCAAAGCTGAAGAAGCGGGGAGGCGGTGTCGATACGGGAGGTAAGCACACTGGCATCCATCTTTCTGTGCAAGACTTTGAGAACACGAAGAAATCTTAATTGTCGGTTTACGTGTAGCGAATCAGGATGCCTCCTACTTGAATAATCCCGAGCCCGCATCAGCGCCAAAACCTCCTTCGGCGCAACGACCACCTACTGGAGCCGCACCCGCGATACCAACACTCCCAGCTCCAGATATCCCAAGAATGCCTTCGCTGAGCCCCTCGGCACTACATCTACGAAAGACATCCAGTAGCAATACCCCGCGGCCTTTATCATCTGTGTCGACGGTGTCGTCCAGAGGTCCGCCTCCTCCTGTTGGCAAGAAACCTCCACAGCCGAAGCCTAGGAAGCCTTCGTCCATGTCAACAACACAACTATCTCAGCCCCCTCCGCTGCCCGATGCGCCGGCTCCTCCGGCACCACCCCCGCCATCATCAGCGCCAGCGCCACCTGCTCCGCGACCACCTCCCCCGTCTGTAGCACTAGTACCTCCCCCACCACCACCTTCATCTTCAGCGCCAGCTCCGCCGCCGCCGCCCCCGCCTCCCGCAGCAGCTTCACGATCACCGATAGCAACCTCACGCTCACAACCACTTCCTCCTCCGCCGCCACCTCCACCGGCTGCCACGCCAATAAGCAACGCACAATTGCCAAATATTGCTGTACAGGCTGCAATGCGTGCGACAAGTGGGCTCTCTTCTGTAGCAGCGGCTCCTCCAGCTCCCCCACCACCACCGCCGCCATCTTCCGCACCCACGCCGCCTTCTTCAGCCCCTCCACCCGCCGCGCCGTCAGAGGTGGCTCCAGCAGCAAATCGATCGCAGGCCAATTCCAACCTCCGCTCCGCAATGCTAGATCCGAGTTCGTACACACTGGCACCTACTAACGGCTCAGGAACCAAAAGTCCAAGTCCCACAGGTAGTGCAGTCGCGAGTCCTCGTCCGACAGGGGGTGGGGGCGAGCGGCATATAGTCCAGGATAGCCGCTGGCGGTTCGCCTCGGAGAGCATGTTTCCCAAACCTCGACCCTTCCAAGGGAGTGCCAAGAGATACCGCGCGGGTCGCGGCAGCAGTGTTCCGTTGGATCTGAGCTCGCTTTAGGAAAAGACGCGCTTGCGCTCCTCACTAAGGTCGAGGCTTCTCAGGCACAAAAGTGACTCCCGTCGCGCTCGACGAGATACCCATGCCTCCACCTGAGCATGCTGATTCTGTACTGGGGGACCGGACCGGGACAAAGTCACGCTCCCGAGCGCCCAGAGACGCTCAGAGACGCTACGAGACCGCTGTTTCGCCATCGTCTGAGCGTTTATGAGCGTTTACTGTACAAGGATCGGGGAAGCTAGAACGAAGCATAGTTATACACACAAAGTAGACTAGACTAGATAGTAGCTCTTCACGTTGGGCACGAGAGTCGTTTCATGCCTAGGTACTTGCACAGATTCATACATTCGCAAATAAATGACGAAGGTTGTTTGAGATACACACTGCCAAAGTGAGTGCGCATCAGCTTTATAACGATTCCTACGCTTCCGCCTATTATCTACCTGCATACCCAAGTGAAATCGATGGTATCTTAGTACAGTAATCTGATACCAGTCATATCATCTCCAGACTACTCCCAGACACGTTTATCATTTATAGGTATAATCTTGTCACAAATCACAGGCGCCGAAATATGCACTTTGAGCGAGGAAATTTATTTCTTTACAAGCAAATCTGGCAATAGGTAGGAACCGACGCAACGAAATGCATCCGATGCTCAAGCTGTCTCACTAGCGAAATACATGCATTTCAATTTCCTCTAGCCGATTCCGTTCACTCCTCTTTCCTTATGCATCAATCCACGTGACGACACACTCATTCATACGAGGACCTGTCCTCGCGGCCAAACTCGCATAGTTAAGGAAAAGAGAAGAAACAATATCATGGGACTTATCGTGTGAAAGGGGGCAGCATTGGCCTCAGTAGTCCCGTGCTCAAAGATAGAAAGCGTAATAAAGGGGGGCTCAAGGTAGTATCAGGAATCCTATACAGCAGAGGCTGGAGATGCTGAGAACAGGAGATGTCGATGCTCTACCGGTACTCCCTATGTCCATAGTAGCTGCTCTTTGATATAACAAGAGCGGTTGGTTTATGGACGAAGTCGGGTGGATCAACTGAAGCAGCCGATCGCTACGTCGAGTGATGAAACAAGTGTGAGAGGAGGTAAATACCAGACGGATAGGTATCTCATGGTACTTTGGACGACGGAATTAGACGAGATATTCTGGTCCAAATGGATAGTCGGGTCTTGCACTCTCAAGTTGAGAATATTACTAGAAACGCCTTTGATAAACCTTCTTCGCCCACGCTCAAAATGAAGGCAGTTGCCAAGGGTGGATTAGATCCCCTAGTAACAACTTCTTTGGCGATCATCAACCTTTGCATCCTTTCGAACTGGGGCAACCCCAGCCGACAACCGTTGCTGCTGGTTATCATTCCAGTAGCCTATGCCGTCCATCTTCTTCACCATGCTCGCCGCTTTTCGAACAAGATCATCGACAGTCCCGCTCTTCAGAAGTTCTTCGGCGGTCCAACTAGCTTCGTCGCCCAGCTCCAACTTTTCATTCTGTCTAAAAGCGTTGGACAGGGCGTCGGACTTCAAAGAGGCCTCATACCACACCGATGGTACACCGAGAGGGTCTCCTGAACCCCCACAGCGACCAAACGTGATCCTGACGCGTTGTTCATTCTGGGTCTTGCTTATTCGATCCATTTCCCAGATCTCGCTGATGTAAAGTTTCTGGACGTCCCTACCGAGCCCACTCGGAGTCGAAGAGAGCTTGTTAGGTCTCACTTCACTAACACAGCACGCTTCATTGCGCGTGCGAACCGCGAGAATTTCGATGTCATAGCTCATCTCGTACGAAACTTCCAACTCTGGTATTTGATCAATCATGGGCCTAGTTAGAGTCTCAGTCAGTAGATGTATTTGGAAGTGCAAAGTGCTGGGACCAGATATTACACAACATACCGAACTTGCAGCGAACACGCGAGGTCTCTGGCAAAACGCGCACATAGCTCGTTCAAACCCCTCGATACCGAAAGTACGATCTGAAAATCCCAGGCGCGTTTGGTGCAATATACTGCGAAGCAATTTTGATCGCACTTGAACTGTTTAACTTTAGCGGTGAATGTGGTCGCATCAATGTCCACAACAAAGTCGAGTTGCCCGCCATTCGCGGTCGTTGACCGACACGTAAACTCGTAGAAGGACGACCGCCCATCTTTTGGGCGCATCCACATTTGCTTGCCACCTTCGTCAACCAGATTAGCTATGTAATTGGCATCGGCCCCTAGAGTTGTTAAAACCCGAGTGAAACAAAGCTTATCTTGTGCGGTATGCTTGTTGTTGAGATCATCCCGAATTTGTTCCAGTCCATAATACTTCTCATCGTCGTTGTTCGCTAGTTCCTGGATATGGGACGTCTGAACGTTCAGGAAACAAAATCGGCCTAGGTCTATTCTGAGGTCAATGTGACCTGGCCACATTGTCAAGGGAGCCATCAATTTTACCAATGATTTGTTGATCGCTACCATCGTGTTTGGATCAAACATGGGACGTGTGCGAGTACCTCCCGAAACTGCGCGCGATTCAGTCTGTTGATTCATAGTCGTGTGGTAGGATCTAAAGTCCTTCTCATGGTTGCGAGTAACTTGAGGCTCGGTTCTGTCAATGGGCGAAGACTCATCTGAACTGGACCGATCGCTTTGCATCTTCCGTAACTTCGGACCTCCCCCCATTAAGATTTGCCGACATTCTTTGTAGAGATTCGCAAAGGGATCGTGTTCACTGAAATTGTATTGTTTGTGAACAACAGCAGGGGCGTGGTCATCAGGTTTAGATGCCAGTGGCTTAACCGCGTCAACGCAGCGGTGCAAATTGCGGCGAGAAGTTGTTCCACATCCATCATGAAGCAGGGTGTTGACTGGCACTCGGCAGGGCTCGGGATCGAAGCTTCCAGCAATTCCCTGGTCATCCTCAGCGGTGATGGCGGATGACTTTGCTCCAGTGGTAGCCACACTCTTCTCACTCTGATGATCATATTGCGAATCTACGAAACTTTGCTGGCATTCACCGTACACCGAGCCACGTGGGTCTTGTTCTGGTTCGACACAAGTGGCTGAATCTGATGACGGATTTGGGGGGGATGCTGGAACGCCGACACGACTCTCTGTTTGGCGGCATGAGACATATTCGTTAGTAATTGGCATCGGAATGCTCGAAACCCAATTCTCAATTTTGGGTCGGAGTACGATTTGGTGACTTGTTAAGCCCGGACACTGTTCAGTAACAAGTGTGTCCAATGGAGAGAGCTGTGCACCCTTAGCTGGGTATGCCCAGTTTGACCTATTGAAAGCACGGAACTCCTCCTTCGCATGTCTGTCCTTGACGGCCGGTAGGATCGTGTTCGACAAGGATTGAACTTCATTCCATGGTTCGTTATTCGGGTTTAAACGCACGGTCGCACCCTTACGAAAAATGTAAGAGTAGTGCATAGTAGGATTGGACCAGTCGAAGCGGTCCAAGATGTAGCCTCGCAGAAGAGGTTCGTTCCCATCCGCCAGAAATCTGTACTCTCCCATGGTAGATTCGTCCCCTTCGCTGTGAAGATATATTCCCATGACTTGAGTTGTGTCCCGTGGGGTGAGCGACTAAATAAATCAGTTTACATGGTCGCCAATGTGCTATTGACTAGATTAGGTTGAAACTCACAAAGAACTTGGCCAACGTGCCCAATTTCCGCTCGGCCGTTCTAACATCTTCGCCTTTAGACGCACCAATATAGATGGTGCGTCCGTCGGAGCTGGCGATCAACACAGCACCAGTTAGTCGCCGTAGCTTAGACAGCGCACTTTCTGGATACAACATGTTTGTTGTGATGCCGTCTTCGGACAGGCTCTTGGAAATGTTCCAAATTTTGCGGAAGTCGCATAAAGCGACATCGCGAGGATACGAGAACTTGTCGGGGACATCAATCTCCTCGATTAGCTCAATATTATTCTCTTCCCATTCATCGGGGCTGATTAGCTTGGCATTCATATCCTGTCTTTCTGTTAGAATTTCCGCAACCAAATAAGCATGAGAATACGAGAACTAACAAGGCCATTCTGCGTCTCTGCCAATACCAATTGGCGCAGGATTCTCTTCACTAGGACAATCACACCGAATTCTTGACCAGATAGACATTTAACCCTGAAGGCATGGAGGCTAGGATCGTACACGATCTCCAAGTTCTGTAGTTTTAAGTCAATTTCGGCTCAGACGAGCAGTTAGTTCAAGGGAGTAAAGTTACCTCATCGTGTTGGTACAAGACTTCGTAAAAATGTTTTACACCTTCCGAGCGCAACGCCCAGTCGGAGCTTATGACGAATTCAAACGGCTGGGCCTCATAAATCTGAGGCATATTGCTCGCGGCGGCGGCATCGTAGGTCCGAGGCGCGCTGCTATCGGGGATGGCCTCGGACATGGCCGCGTCGAAACGCGCCCGAGTCGGCCGATCGGGAGCGTAGGCAGCTGGCTGCCAAGACATTTCGGCGAGGGAACTACTATTCATGGTCAGCTAGAATGTGGTGGCGTCTGCGCTGTGCAATATCTCGCCCGGTAGAGTGCTGGGATGTGATGCGGTAGGACACGCGATATAGGTAGAATGAGAGAAAAGAAGAGAAAGGTGTGCGCAGCGTACAAGACGGGTCTGCTAGAGGGAGGTACAATGTTTCTGACACGGCTGGTTGGCACGCGTCGGTTGAACAAACAAAGTTTGAACACCTGCGGGCACAGGCAGAGGGCAAGGTTTGCTTTAGGGGGATACTGACGGTACACTTGTGCGGATCAATGTAAGTCCAACAGGTTTGGCGGGGAAGAGGAGAAGAAGGATGGTGCGAGTCGCAGATGCTGCAAAAGGGTCTGGCTTCCCAGAACAAAAACACACAGATGGACTGTGGCGGAAGTACGTAGATAAAGTGGCTCCAAGTTCCAGGTCAAGTGAAGGTGAGAAGGGAGGGAAGAGGAGGGAAGGGGTGACTGCCTGGTCTGGCAAACAGGGAATGGGGATGGAGAGAAACGAACCTGGCAAAGCAATGGAGGGGGACGAGAAGGAGTGCTAGTGAATGAACACTAGCAGGTGCAGTTACAATGGGCGCAACCATTGGTTCAAAGCGTGTGCGGCTCCAGAATTCGAGAGACTGGCGAGGTTTAGGGAAGCTACGCCAACGCAAACGCGTATGCCTGAGGCAGGTGCAAGTGCAAGTGCAAGTGCAAAGTGCAGGCGCAGGCGCAGGTAGGTATATCCCGCTGAGTTTAGGGGAGGTACCGCGTACCTACGTGCCGAGGTCAGGTAGTTGCTACCTCGTGCCTTCCTGTTGTGTGTTGAAGCACCACTTGGGGATATGGGAAGTCACGGGACTCTGCGACGGTTGCTTGAGCAGGTGCGCAGACATGGACATGGACGTGGACGTGGATGTGGATGTGGATATGGGTGACCTGATTCCAGGAAACGAGTGATAGGCATCGGGACACCAGTTAAAGCAACGGGGATGACCGTCATATCGATCTATATTAATTCAGCCTTTTGCTCGTTTCTCAGTTCTGTGACTTGATTTCGAGAGTGACGGTACCTGCCTTTCTATATACCTAGACCTAACTCTCACTCCGTAGACCCAGCTCTTAAGCAATCTTGTCACCTGCTACCTATCTAATAGATGAAAGGCGGTCCTCCTACCGCACTACATGGCGTATCTCTCACGTAGCTTCAAGAAATCCACCAAAAGGCAAACACCATTAGAAGCATATGCCTTCGGCAACTCCGAGAGATACCGAGGTGGTTCTGACAACGTTGGAACACAGGACTGAGCAGGTCGGGTCGACGATAGGCAGGTAGGACTGACGAGAATGATAGTCTAAAAGTCAGCTAGCTTTTGGAAACCGAGTGCCATTTCGGCTAAGCGGAAGCTCGAGAGTTGGGGTCTTGCCTGTTCGGCCTGGATCTGGCCGAGTCAAAAAGCCACGAGATTGAAAAATGTAAATTGTATCGTTTGCGGCATCACTTGAAGCGAAGGGGTATTTGCATTGATCTCTCTCTCTCTCTCTCTCTCTCTCTCTCTCTCGCGCGCGCGCATACAAAAATGAACCTCCAACATTATACGTACCAGGCATGGGGCACGGCCATGGAGGCAAGGCATAGATTATCTATGCCCGCGGGTCTGAATGAATGGGTATATCCCACGCTGACCGGGTGTGGAGGAACGAATAATCATCAAGTGCAAAACCTTTGTGTTCGTACAATTTATTCGTGATTTACCCAGACGCCTAGTTGCCGTTTTCACCGACGGCCCGCCTGTTCCTTACGTACAGTCCGGTGAGGCCGAGGAACGGTGAGCCTCAGCATCATTAGGTTCATTCGACCTTTGAGCGCCCTTCGCATGCCGCAATATCCAGATTAATTGGTGGGGTCGCGAGTCGCCGAACCATTCTATTTGACCATGTCATGCAGCCCCAAATAGATGAGGCCGTGTTTCGAGAGTGAATGTCTAATAGATGTGTAGTTGTGGTGTAGTTGTGTTCAGAGAGGCTTCGGACTTACCATGCGGCCTGGCATGATACATGGCGTGACGTCTATACCCGGCCGATTAAGAAGGAAAAAGGTTGGCCGTAACATACATAGCCTTGACGACAGGCCCCCTTTATTCTGCGTCCTTCACATTGCGCTTGACATTGAGCGCCCACCTCAGCTGACCCAGCACTTGTTTCGTCTCTTCTAAGGTCTTTAATTGTTCTCCCTCCCTCTTGCGCGCGTTCTCTTTGATGGCTCGCAGGGCCTCTTCTTGCGCCAGTTTATAGGCCTCAAATTGTTGACTGATTTCGTCCTTCTGCCTTTTCAGATCTCGAATATTGGCGTCTTGTTGATCACAGAGGTCTCGTAAGACATTGATCTTATCATCATCCTTCAGTCGCTCGTCGGCTAAAGCTTTGATTCGTGCATCCATTTTTGCCATGGCACGCTTAACCTCTTCACCCTGGTCTTTCCAATGTGATGAAATAGCGTTGTATCGGCCTTCCATTAATGCAGCGTGCGCACTGGCCTCTTCGACCTGGATTTTAGTTTCATGGCGAGTGCTTTCCATTTCATGCCGCCATATCCGTTCCTTTTCTTGAGCATCCGCGGTACGCTTCTTCTCTAGCTCGACTGCGCTTTGCAAATGCTCCACCTGACGTTCTTTGCGGCTCAAGAGCGTCTTCGTAACAGTCGCTTCTAGCAGCCGTGACTCGTACTCTGATATCATACGCTCCATCTTATCCTCAACTAGCTTTGCAGCTTGCTTGGACTCCTCCGCTTTCAGCCGTTCAATATTCAGTTCGCGTTTTAAGACTTCATTGTCGGATACCAACTTGTTGATTACGCGACCCGTCTTTCCGAGCCCAGCCTTACCAACAGCGCCGTCCCATTGTGGAGATCCTTCGCGACCTTGGCCGTTGTCGTCGCTCAATGAAGAGTCTGGTACATTAAGAAGCGATGTTGCATTGTCTGCACCGTTTTCTCTGCCCCTCAGGGTCGCATCGCTTGATGACATAGGTGAGCCCACGCTGTGGATTCTCGGTAAACTGGGATTAGAAGCTATAGACTTTAGACTTGGCGTCGATGGGCTTGGAACTCCTTGTGGCTGCGAGATGTAGGATGTTCCGCTGAGATTACTCTGTATGGAGCCGGCCAAACCGCTATTGCGAGCGGATGGGGGTTCGGAAGAGGAGGTATCCGATGAGGCGTCAAAGCTCCGAACCGCCCGTATCGTGGAAGTAGCGGGGTATTTTTTTGTGGGATCATGGGGTGCGCCGTTGGGCCTTGGTGAGTTCATAACGCTGTTCGCGGCGTTCGCGGCGGGGAGATTTGGTTTCGAAGTGGTATCTGAAGCAGCTTGCGCTGAGGCTGTTGCGCAAGGAGGGTTAGCTACAATGTTGTGCTATGCCTTGCCAGAACGGACCAGAGTGGAAGTTGCTGCTTTGTTCGGAGGCACACCGGGGAGAACGGAATAGAAAGGCTCCGAGAGTTTCAGGCGGACTAGGTTATTATTGAATCGGATCAAGGAGAACCAAAGCAAGTAGGCATACCGTTGTTCGTCTCAGCCGAAGCACTACTCTTTCTTGACCGTGATCTATGCAATAGGCTGGGCATGTCAACACAACAGCCGTAAGCAAGGAAAAAATTGCCGTTTGGATTGCTCTTGGCACGGGTCCAACGACTTCAACCAATACGGTTATATTGGGTTTTGATGGAGGGTTTGAGGCAGTGACAGTACGCATAGAAAGCCAGGCTGGGAAAAGAAGCCATATAACGAGGGAGGTGAAATTCGGAGTAGGTGGATTGTATGCAATGAATTGTAAGCTGTACTTGAGTGAGCAGCGAGAGAATGAGGGCTTGACAAATGTTTATTGCCCTTCTACTATGCGTGTAAACATGAAGCGCATTGCACGAAGTAGATTAGGTACCTAAGAGGTGCTGCGACGAGAAAGCAAGTTGGGGTAGAAAGGCCCCAAAGCTCTGAGCTCCTATAGCGTCACCGCATATAGGCTGGTCCAAGTTGACCCGACAAGAATAGCAACGATGGGAGGCAATGGGGCGTGTTGTCTCAATTCTCGAAGGCAAGGACCCATCCCGGCAACGTTGTTGCTGCTGTGGCAGATGTTGGATGTTGTTGATCACCAATTTATCAAGGGAAGAGAGGATCGACTGGGCCGGCTCCTTCTGGTTCTCGGTGACTACACTACTGCCCAGTGCCCACACGAATAATGCGGCCGGGGCTTTTACTTCGTACTTGGCAGTGTAACTATCCAATTAACTACCATAAACAGCTAAGAGTGCCCAACGTACCTACCCAATGAAGTTAGTATGCATATAGCTAACTAGCACTAACAAGTGCAGAATAGTGTACTCCGTACGTCCGTATTTCTTGTGTTAGGTAGGTAGGTATGTACCTAAGGTTGTTACACATTTCCCTGGAGGCCGGACGGCACATTTTCTACACGCGCTTCTTCGAGCCAACCACACACGCGTACGGCGGCCCAAGCCAGTGTCACGATGCCATGCAAGCCGACGTACGGAATATCTACTTCGTACTTACCGGTACTTCCAAGGTTGCTTTACTTCGTAGGTACCTATGTAGGCCATACAGTTTAAAAGTGTTAAGTTATTGGTTGTTTCAACTCCCAGTTGCGCTTAACTAGCGGCTGGAGTACATAGGTACCACCTACAACTGGCCGCAGCCAATTCATTCAGCGGTACGTCCGTATCTTCAAACGATTTCAGCTAGCTGCACGTGATCTTAGCTGAAGGCCCGGATATGCCATTTAACAACGTCACCAGGCAAGGCCTCTCGGAACTTGTACATCACATGCGAAGTACAGGTATCTAGTAGATCCTTACCTGGTAGTCCGTAGGTATAATTGAAGTTAGGTACCGGTAACTACTGTCCGTACGGATGTGATGTCTGCAGAGATGCCTTTTTCCGCCATAATGTACGAAGGCCCCTACCTAGTGCAGATGCTCCGCATAGTTGCATCATTGCATGTGACATAAAAAGGCTTCAATATAACGATTTCTGGGCGCCTGCGATCGAGCATCGCATCGCATGGCGGGGTCACGAAGACCGGCACGAAGAGACACACTGACACACAATTACATCGGTACCCTACTTTGGTGTATGCATGTCTACCGGTATCACTTTGACCTACCGGTACTAGAAGCGACTCACCAAAATTATTATTTCAATCTGCGCATCATACAGAAGTCTAGGTATTCCATGAAGTTGTGTTGTGCCGATGTCCCAGTACAGACTTCTTCCTGTCTACCTTGAATGACAAAGCTCACTCTGGAAATACCACGCCTCACGTTCGAGTCAGAAAATAATCCGAACCCATAAGATTGCCTGGGAATCACACGATGGCTGCTGCTGCTAGGTTTGACGAACTTGCTCTGAAGTATGTGCTCGCAGATCAAGATGAAAAGAGCCAGCTTCGAGCAATTTCCGAGCAAGCTGCCCAGGGTGAGTTTCCTACCGCTCTGTTGCTGGATTAATGGTGAATGAAGAAGGTACTGACATCCCATTAGCCATTGAGGAATCCACTAATAAGAGAACCGCCGTTGGCCAATGGGTTGCGTCTGTCTATCGATGGATGCAATCGTCGGGGGACGACGATCTCGTTTCACGGGCCAGTGCTCTAGAGTTCCTCGCTAGCACGCTCCAAGTGCTCTCAAGGAAAGACGATATTTTAAATGCCGATCAAGTCAAGTTGCTTGTCACCTTTTTTTGTTCCCTCTTCGACAACGATCACAAGGCCGGCGTCACAGCGTCCGCGAGGGCACTGAGGAACCTTGTTGGGATGAAGCACTTTCAGCCTACACTTGGCAGCGAGATCATTGAGAGCGTTTGCAAATTAGAGGATGACTTCAAGCTACAGGCTCCGACGACCCGTTTAGAGTTATATCATCTTTTCGAGGCCTTGTTAGGGGACCCCAGCATAACCCATGACTTGGAATATCAGCATGGTAGCACCTGCGGATTTGTGCTTAAGCTCATAGATCTATGCCGGTCTGAGAGAGACCCCGAGAACCTGATTAAATGGTTCGCAATTTTGAATTCATTTCTTCAAAATTTCAACCCATCGACCGAAGTCGCATCGGAAGTCTTCAGGGCTTTCTCTACTTATTTTCCTATCTCACTCAGGCCTTCAGCAACACCCACCACTGTGACCACCGACAGCTTGAAGATATCACTCCGTTCTTGCTTCTCTGCACATCGCCGTATCGGTGGTCTCTCAATTCCTTTTCTCGTGGAGAAGCTGGACAGGGTCGATCAGACCGTCGCCGTCAAGGTCGATATTTTGCATACGCTTGACGCATGCCTCACCAAGTACGACCATCCAAAACAAAGCATCGCGCCCTATGCAGACCTAGTTTGGGGTTCGTTAAAGTATGAAGTTCGCAACGGCGAAATTCAAGATATTATCAAAGCCACGCTTACAGTGTTGAGCTCTCTCACGAGGCGACTTGATGATGAAGATCTGCAATTATTCCTGAAAAATGCATGGAGAGACCTGAAAGAGGACATATCAGACTTGAACTACACTGCACAGGCGGGACGTTTGCTTATTGCAATTGTCGGTGCAACCCCCCATTCATTTAGGCTGCTAATCCCGCGAGCCCTTGAGCACGTCAAGAAAACAATCAAGCACAACAATTCAGTTTTACATAAGCGGCATCTTATTACACTGATGAGCTCCATAGTTAAATTGCGATTCCATCTGGTCTCTGATTCAGATTTCAAATTCCCTCAATCCTATGATGGCGTGGGCCTGCTCTTGGACGATCTTTTCGGCGACTCACTTTTCCATGATCTATATCTACCATTCTGGGAGGAGCATTCTGCCGCTTCATCACCTATCGAATATGTTGGTATCCTACGAGAAGCCATGCATGGATTAGGTGCTTTAGTTGGCCAGAAATCTAGCGGAAAGGAACCAATTCGACGATTATGTTCGGATTCAACATGTGGCGAAATCCTTAGGCTGCTGGCGAAACCAGCCGTCATCTGTCCCCTTGGGGGCCCTAAGTATTTTGACTCAATCGACGAGCGAGTTCCTCAAGATCTGCTAGACGCAGGGAAAGAAGCTCTCAGGAATGCTGTGTCTCAATACCCGCCATTATTCCACCATATTCTCTCACACTATATGAATTCTGTCAAAGACGCATATCGACTTCAGACTTCACACGATCTAACTAATCGGATTTGGCATGTATCCGCTACTCTTTGTGCTGTAATCCATCCTGCCAGTTCAGAACCCGATGCATGCTGGTTGAACGAAGCAGCCTTAATCAACACCTTTTTGCAAGGCTTACAATGGATGTTGTCCGAACGAGCAGACCCAGTATTTCTGGTGGTCTTCATCGATGCGATTCACATGATACTGATGCAGTCTTTGAAGCAAGCGTCAAAATGGGACAGTAGTCCCACGCTCACAAAGGAGTTGTTCGGCAAACTGGCCCGCCAATTCGACGTCGTTGATGTCCCTCGGGTCGATCTCAACCGACAGGGAAAAATTGAGGCTTTAGAATTTGTGGACAAGGGCTCTAATCGCCCACGACGCGCATACTGCCTCTTCGTAGTCCAACAGCTGTACCGCCGTTTCACGACAGTCTCTAAACCGCTCGTTCGCTCAGTCGACAGCCCCAACGAGTTCGCAATGGTGGCTCTTGGGATGGATTTTGTTAGCGGCGACACCAAACTGATAACCAGAGAGGATGTCCTCTTGAACCAACTCGGCCAACTGGCAACGTCAATAGTTAGAGTACTCAGTGAGGACGAGCAAAAGGCCCTCGAACTAGACTGTGAAGCGTTCAGTCTGTTCCATGTGCAGAATGACGACTCCCTCCAGAAAATGGTACTGCCGCCGAGATTGAGTTCAGCCAACAATTTCAGGACGGCGCCATTGACATTGGGCATAATGCAAGGTCTCTGGCCGGGGTCAATACGTGTGCAAGTGAGTTCTCATCTGTGATACGTTATTACCTTTGAAATAAGGCTGACAAAATCCATGTAGGTACACCTTGATGCGCTCAATGATGTAATTGCCGCTTTACTGGCTGTCCCCATGCCTTGTTCCCCGGCAGCCGGAGCCGCGATGGATGCATTATTGTGTATTCTAACGAATAAACTCGATCCGAAGA
Source organism: Xylariaceae sp. X802 (assembly GCA_028637635.1). Classification (NCBI taxonomy): domain Eukaryota; kingdom Fungi; phylum Ascomycota; class Sordariomycetes; order Xylariales; family Xylariaceae; species Xylariaceae sp. X802. The sequence continues at coordinate 306,418 of JAJFDH010000037.1, read as the reverse complement.
ATGACAGGGATCTTATAGGCAGTCGCAAGTTAACACAGGAACCGCTATTAAAAAAAATGCATGAGCTGTTTGGTCAACTCCAGAGATCTGGCGATGCCACCCAGAAAATGCGAATATTTCGAAGCACACTTCATTATCTCGCCGGCGATGTAGCTCGCCTCCATAGCAAAAGCGGCCGGAACCCCCTGCTACAGCAACTCATGGAGACTGCGCCCATAGACACCATGATGGGCAGACAGCTCGCGCAAAGCCTAGGTCTCATTGTGTTGCCCCGAGAGTCTCTGTCAGATGCCAACCATGCTGTCCGCAAAAAGCTGGGTTTGGGGTGGTTTTACCACATTGCCGTGCAACCATATCTCCCTAGTTGCTTCCCCGTCGGACCCGAGGGAGAACAAGAGGCTACCAATCGCGCCGTGGCGACTTTCTCAATGTTGAGACATCTAGAATACGCACATTACGCTTCCGATGTTTCGGATATTGTACGGATCGCGATTCGATCACTATCCACATTTAGAGTGGGTGTCGAGACGGGATCTTTGCTGGCTGTCCTTCTCCGCATCCTCGAGGAAGATCCTGATGAACTTCGAGACTATATCGCGGCCCTGATCCAAGGATTGACCGCCATTTACGAAATGGCGCGCAATGTTGTAGATGCCGCGCAGTTTGCGCCCATGATTAAACTTGGGCCCGGCCATGATGGAGAGGAAGAATACCACTCCACGTTTCCATGTGTCAGTGCCAAGGATCGGTATCCTATCACTACGCGCATGTACACGCTTCAATTCTTCCTGAAGCTCACGCAGGGCGCGTACGACGTTCATCTTCTTCTGCCATACCGCGGAGGCTTACTGCGGCCGCTTGCGGGTGCTTGTGGCGATTCAGTTAGAGAAATACGTCGCATGGCGCTCAAGACGAGACAGGTATGGGAAGAGCTAGATTAATAACCGGTGTTCTCATCATAGGCCCCAACTTGTCTTTTAATCTTAATTGATGATTGGACTATTAGGACATGGAGTCGATGCGACAGCAGATGGGGAAAAAGGAATATCTATTCATACCGGTTGCGAAGACATTGGGAAACAAACCACCACCCATGTGACCCGGCTGGAACTGAACAGCACGATATACCTAAAGTTCATGTATATCATTATACAACAGCTTAGATCCGTAAATTTGCCAGAAGCGCCTGTTGCCAGCTGATTAGAACCTGTGAAATAGGCATGCTCAATACGAAGACACATTTGCCAGCAATTCACGTTTCACGAATGTAGAGCAGTAGTTTGAAAGCGGGTATCAAGCTTTTCGAGTGAATGTTAAAATCAAGTCTATCAAAGACCAACTTATGCCTTTCTCCTCTTTGACTTCTTATTCCCCGGTCCCGCCGCGTCACTTTCAACACCTGATGTCTTGGCAGCAGCCAGGGCATCGAGTGTCTCGGGGTCGAGATCTAGGAAGCTGGACGAAGCGGTAGAAGTGGAAGGGGTAGCTGCTGCGGCCGCGCGTTTGGGGTCGGCTACAGCGATCGCTGGTACGGTCGTCGCCAAGATGGTCTGGAAGGGGAGCGCAATGAAGTGTCCCTGGGCGTCGAACCACTCGGTAAAGGAGCGCGCAAACTCGATTTTACTGCTATCGCCGCTCCCCGACGTGATGTCCACAACGACGTGGTAAGTCGGCACGTTTTTCTTGGTCGAGGTCGAGACGGAGATCTGTTTTACCTTCCTTATTAGCGTTTGCTAATTGCGAGTTGAAGTCCATTCGGACGGGAACGGGGAGGGAGCCGGTTGCTCACCTTGGTCCCGTCCGGCGCTGTGCCCTGGTAGACGGTCCCCTTCTCGACGAAGGAAATCCATAGAGTCAGCGCACCGTTTACTATCGAGTATAGGGCCACGGCGACGGCCGTGTACCACTTGGTGTTCTCGAAGCCTAGCTTGTAGTCCCAGAGGAAGCAGGCGGCGGCGATGGCGAAGGCGCTATAGCCCAGGGCAAGGCGCGTGTCAACGAGACTGTGGTTCTGCTTGAACTTGAGCGAGTTCAGGTAGTTTGGTATCGCATCGTCGGAAGTGTTTTTCAAATCTATTGGGTGTTGTTTAGCTGCTGCCAGTCCCGGCTAGCTAGAGGGTGGTGGGAGGAAGAGCAAGACAGCTTACCCGCCAGATTGTGTACTGTGATTCTCTCTTGGGACGACATTCTAAAGCGTGTCCTCCCTTGACCTGAGAAATAACGAAGTAGGCGGGTGTTTTGAGGGTCAGCGGGAATGGTAGGTTTTTGGTGTTGTTGTGGAATGTTGAACGTATTACTAAAATCGTTACCTGTTTGGAAGCTTCCAAGATTTGATCACGATTCACCATCTAAAGTTACGTGGCTCGTTCCGCTAGTTAAGGGTGGGGCGCCCGTTCCCGTTTACAGACAAGTCTGGTGAGAGAAAGAATTATTCTTATAGCCAGTTACAATTTTGTATAAATCATGCCCGCATTGGCTTATTCTTGATCCTTATATCCTCTTATGCAGAGTTGCCTGTATCCGAGATGTCCCACGATCGGGAACCTTGCGGCTGGCCCAACCATAGGTAACCTGCAACTCTCACAGGAAAACGTACCCACTGCCACGACCTACTTGAAGACCGAAGTAGGTACCTATCTTGCCTTACAACTTACGGTCGTCAAAGGTCGGGGGTTTTGAATTGCTTGCGTTACAGTCGCGAGGCACTCGCTCCCTTCATAATGACCCAATTACCGGCACAGACCATCCACCGGGATCCCCAGTTGTTGTGAGTTTGGTCGCGGAGTAGAGTACTCAGGCTGGAAATGCCCCCGCTGATGGTCGGATAGCTACTGGATCCTATTTCCCATCACCGTCGTCATGGTAAGGAATCGCCGTTCCGTCTGCATGCGCCGCAGCGGATCGTGTCCTCTAGATAGCTGACACGGTCTCTCCTGTCTAGATCTTGACTGGCATCCTCCGGCACTATGCTTCCGTTTTAATGGCCACACAGCCAAAACGATTTGACCAGAGGTCGATAAGAGAGCAGCGGTCCATGGTCCATGGCGTAGCAACGCGTAATAACTTTCACGTCCTGTCCGCCTCGTCGTTCCGTGCGCGCCGCGATTGCTTAACCAACGCATACGAGTCTGGCGCTTTCCTAAAGGACCCCGATCGTCGCGGACAGCCCCCTGCCAATCCCATGACGGATCCTAACGCCATGGACGGAATGATGGGTATGATGAAGGGCAATATGGCTATGATGATCCCGAACACACTTATCATGAGCTGGATCAATGCCTTCTTCAGCGGCTTCGTCATAATCAAGCTGCCTTTCCCTATCACTATCAAGTTCAAGAGCATGCTACAAGCTGGTGTTATGACAAGGGAAATGGATCCCCGGTGGATGTCCAGTATCAGTTGGTATTTCCTATGTATCTTCGGCCTTCAGAGCGTGTTCAATTTCATACTCGGGAGTGACAATGGTAAGTCCCTCTCAGACAAGCACCCGGCTCTTAAGGGGGCCAGGTAAGAATATCAAGTCAGCTAACTCAAAATGTAGCCGCGAACCAAATGGCCCAGCAGATGGGTGCTATGGGCCCTCAAGCTGGCCCTCAGATGTTTGGGCCCGGTGTTGACCCTGACAAGCAATTCAAGACGGAGGCGGAGAATCTAGCGGTCGTCGAGCATTACTCGGTACTTGATGGAGTAGAGGATCGATTACTCCAGGGTATCAAGTCTAAATAGCGTCGGGTTCATAGGTTTCCCTCCTTTACCCGTAGCTAATCAAATATTCCATTCCCTAAAACGCCAAATTTTGCCATGCTTCCGCTACTTTTAGACTCACGGAAAATGAGATGCAGCCAGACGGCCAAAAGTGTGCACACGGGCTGATCTTGATCAATCCCACCAGAGGCAAACTCCGAGCCCTTCTTTCATCATCGTGCCCTTGATAGCGTAAGGTGAAATCTTTTTGGCCCGTTCGACGGCTTCCTGCTCGCCACTCTCGGGTACCTGGTCATTCCAAGTCTCATCGGTGACCTGGAAGCGAACCATCTCGTTCATGTCGTAGTGCATTCTTTCCTCATCTACTATCCACACCCAAGCGCGCTCGTTATGATCGCTAAGGCATGTTAGTTGATTCGATGGCGTAGAACAAGTCACTTTGAGCCACTTACTACTCCGTGTTTTCGGGCAACTCTTTGTAAGATACAGTGATGTCCTCAAAAAAGTCGGTTCGAACTATCAGCTAGTTAATAATTCGAAGCTCTTCCCGGCTCCTTTTACCCGATGGTGTAAAACCGGTTCTTACTCTGTAGTCCCTCTTCGTTGGCGCTACTGATTTTTCCAAATATGACCTCGTTCTTGAATGGTCTGAAGACAAGCAGGCGGAACTCGACTATGATATAAGTTAGCACTCGTACTGCGGAGCGAGGTTCCCTGTAGTGACGCCAGGATAGCTAGACTGAGGTCGGTTACCGTTTATGTTAACGAGCCCATCGCCATGCCCTATCAGACCCTCAGACGCCCACAGAAGATCATACATGCAAATGCAGAGGCCAATCTTCTGGATCACGCGGTTGGAATACTTGGCGTTGATGTTGTTCTCGATGGCCACTCGGCTGTGCAGCTCAAATTGCGCTGGCGAGATCTGTACAAGATCTGCGATCTTGGTCTATGATATTTCCCCTTTATATTAGCCTACTTAATCGTATTTCCAGATTTTCTTCGGTTCGTACGTCCGTAGTTACTCACTAATATGAACATTTTGAACCTTCAAAGATTATGTGAGAAAAAAGCCACACGCGCATCTCAGTGTTCTAGGGATTGAAAATGCCTAGCTTAACGGCTGTTTCTTTGACAACGGCAGGCTTGGTATCTGTACGTCCATAGAACAAGGCATGAATGAGACAGGACTCAAGTCGAGATCGAGATACCTACGCTTCCATGCTACTATCGAAGGGGACCGCCCTATCGAGGGATTCGATTTCTTTAACGTGGCTTATGCGGGTAACGTAGCTCCATAATCAGCCACATTATCAGGTACCTAGGTACGTAATAGTTATTAGTGCACAAGCCAAGGTACGTACCTGCATTGGCCTTTCTATGGGTCCTGTTTCTGCCTCTTACGCATCAACATCATCCGCCTTACCATTTTACCTACCTCTTATTACCGCCTTTCAACACTTGATATGACGGCAGCATTCAAGTGAGATATCGCTATCCAGTGCGCAGGATTCTTTTTTGTTCCAGTTGCTACAAGTGTTTCCTTATCGAGGCGTAGTGGGACGTGTACGCGAGCCTTTGCTTCACGAACGCTTCGTCGCGTTGATCGACTACATAAATCCATCGCTGTTTTGCTTGGTCTGACTTCATTACCTATACCAACACCCGGCATCGCCGACCTCAACGAGACCCCCTTGGGGCCTCGCATTGCAAATATTCCATTCAATTGTATGTAACTTACCGGTCATTTCCCCTTCATTAACACTACATCTTCTTCTCCCACTCTCCGTTCTGCCAAGCAAGGTAAGCTATTGGTTAACAAGTTACGCACTTGGATTCGATTCGCAAGAGGTCGCGTCGCTGGGCTTTGCAGTCATCTTGGAGGGTATTCCTTTTGGGCAGATCTTTTGACCCTGTTGCTTTTGGCCCACCCACAAAGGCATCCATCTTGGTGCAGAGGTAGAAACGAATCTAACGTACATGCGGGATTACAGACATTCTTTTCATTGTCGCGTGGCAGCATCAGACACCTTTTGCGCAACAAAGGAGATTCGCTTGAATTATCAAGATGGCTAGTTATCCTTATGCGCCGCCACCTCCGCCCCCGACCTCGTCTACAGCGCCGGCAGGACAGTACACATCGTATAATCAACCACATTCATACAATGCTGGCTCGCATCGTGGCGGCCAGTCATCTTACGTACCAGGTGTACGAGGTCGCGGCCATCATGATTACGGGCAGGGCTCGCGCTTTTATCCGCAGCCGACGGACTACATGTCTTCCCCCTCTAATGGCCATTACACTACACCGCAAGCAAGTGCCCATTGGCAAAGTGCGCCCGCGCTGAATCATTATCCTCATCAACAAAGCGTTCCCCATAACACCCCCTCTACGTATCCTACCGGCTATAATCCCCAGGCATATAATTCTGCACCCGGGCAAGGGTATCAAGCTCAGTATGCAAATCCATCTGTGAGGCCCGCGCATGGCCCTCCTTATTCTGCTTATCCCAATGATCATTCGTCGCAGCGCTGGCCTGATCAAGGCCAAGCCTTTCCATCTTACTCTAACCGAGGCGGACGAGGCGGGTTCCAGAGTGACCGAGGTGGTCACAAGTCAGAGAATCCAATAGTCCATCCAACCGCATTGCGCCTAGGATTTGAGCACAATAGTGACCACATGGTACATGCACCCAGTCCTTATGGGCCGCCTTACCAGCCCGGCCCACAGCCAGGGCCCTACGCTCAACCTTATAACTACCCTCATCCCGAGGCTCCGTATTCAGCCTCGACGCGCGTTCCTCACAAGCCTCATGGTTATAGCAATCGCGGGGGCTCTGGACGTGATGGGTTCAATCATCACAATAGAGGCGGTCGAGGAGGGCACAGCGGCCGAGGCGAAAAGTTTCGCCACCGAGATCAGAGAGCCTCTCATGGGTTTAATCCTTCTCAGAAGCCTGATGCTGCAGTTCATGCCAAGAAGAAGAAGCGCAAGACGAATACACTTGGGTTGACCCCCGGTGATGAGAGTAGTGAGGGTGAAGAGATGTTGGATGACGAAGAAAAACGCTTGAGTGAACTGCTGGGTGCGGATGCTCCAGTGTAGGCTTGCCCACCACCGTCTACTGATGTCTATGATACTAACCGTCCTGCCCCCTAGGATTCCTGATATTGCCGCTTGGCTCGCGGAACGCAAAGCAAACTACCCCACAAAGGCGCGTATAGCGGCCAAGAAAGCCGCCATGGCAGAATCTGCACCCAAAGCGAATGAGTCTTCCAAACCTACAAACACTAAGATTGATAAGGACCAAGCCAAAATTGACAGGCTTGAGAAGAAGCTAAGTAAGCTTAAAGGCAACTTGGAAAAGAGAAAGCGGGCGCCCAATGATGAAGGGGATGAGATGCGGGCAGAGGAATCGCCAAGTCCGTCCAACTCATCTGACGACGAAGAGCCTGAGGTGCAGTCGAGTTCTAAATCATTGACCTCTTTCCTCCCCCCTCCTCCCATCACACGTGCCGATCCATCCAACCATTGCAAATATTATTCCACTGGTGGTACTTGCGGAAAGAAGGGCAAGTGTCGCTTCAAGCATGACCCGGCCGTCCGTGAAGCTGCTCTTCAGGAGCGAACACGGAACGGCGGCCGTATGACACTGAAACAACGTCTTTTACTGAATGATAAGGATCATGAAGATATGGATGTGGTCAAGGCTATAGTTGAGATGCGATCTACCGGACGCTTGGTTGATCCCCAGAACGTCCAGCCTCGCACGAAGGCCCAGGCGGAAGATCATGCAACCAACAACTCTGTCCCGTCAAGTCTACCTACTACAGCAGGCGTGGCTAGTCTGCCGCCGAACCCCTATGCGTCATCCAAAAAGCCTTGGCCGATTAAGAAACCCGACCAAGCTCAGAAGCCATGACAACAGCTGTCAACCCTCCGCTGGAATACATGTACGGGCCCCGGCCTGTTTACACAACTTTTCTCGGCGAGCGGCTATTATCGACTGAGTTGCACGTGATGACACCGGCATAGACAAGCACAATAGACGTTCCATCAATGTGATGACAAAGATATACTCTTGTCATGTGGCACTATCCTCTTCTCTAACCTATGTTTGCTTTGATTGACTCCACGCTTCTTCATCCTCTTTCTTCTCCCCGGTCCAGCTCTCTGTTTTCCCGAAAACCAGTTCAGCCAAAGTTTATTTCACAGGAGGTTACCTAGTTTTGACAACCAGGTTTACCTTTCCACAGCCGCCGCCACTAGGGGTCATCCAGTCCTTTTACGAAGAGGGTGCCATCCGTATATAGGTATCACTGCATCAAACTTGAAACACACCGGGTCCCTGTCTGATCTGGTCCCGTTGAAGAGGAGGATTGTGTCTGCACGTTCTGATGCCATTTTTCCATTCTGGTAACGCGCAGGTCATGTTTCATTGACTACAATCGTTTGTTCAAGAATTGTGTCGGTCAAGTCTCATTTTTCCAGCATGAGCAACACACTGGTCTGCCTAAATCTTGGCCTTTTCCAACGCCATGACAACCCGTTGTGGTTTTACATTTCGACCCTTATATGTTGAGCTCCACGCTTCTTGCTAGGCCAAGCATTAATTCAGCGGCAAACGAAACAACGCGGTTGAATCGCTGGTTACGACACATTCCGATTATGATGACTGCCGCATATACCTTTCTTACTGTTGCGTGGCCGGGGCTGACGATATCGACGCTAGGTTAGAACCCCGATTTTTTTCGGATAGGATGAGTACGAGTAGTTTGAATGTGTCGTTGGTCATCCTCAGGAGTAGCTACGCGGTAGTCTTGGCCTATTATGAGATTGAATGATAAAATGGAACTTTGTCTTCATGTCACGGGCAATCTCGTCCTGCGTGATCGTGCATCATGTCCTTCAAACCGCTGTAGCCGTTTGTAGATACGTCGATTCGAATCTGCTGGAACAGGGATACTGTACATGCTTTCACCGACATTCGTGGAATATTGATATGGCTCTGGTGACCAGGGCGGCGGTAAGTCCCGTCCTGCCATACGGAGAGCTATCCATATTTATCTATTCATATCCGCCCAACCCATAATATGAAAACCGGAGCTGAAAGACCTCTTTACGTAGCAGAACTTCCCCATCTTAGGGATACTTAGTTGAACGCAACATTATTTCATGCGTATTATGCACTCATCTGACATCTGTTGGTATCGGTACGATCAATATCTTTCTTCTACACACCACCGCCTGGTTGAGCATTGACATTAGGTACCTATGGACAGGATCACTAAGTCAGTGGCTCCTGTTTGCGGATTGGGATTTATGAGGATTCGGATGCCTCGGGCATATTGCATCCATCATGAGCTAGAACTCTTCACTTGGCTGGGACATGTTTTGGTGCATTCCTGATACGACTTTCGAATACTCTCCGATGCCTCGCAACGCGTTGTACGAGAGAGATAGTGGCTCTGAGCAACAGTAATTGAATTGGTATTATCCCGCATCTCCCTTCTAGTATGCTAGTCATCTCGATCTGCTTTCTGGAGACACTAGGTCCTGCTCACAGACTAGGGAGCCTATTCGACTCGAAATACCCGGGGGGTATATTTGTTCGTCTTACTGGTCTCCAATGCCCTAACATTGACGGCTCTGAGATCAGCAAGGCCGGCCCGTCATGAACGAATCTGTCATGCTATAGGGGGAGGACCCAGGGGAACTCCCGTTCGTCGTTTTCGTATCTGATCTAAATGGGCGTCGCGACTCAATGACATCCGAGTGGATCCTCAATATCTCAAGGGCTGAGATTGACCTTTATGTAGATACGCGGTAGCGCCCACGCGATTCCAGTTATGAGGACTGGATATTGCAAATGCATTGTCCCAAGCCAACAAGTCAGGGGCGCAGCCCTTCGCTGGTTCTCAGGTCACTCATCGTAGCACAACGAGAGGATGCAGAATTTGATTTTACTATGTTCCCCGTCCCTCAGGAAACGAGCCGTTCCTGACACGAGTATATAACCCTACGATGCAGAGGTGACTGCAGATACTTCTTTTTTGCCGTCAGAATATGTAGGTATATAGTGATACAAATAGAGCGTACAAGTATTCCACCGGGTCCCGGTAAATCCGTGCGGAGTTGTAGGTAGAGGCGTCCCGGAGGTGAGCATCGTAAATCCGTCCATCGGCCATGGTATGAGACTACCAACAACTTGGTGATGAAGCCACGGTAGTTTCGCCCAGCCCCTCCACGATGCGAAGCGCAGACGTACGTCGCAACACCAAGAACATTCCCAGCTCGCCACCTAAAAGCGCCCAGCCGTCCGTTCCCCCCATTGTCTTTACCTAATCGCATCTTCCCCCCCTTTACGGCGCAGGCTCTAGGATTTTAAACTCGCTGATACATAGGATCGTGTACTTGTGCTTGCTAGTAATGCGCTGGGCCCGCCGGCTGCGCCGCTTCTTCTTGATCTTGATTCGCATGGGCTCGCTGTCGGCGCCAAGGACGGTGGCGCGGCATTCAAAGAGCGACGAGTCGATCCACGGGCTGCCTTTGAGGGTGTAGTCGCGCGAGCCTATGACGGAGGCTTTGTTTAGTCTTAGCACGTCGCCTGGTAGCACGCCGGGCATATGGAACGGCAGGCGGATGTGGTCGCCTTGCGTCACGAGGTACGGACGCCCGTGAATGTGAGCTGTGATGTAGTGGCGTGGCTGTGCGCGCAACAGAGGGAGCAGCTGGGTGACGGATGCAGCGGCTTCAGCTGGTGGAGGGGCAACGGGAGCATTCTTTTTGTTCTTGGGGGGGGATATGAGCGGGTTCGGAATGCTCGGTGGTATGCTGGCTTGTGTTGGTGTGCTCGCTGTGTCGATGCTTGGCATCATCATGGGCCTTGTCATCGATAGCGCGCGTGACGGGAGAGGGAATCTAGGCGCGAGAGGCGTTCGGAGCCCCAGCATGGGACGCAGCAGTGCTCGGCTCATATTGGCAGTATCGCCTCCTCCCACGGTGATTAGCCCGGCCAACGTGTTACAGCTGTTCGAGACTTTGGTCGTCGTTTTTCGGAGGTTGAGCGTTGAGCTGTTATTAGATAAGGCAGGCAAGAGTAAATCGGGCCCCATACTGGAGAAAATAATTGTGGAGACAGATTTTCCCTCCGGTAACGTGCTAACTAACCCTACGGCTCGGCCTGCCGCGTGACTCGGCCACCCGGGGGCGCCCCTCCACTATCTAGGTGTAGCGAGCCCCCGAGGTCAGGTGACCGAACAACATTCCCGTACCGTATGCCGAGCCATCTCCTTAAGGGCGGCTTTGCAGCCCAGGTCCGTGCTTTCAAGAGGATCCAATCAGGATGCTTCCAGGACGCCATCTAAAGTACCTGTACTTCATTCTTTTGCGGACAGGTTGGCCGTAATTGATGTTTTTGTCAGCGCTTTGGTACTGTACTGCCAAGCAGTTTAGTGAGCCCTGCACGGACCTGGGCTGCAAAGCCGCCCTTAAGGAGATAAGGGAAAGACGTCGTCAGTTATACGGGATACTTCATGGAATGCCTCGGCAGTATTTACACTCCTCTACCACAAGTTCTAAAGTTATTCAATACCCATGTTCCTAGGAGTGCATCCTTGCTGTGACGGATGACGGAGCCACATCGTGTAAATAGTACTGATCACACTAGTTGCACTGGGCGACTGCCAAGGCCAGTCACATGCTCATCTACTGTATAAATCCTGTATATAGCACTTCGCACGGCCCTTCAGGGTCGCACACTACACCGGAATGTCTATAAAAGGAGTCGTTTCTCCTGGAGGACTTCCTGGAAGTCAGAGAGAGAGACTCCCAGAGCCTTTCGCAAGACTACTTCAATATATTCACGTTTCTACTGCCCTCTACGGTGCTCTCAAATTCGGCCTTCCCTTCGATCAATCTGCATCTCTCACGACCTCCGTGAGACTTGCCATGCGTACATACTGTCAGAGGGGGCCAAGGTTCGAACGTTCGAAGCGGATGGAAGGTAGGTAAGTAGTATTAGCAGTTAATGAAGGGGGAAAAGTTTTTCTTAGATTAGCTATACCCCTTTGTATTATCATAACAGAGTGCCCTGCAACAACGGAAGCATTGCCAACCGACGTGACAATTACACTTCGGCCACAGTGCTGGCTAATAGTACTTCAATTGCGACTATGACTGCTGCAATCATGAGACCGGCTGCATGAGCCGGCTCCTATCGTCTACGACCCCTACCAGGGCGCCTCTCGCGACCTCTTCCACCCCTACCACCTCTTCGTCTGGGGCCACTGTCAACCGGAGAGGAAGACCGGCGCTGTGTGGGAGCCGTGACGCGCATCGCTAGGGGAGCATTCCGTCGCGGTTGGCCTTTTGTGGTCGACTTGACAGTTTCATGGTTCCCCTCAAAAAGGTCCCGTTGTAGTGTAGGTGCTTTACGAGAAGCCCTAACCTCGTGAGCTCCCATAAAGCTGCCTGGCGCAGCTATCGCCGGATCAACTGCGCCGAGCATGTCGGTGGCTGACCTCTTGGACGCGGTAGTATCTGGAGCAGCATTGATATCGTGACTGATGCCTGATCTTACCAGGTCACACGTGCTCAAATGCTGAAAGAGGAGTGTGCGAGATGGGAAGGTCTTTTCACAATACGAGCAGACCTGTCTGACGGAAACAGTACCAGACGGCGTAACGACTTTCTCCGGCACCACTTGATCGGTGCAATTGGGCTTATGATACTTCAACCCGACGGTAGTGTCGAACTGGGCACCACAGGTAGAGCACATGAGATCGGTATTACGCGCATAACGGGGTGCTTGATCCAAATCAGAATTGCGGACCGAAACAGGCGTCGTCTGGGAGCCGATAGCCGCGTTTAAGGGAGCAGCCGGTCGGGGAGATTCAAGAGGCGAACGAGGCGGTGGAAAGGGAGCCGGTCTGGGGTGTTGATCAGGCTCGTCAGTCGTCTTGGTTGCCTCGCGTCCATTCCTTAGACTGATAGACCCGTCAGGTTCATTTTCAAGTTCATCCCCATCAGCCAAATCGCTTTGCTCATCTCTTTCGTCTCCGTCGCGAACATTGGTTCTATCGAGTGTTTCGTCACGATCAAGCCAATCGCCACGATCAAGCACATTGCCGTCATCTGCCAGATAACGCTCGTGGTTCACGAAACGTGGATGATCGTCACGTTGCCAATCTGAAAGCCCGTCCTGACTGCGGTCTTGACCCTGGTAATAGTCATAGTCGCGACTACGGCTTCGATAGCGAGGACGACAAGCCTCTTCTGAGCGCCGGTCACGACTATAGCCTCGAGAGGGCGTACGGTAGACTCCATATAAGTGCCCCTCAGGAAAGTGAAGCTCGTCACCTGTGGCGCCAGGACGGGAATAGTCGGAGTATGACCTGGAGGATGTCCCGGTGGATTCACGCCTAGGCTCAACCTCAGAGTAAAGGGGCTTGGCGAGGAATGCAGCGATATTATTGCACAGCTCTTTTTGCGAGGCTAGCAGGTCGTCAAACTCTCTTTCGAGGGTGGCCATCTCGGCCAACCCTGCCCAGGCCATGGCGCACAGCAGAAGCCACAGGTGAGAAGACGCGGCAATTTCGATCCTGGACGGGAGTCCGCCAAGTTTGGCAGACCAGCGAGTGTGCTGCCGGTGCTTCGGCGAGCGGCGATGACCCAAGATTCAGAGACTTTGCACCTCGGCGCTGTTTACAGCATAGGACCCAGTTGGCTGTGCAAGGAGGTACCCGTGGCTGGACGGATGGCTTTGTTTGGTCTCTGCAGCAGAACCGCAGCCAAGACACGAGAGCCACACAGACGATGCGCGACCAGGGGGTGACGCGAGAGAAGAAGTCGATATCTTGGAATTCCGATCACCCCAGAATTAAGTCATAGTGCCGGACTAACATGCAGACTAGGTGTGGGTGATCTTATCGCGTTATCTAATCTGCCTCCTTAAGTCACGAAGCCCGCGAGAATTCATCGTGTAGTGTCTAATCGTATACGCAGGTATCTCGTGTGTAGCATACCGGTATTGTCCGCTCCGCTCAACTCGAACCCACCCTTCGACGGGCTAAGCAAGGGGGGATTGATAACTAATAAGCTGCGGATGGCACTTCTGCCCTTGAATACCTAGGGGCATGTCTTATAGGTACCTACATAAGTCACAGCTTAACAATTTCCAATAGGTAGAATGCTGTAATCAACAAACGACGGTTTCCATTACCTATAGATACAACAGCTTAATATAAAATGCTGTCCCGGAAGGGGAAGGTAGGATCGTTCATCAAGTCCTCTCGTCATTCAACAAACCAGCGCATCTGTAATTCTCTCTCTATACAGTTGGGTATAGCACTCAAACCAAACCCGCCCAACTCTGCAGCTATGACTTGATGCGAGCACAAGCAAACAAAAGGTATAGAACCCACAAACCCCGATGGGACGATAAACAATAGTACCACAGTCGGATGGGTCATCGCGCCACGGGCATTCGCGGGCGCAGGATCAGATAACCCAAGCCCGAACCCAGCTCCAACCCCAACCGCAAACAACACACCCAAATACAAATTTCCCTAGGTTTCCCAATTCGAAACTCCCACCCTCCTTAGCTTTTTGCCCAGTCGTAAATCCTCGTCGTCAAATAACCTCTTGGTTCCCTTGTCACGGCCCGCGTAGACCGAGTATGGCTAGCAACCAAACAATCAAGTTTCTTCCGCTGACCTTACGTCTTGTCCGGTCGCCTTAGCCACAATACCCCAGTATGCCTGTGGCCACAGACTGAGAACCTCAGCCTCAGTGGGCGTGCGCTCGCGACATCTCGAAACCACGCTCTGGATGATTCTGCCGACCAGTTCCTGAGTTATGGGCAAAGAGCCCTCGGGCGTCTCGATGGGGTGTAAGAAAGGGTCTGTAGGTGACAATAATTGCTCGCAGGTCGGCCGTAAGTGCTGGTCACGGCTCAGACACCGCTTCATTGTTCTCAACAAACTAGGCTGCACCGGCACGTCGCCAAAGCCACGGTCAAGAAACTCGATTTCGTACTGCCAATTGATGATAGCATGGCAACGAGCCATCTGGTTTGGAATATGGGCGAAGGGCGGTTGCCCGTATACCATCTGGAATAATATACATCCCAGACTCCAGATATCACTGGGTTTGCCCAGCTTCATGAGTCTCGGACGTGTCAGGTTAGAGCCGATCCTTCGGCCACTCGAATCCACCGTATTGGAGTCGATCATACTCTCCGGGCTCATGTAGTTCGGTGTTCCGACCTGAGCTTCACGATGCACGTTAACCGTCTCGTCGGACTGGATCGCATCCGCTATGCCGAAGTCGATGAGCTTGAGTTGCCCTCGTACGAGTACGAAATTCCCTGGCTTTAAGTCGGAGTGGACAATGTCGTAGGCGTGAACAGCAGCCACGCATTCTAGCATTTCCTGCCAGTAGAAGCGTACAAACACTGGGTCGAATTTTGTGTTTTCCGCAGAAAATTTCGCCCGCATCAGCTTTTCGAGAGATAATTCGCCCACCTCCATGAGCTGTAAACCCTGGTTAGCATGGCTATCTAAAATAAGAACTAGAATAAATGCAACTTACAAGACTTAACATTTGCTTCTCGTCATTCATTTCGTAATCGACCAGTGTGATCACCCGTTCGACTTTGGTCAGTTTCTTGAGGAGATCAATTTCGCCCTTGTAGCCTTTCACCGTGTGCTCGTCTGCATTTTCAATAGAGACACGTTTAAGCGCAAACATCTGGCCGTTGTCGGCGGCGACACGATAGACTTTGCTGCTACCACCTCGGCCTAGAGAATCTATACGGGTGTAACATTTCCCGTTGACTTTCATATAATTCCGTCGCCGAGCTGCTTGAGATGTGGTAGCTGCACCCGCGGTAGATGTAGCGGCGTCTAGAATGGACATCTTTGGCGGCGGAGGCGGGACTGCTCGACACGGTGTATTACGATTTAAGGAAGTCAACGCTTTCCGTTCAGGGGAAGTAGGACGTTGAGCATTCTCATCACGGCTGACTGGGCGAGCAGCGGGCTTCGCAAAATCCCGGTCTGATAACAAAAGCCCTGCCGGCTTCTCCCTCTTGAAAGTTGACGGGGCTTCATTTTCTTGGTCATGTCTTGATGGTAGATTATCAGACTTTGGCGGTGGCACTCGGTACTGAGGAATGACAATCTCGTCTTCACCGGCAAAATCTTGACGCGACGGGGCACTTTGTTCCTTCTCTTTGACAGACTCGCTTCGATGTAGACCGGCTCTTCCGGAGGACTTGGCGCTAACAGGACTCCCGGAAGTAATACGATCAGGCGCATAGAAGTGATCTGCAGGCGCTTCGTCGATGAGATAGTGTGGCTGTTGGCTGTCAGGATCTGGTTGAGTTGGGAGAAGTCCGCCCTCGTTCTCTGCATCTTCTTCGCTCTGTCTCCTTCGGCCCCGGCGAGCTGGCCCACTCAGGAAGCTCCCGGGGACCTTGCCCACTCTCTTGACTCGCATTGAGCTCTGGAGCGCTGGGTTCTCGTCACCCCGCCCTCGAGAACCATTAGATCCCAGCAGCGAAACATTTCCGATATTTGATTCTTGTTGATGACGAGCTGCTGTTTGAGGCTCTTCTGATGCATCATTGTAACCCCCGCGAGAGGCCGAGTCTACCCTCCTTGAAAATACCGCAGACGAGCCAGAGGATCGACCTCTATTGCCAGATGAGCCCAGCGCTATCCTGACTATACGGCCTTGTTGACCCGGCGTATTAATCTCCTTGTCTTTCATATCGGACATATTAGCTCTGTCTTCCGCGCCACTGTCAGTACTCGGAGGTCGGTTTCGGGTCTGTGATGTGGGTGCTGATATTGATGCTGATGTAGATATCCGCTTAGCAGTCTTAAACTGTGAGGCGGAAGAGGCGGACGAGCCCTGAGACGCAGAGCTCAATCGCACAACCCGCTTCCTCACAGGACTAACATCCCTACTGGCCTGGCTTCGCGCTGGAGAAGTTTGCCGCGTGGGCAGTTGCGCGCTGCTGGCCCGAGTCTGGCGTCGCTCCTCGCCAATGGAAGACACCGAGTCATTGAGAACGCTGCGCCGTTTGACAAGCTTCTGTTGATCAGGCTGCACAGGCGACGAGGGGTGGTGGGTTTGAGCCCGAGCTCTAATGCGACCATACTCCTTATCAGGCTCGTCTCTACCGTCATTCAGCAGAGCCTTCGTGAGAGCGCTGAGCTTCATAGGTACAGGAATCTCATCATCAGAGCTATCGTGGTCAGCAAGCAGTGATTGGGGCGGGGCCGGAGCCTGAGACTGGGACGCGTGCGAGGCCGACGCTGGATTTGATTCGGCACGGCTGAGCTGTGGCCGTGATGTGTTCCTCCTCAAACCCAATCGCAGCGACGTCCTCCTTATAAGAGGAGCCGACTGGTCAGCTCCAGTCTCTGCTGACGTGGGCGATGCGGTAGCCATCGGGGGGTTAATGTTGTTGATCCTCGGAATGATCCCTTATATAGTCCGATACAAGCCACTAGTGTTAGCGTGTCAAATTGGCGCTCCAAAGGCAATGGTATCGATTCAGACAATTTTCTACGTGTTTAGTTCGCCCATGGCAGCAAAGAACGAAAAGGCATAGAGTTGATAGCGGATGACGAACACTGTAGGGCGCAAGGTGAAGATGCAAGTGGACTGTGGGTTTTTGTCGCGCGCTGGCCAAGTTGAGCCTTTTCCGGTTTGTCCTTTATCCCCACATAGCGTTTCTTGGCGCATGTTCCTGCAGTCAAGCGTTGATGGGGCAACGGCGCCGCCGGCCCCACTATTTACCCTTAGATCGCGATTACATAACATAAGTCCGTCCGCATAAGTAGATCTCCTTAAGGGCGGCTTTGCAGCCCAGGTCCGTGCAGGGCTCACTACCTACACTGCTTGGCAGAACAGTATCAAAGCGCGGATAAAAACATCAATCACGGCCAACCTGTCCGCAAAAAAAAAAATGAAGTACAGGTACTTTAGATGGCTCTCTGGAAGCATCCCGACTGATTGGATCCTCTTGAAAGCACGGACCTGGGCTGCAAAAAGGAGATAGCCGGCTGTAGATACCTAGCCCTGTTAACAACCCCGCTACGAAGTGCCTATCTAGGCCGCCAACACCAGTCGGCCACCCACCTAAAAGGTAACTAACTAACGCCTACCTACACTAGGTAGAGGTGCCACAGGCTTACTGAATTTTCACGGATTGTTGGCCGAGCTGAGTCGGTCGAGACTCGACGGTAGGTAGGTTGATGTAGGTACCTAGCACCTGGGTACCTAGCACCTGGGTACCTATCGACTCATATATCGATACCTTCCGCTAGGCTTCCAGTCACAGCACCTACCGGTAGAAGAAACCTAGGATGAACAAATCTACCTAGTTTTACCATCGAAACCGAGCGTCTCACCAATGGTTCAAGCAAGCTCTTGTCCGTGTTAAGAATCAAGAATGTCGCAACTACGCACTTACCTTGTTCCCATAATTAGGTGGCAGAGAGAAGATGCTAAAGGAAACACTGAATAATCGCTAACTTTCACGCTGATTCAATCGAAACCACAGAAGTTGGAGATGCGGGACCGAGTATATTAGCCGTAATCGACTCTAGACATCTCAATTGACTCTGGGGTCCTCGAGGACGATCCAATGAAAACTTTTCCACGCCGGGTGCTGTGCGAAACAATCGTATCCCCTTTGTGTGCCAGTTTCCTAACGTAACGTGGCTTCGTTGCGGTGTTTGGTAAGGTCGGGTGCTTAGTCGAACAGACCAAAACCCATGTCGTCGTCGGACTCCTCCTTCTCTGCCAGAAGCGTTAGTATATCCGAAACGTGAAACGACAAGAAATGTCAATGTACCCTCTTCCTTCTTCTCCTCGGCCTTCTCCTCGGCGGCAGCGGCGCCGCCAGCAGCAGCACCACCAGCAGAAGCAACGGCGCCACCAGCGCCACCGCTGGGGACCGAGGCAAGCTTGGAAGAACCTTCAGCGATGAGCTGTATTCATTGTTAGTTATCAATCCACAATGATGTGACTAAGTTGAGCGTCCAACCTGGTTGATATCCTTGCCCTCAAGTTCGGAGAGAAGCTTCTCTAGACGCTCGTCATCGGCCTCAATACCAACGGACTCGAGAACGCTCTTGATGTCGGTAGCAGAGGGCGAGGCCTTGCCGGCAAGGCCGAGAAGGAGGTAAGCTGCGAGGTGCTTCATTTTTTTCGTAGTGGTACTGCGCCTCCCAGGCCTGGTCAGATTGGTGTGATTTATGAGGCAATGGCGCCGTCCAGTATCGCAGGACACAGCAGGCAATATGACTGCTGGCTGGTGGAAGAATTGTATTGACTTACCGAGGATTAAAAGGATTAGGTTACGTAGAACACGAGAAATCAATCGATTTAACCGC
The DNA here is from genome assembly GCA_028637635.1 of Xylariaceae sp. X802. Classification (NCBI taxonomy): domain Eukaryota; kingdom Fungi; phylum Ascomycota; class Sordariomycetes; order Xylariales; family Xylariaceae; species Xylariaceae sp. X802. Next base: position 287,299 of record JAJFDH010000037.1, on the reverse strand, counting down.
GAGATTGGGCGGAGACTGAGCCTTCGAGTTCTTTGAGGACGTTGAACCGGTGTGACGAGGTAGAAGGTGGGATGTGGAATTTTGCGGACAAGAAAAGATTCCAATAGTCCCGGCTAGTGGCACTTTTTGCGCAGGACATAATTTGTGGGCTGGCTGTGGAGACCCCCTGCTGGTTTCTGGATCACATGATTAGGGTCGACCAGCGGCTTCCCAGATCCAGCATGTATTCCGTTACGCAATTGCTGGGCATGCTCTATCTCTGTTTCATGCAATAAATAGCTGTCACGTGCCACATCGGAAAACGAAATAGTACTTGGGCTTTGTACCAAATTTATATGGAATGTCTATGTAACTATCCTCAATTTGTTCCACTGAGCTAAGCACTATGAAACTAACAGCCAAATGCATAGGCAGAGCCGCAGTTGGAACGAAGAGACTCTGAATATGTGAAGTGCACCTATCTTGTTTATAGCGTATAGTCAACAATCTCTTGACATTGGCATGTCTTGGATTACGCAATACATTGATCGACTGTCAATCTCCCATGGCTCGGACTTGCACATACTCAGAACTGTGACACATGTGTGCGTCCTTAGACATCGATTCCGTAACTCTTTGGCTACCCCGAAGACACCAACCCGGTAACTGACGGAGTGGTAATGTAAAGCAAGTGACCGAGTTAGTGTCTTCGGGCAGCCAAAGAGATAGGTATGCAGTCATCAGGCATGTACCTATCATGACATACCTATCATTCAATTGGGGCATTGAAGGCAGACAATGTGATGTGGGGAAGTACATGTGGCTGGTGGCCAGCTGAATGGCTGCAATGACGTATCGCCAGCCACAGTTGTCTTCAGCCTAACTCTAGCGCTACTAGCAGATGGAACAGCACGACGCTTCTTTGGCTGTGCCTATTGTTCCCCTTCAATCTTTCGATAACTTTCTTTGTTTGCTTTGGGCTCATGCACCTCATCCCCTTCCGCATTCATGGCTAATTAAAAATATATTTCATAATAATAAAACCTATCAGGCGTAGGAATATCAAGCGCTATTCTAAAGAATTTTTATATTTTTGAAAAGAAAACATTCCTTGATTGCCGAACGCCATTCCGAACTTTCTTAGGAAGAGTCACAGATAAATAGAACCCGCCAACCCATGACTTCACCGACCTGCAACCACCTCTGACAGCCATCGGCTTTGCTCGCCAACGGACTTCCTCTGGTGATCCAAATTTCGCCTGCGAATATGCCGGTACGTACGATTATTCGCCGTTCCACGGCGTGCTTGTTGACTGACTCCAATCTCTCGACCGATAGATCAGCGACCTCCTCGCAGAGATTTCCGGCGGACAGCCATCATCCGCCCCGTCTCCCAAACCTGCTACATTTTCAGGTGTCAAACGCAAGGCTGAAGATGCTTCAAGCGACTCATCTAGTAAACTGACAAAGGCAAGACAGCTTGATGGCTCTTACTCTACTAGTAAGGTTACTCGTGATGGGAAAGGCCGAGTGATAGAGCGGACGTACTCAGTATCGCGACCAGTGAAAAATACTGGCTCAGCTCAGGCTGCCTCCGTAAATTCCTCGACACTTCCACATCGTACCAGCACATCATCCTCGACAAACGGACACCGCGAGTTGTCCACGTCTACCAGCCAGCGCAATGCCCCCGTATCGAATGGCAGGTTGTCTGTAGCCACATCAGGTGCCACTCAGCCGAAGCGCTCTCCCGAAGCGTCTGTTCGCTCTAAGCCTAGCCAGAATGCCCTAACCATCACAAAAGGGGCCCCATCGAAACCCTCGCCTTCTACTCCTACTTCCTCGGATCCGTCACGAGCGCCTAAAAGGGGTTCATTCAAAGAAATAATGGCACGTGCTGCAAAAGCGCAGGAGGTTATGGGTAAAGTTGGCATGATTCAACACAGGTCTACGGATAAAGGGGCTTTGAAGAAAGACCGTGAAACCGCAAAACCAGTGCAAAAGCCTAGCACGGGCTCAGGCGTTAAGGGAAATGTGGGAACGCCTTATACTGGAACTAGCCGACCTACCATGTCGAGGCGCGATAATGGGCACGTGGGGTCGGCAGCCCGTACTGTATCGCGAAATGTGCCTACGAAAGACGTCAAGGCAGCTGGCAAGTCGAAGACGGACACGACAATCAACGACGCCGCCGAGAAGAAGGTTAAGAAGTCTGCAACCGCAACAACCGGTTATGCCGGAACTGCACGGCCTCGACCTGGAGCAGCAGCAAGCAAAGGCCCTGCCCCCCACGGCGGTCATCCCCCCAGTCGGGGTGGACTTCTTGAACCTCCACGAATGGGTCGCCGGAGTAAGTATGAAGAATACGATGAAACCTTGGACGATTTCATCGACTACGATGAGGAAGATGAGGAGGATCTAGGTCCCCGGTATGCCTACGACTCGGAAGGGTCAAGTGATATGGAAGCCGGTTTGTCGGATATCGATTCGGAGGAGAAGAGAGCCGAGCTGTATGCACGGGAGGAGGACAAGCGTGAACAAATGTTAGAAGAAAAGCTCAAAAGGGAGAAACAGGAGCGAAAGCAACGATGGGCACGAAGTGAGCAATGATGCTATGGCGAAATCTAGCACACCACTCACGAGCATCTATCTTTTGGCGTACGGGTATGAGGAAGCGTTGCTACAATTACCATATCCACATCGCATCAGGTCTCTGATAGAGCGCTCGCCTGCATGACAATCCGGCGTTTATGAGAATTTTAACAGGGCAACCACTGTACATAGAGAGGTTAAAACAGGTTTGATTTCACATGTTTCCATGGCATTCACAGATGCAGGTATGGCGGGCTGAGCGGGCTGAGCGGGCTGCGGCACGCTTATAACTTATGAGTTATGGCTACCTATAACTCCTATACATCGTATTCCCGGTCTCCTTACTACCAGCACTATATAAGTAGGGAGGGCGATATGCGGTTATTTCATCCAGGGGGTCAACTATAGTGAGTTAGGCACGAAGTAAATTTGCATTGAAACCTCTTTTCAACCCCGTGTTTCCTTTCGTTGCTTCCAATAGGGGGCGAGCGACACTTGTGCTTTCTACCACCTATTGCACTTATATGGATCTATTAGCAGGCTGGCGGTTGAAGCTGGTATCAGGGGTCACGGGTGAGGCAGACCTAGGAGGATACCGATAGACGTGGACTTGCCTTGGCTTCTGCCGGGTGCGACCTTTCTGTCTTTTCCCTTCGTCTCTTCTGATTCTTCTCTTACCAGTTGGTTGATATTAAGATCTAGTTCAACAGCGTCGAGAGAATTAGTATGGTTTTTGAATCAGGTACGCCGGTGTTTGAGCCAATTTTAAGGGTCCGGATTGGCCTGCGTGTTCTACGGATAGAATGATCGTCCCGCGACAGCCGGATGGATTGAATCTTAGCATAGATGACATAAACAGACTCAAGGTACGTCCGTAGTTAGTTACGATTTGTTCCCGGGGTGTCGTTCTCGTGATTTGTAGGTCCGGAGTCCGGACTCGGGAGATTGGGGTCAGATCTGATTGGGGGGTTTTTTGGCAGCGTGAATTGGTTAGAACATGTGTCCGCCAGGACTTACCGTTGAGATACTGGTCTAACCTCGTCCTCAGGGCTGCACGGAGGGAGACGGCCGTTGTAGGCGGAAACCAATGTGGGCTGTCTACGTAGTATTGCTGTAGGAACCGCAGCGTAAATAGAAGACGATCGGTCGTATATCTGGTTTTGGCAGGCTGGAAGTAGAGATGGTTAGAGCAATATCGCGAGCAATGGGATATAAATCATTGACGTACATGTAAAGACTCGACTGGGGTATTCTGACGAAAAACCGTAGCTGAACCCTTTCTTCGGGTGCCAGTACTTAGACACTGGTCACGTAGAGATTTGTTTATAAAAGTAGGGAGCGTTACACAGGTATTTATTCCATAGTAGGTGATGGACTTTTTGAAGGTGGTTCATTTGGCTAGTTGGCGAAGGAGAGAGAAAGGAGGGAGGGTGGAAGGGGGAGAGGATACATATTACACGGGCAGGCCAGCCGCCACCGCACCGCTTCAGGTCTACCTACTAGACAATAGGCATCCCAATTGTCTGTCCGTGCCCCAACAAAGCCAGCCAAACTGGAACAGACATAGCGTAACTAGACCGCCAGAATCTCCGCAGATCGGTACATTTCCAGCTTGCCAGACTTTGATGCTAGCAACCAATAACTCGGATTAGTCAAACCGTTACATAGGAGCCCATACGCGGCTGAATGGTAATCGGGGGGGGGGAGGGGGTTTACTTGGGAAAAGGTTGTGAGCACAGTGAGTTGTACTAAAGTAACTGACCTTAAGGCTTAGACGATTTTAGTTACGTGGTTACCATTAGAGTGGCTTCAGCTATAATCCTGGTAACTCGGTAAGAAGTAACGGCCTTCCGAGAGGATCGGGGTTGCAAAGTTACCACGGTTGGGTTCTTATAAATATGGGCGGTTTTTTCTAGGCATGGTTCGAACCCTGAAGGCCAGAAGGAAGCCCGTAGATGTTGCCACGTAGGTATTATTGAGAAACGCACCGATTTCGGCCTGGTTGAGTAGTTCAGGTATCCCCCAGGAGGGGGCTCGTGTTTGGAAATACTCTCGAGGTACCTTTCCCCCGGAAAGGGGGGAGAAGGCCATTAGGTGGCTGTTTTCAGAGCAGGTCTACTTACTATTTACCTATACAACGTAATGTTTACCAAGGTACCCAAGTTAGGTAACTTTTCCCTCTTCATTCGCCTAGGTTAGGGTCCCTGATGTTTTTCCCATTGTCACCGAGGTGGTCTGCCCATTTTTAGGCACGACTACTCAGAGCCTGGCTCCCACCTGAAAGGAAAAGAACAAACTTTCCTGATCCTACAACCTCTCTTTCCTGATCAACCGCCCCATTGCCTTCCCGGTTTTACTCAGTTATCGTTCTCAGGCAGAAAGGATGGACGACTAGGAGTGGTCCCCTTTTACCGACAGACGACGTCCAGCTGGACAGTTGAGTACAAACCCACGTGAAATTCGTCGTGCCCGTCTTGCTCGCGAGGCACAAAGACTGCAGTCCACCAATAAAGAGCAAGAAAGAACTGACGCGATAGTCGAGAAACCGCCCCGACGGGATGAAAAGAAAATCGAGGAAGAGCAAAGAGAGGCTAAGGCCAAGCTCGATGATGGTACCCCAAAAGAGGCATCGAGCATCGGGCCCTCCGACCCCACCTCCCGTGCGATTACCGAGATCATTCATCTCGGCCGGAACCCCCCGGCTCCTGAGGCCATTCCGGTAGAGTTCACTTGCATACACTGCAAGCAAGTCGTCAAGCGGGAGGAGAACGACAATCCATGGGTCTGCTAGAGTAAGTACACGAGACGATTGCAACTGATCCCAACTTCCCAACTCCCTATGAAACTCCACGTCAAATAAGACACCAACTAAGCAAAACCCCTCTTTTCTCTCTATATAGAACACCATGGAGTTCTTCGAGTCCCACATAGAATCATGAAGGCTCCGCGTTTCAGCGCCGGTGAATACGAGGACTTTTACGACAATAATCTTGGCGAAGAAGTCCGAGTGTGGAGTTGCTGCGGTCGGGAAGAACACGAAAAACCTCGAAAGGATTGGTGGAATGTGACATTCAGTCGAGGTCAGCCCAAGCCTTCAGTCTTCATGCGAAGCCTCGTGCTGCCGGACTGCCCCCCGACTTACCACGAGCCGGTAGAAAAGGCCGCCGGATGGGATGGCTGGAAGCGCATTGACGACGATGGCAACGTCGTCGCGTATGACTGGAAAGTCCGCATGTAAACCAATCCGACTATACCGTTGATCTCATTTCCCTCAACCGCAGAACGAGGTCCCCTGAAGCTTTCCTGTTTGGAATACGGGTATGTCTCTGTTGAGTAGACGACGGTAATCATGGCTGAGTGGCAGGTATTGTTCAATACTATGGGCAGGATGGGTTTGTGCTGCGAAAGGACTCGTGATAGCATTGAGAATAGTAACAATAATAAGTGCTTTGCAACTTGTCGACGCTGTTCGTTTCCTTGTATCGTGTCTCCTAGCATCGCTCAGAGCTTTGCATCTCCAGTGACGGACTCTGCGTTTCGCACCCGAGTCACGAATGTGCTAGTGAAAGATTTCTACAGCCCCATTACAACGTAGATTCGTATCTGGGCAATCTGGCATGGTGCTGAAAATAACAAACTGCCTAACTTCTAAGTAGGAAGAGAGTTCGGCGGTGAGAAACAGGGGAAGGCGAGGGATGCCGTACTGAGATCTCATCTGCCAGTTGGATGAGGGTTTGGAATGGAGATACGCCGAAAAAATGTACTCACATGGCTAGAGGATGTAATGTCAACTAGCAGCCGAAGTACGCGAGATCATACAAACAGGTTACAGCGTTTATTATCCACTTATTATACGGTTAGGTGTTCGGACAACGTAGAGGAGACGTATTATATAGGTCGACCGAGTTCTAATCCTATCAGACGATAGACCATGCCTAGTAGTATGAGGAGAGTCGAACGGAGCGCAGTAAATCCAGCGAGTGTGAATGATCAAGATCTTGTTCCCAACTCTGCGCCAACCCACTAGACCGAGTTATTTTTCGAAAAAGAGACGAAGGAATAAGAGGACGTTTGGAGATCGCATTCGATTAGAGAGCTAGCACACTCGCTGAAGACGGGGCTTGTGCTGTGAGGCTCGACAACTAGCCGTCTAACTTGACACGCAAGAGATATCGCAGTCGTACTTGAGAGATATCGTAACAAATATACTCATTGTACAAGAGGGACAAGCCATCGATGTTCGTTGGACCTGGCTTCACTGTGGTATCGGGTACTGCATCATCCGAAGTCAGTGACTTGACCGGGCAATTTTGAAGCGAGACCGCATGGCAAAAACAACTAGACATAAGATGGTATTTGTGTCATCCGATTCGGCGGCCCGGAGGCTAGTATGTCGCAAGAATTTGACGCCCGGTGTGCTCGAGTATCTCTAGGATACTGGCATGATGAGGTGAGAAATGGTTGGCTTTGCTTACTTTTGACACCCTTTAGAGAAGGATGGACACATTCGGCATCTTTCCATTTGCTGGGTCCGGTCATACCCTGGCCCCATGTCGACAGCATACCGAATTCTTTAGCCGACTCTGCAGCGTCATAAACGCCGAATTGAAAGGTCTGTATAGGGTCTCCTAGCTCCGCCTCGCATAGAAGCAGAAGCGCATGACCGTTGGAAATGTACGAGTGGCAATAATTGGCAGACTATTTGGGCTATTAGCGAGTTTTGCCGCTCTCCGAGGGTCTTAAAATTCTTGCCTTCGAGGACATATCCGCTAAATAGATTCCCTTTCCAAACATCTATCAAAGGTTAGCATCTGGCTTGCTGAGCTGAGCGACAAATGAGACAAGACTATGTTCATCTAAGAGAATAAATATGTACGTACTATGCACAAATTAGCAATGAGAATCATACAAAGGCAACTGGGACACCTTCACATACCGTAACCCGAAACAGGTGCTTCTGGAGGTGCAATTCGGAGACCCTGACTCAGAATGCCACCATAATTGGTGCAGCGTGAACCATGCCATAAAAGACGTCGATCACGCGGGACTTGGTGCGATGCATCAAATCTGGCAAATTCGCCTTCTCGCTCGATCCTAAAGATCTGTTGCAAGTTGTATTTGAGATTGTGAGTCTCTCCTCGCGTATTCATCAAGTAATCTCTCAGCTGGGTAAATTCTTCTGACGTTTCGTCTAAGGGTGTCACTAGCCCAAGTTTTAGCCAAAGAGATCCCATCAATTCGAACGCCGGAGCAATGGAACTCGATAACCAAAAAACTACCGGGGCATGAACTTACTCTCATTCAGGCCGAGGCCTTGGAACTGACGATCAAGCTGGTTGACCTCTGACTTGACATCAATCTTCATCAATTGCGCCGCATCCTTCATATCGCTCAAACTCTCCAGGAGCTCTAATTCTTTCTTGAGCATGGCTTGGTTCTGAATGATCGGTGGCCGGTTACGACCAAACGCATGAGGGATGATTGTGAAGAAAAGGTTCGATAGATGCTCAGTCGCCTCGCCGAAATCAGTGCCATACTCGGCATTCGCCAGGGTTGGATTGTCTAGTAAGGCCGACAAATCCTTCAATGCCTGAAAACCCCTAGAGATTGTTGCCTTGCTAAGTTTGCCGAGAGGGAGCTTTGCCGAATCATAGTTCAGGTCTGTCATGACATTGGAGAAGTACTCCGTGTTGAAGATCAGTTGCATCAGCTCCTGGACAGATTTCGGCAGTTTCGACTCCGGCTCGGCTTCTTGCTTGACTTCTCCCTTGATGTCTTCCGTACCATCACCTTCGTCTTCAGAGTCGGGCTCGTATGACTTCTCAATGAAAGCATATTTGCCAGCTCGTGGTTGATCGCCGCGATTGGCCCATGTCAACCCTGACTTGGATTTGAATTTATCGTTAAACTGTCTCAGTGCATTTTCCAGAGAGCCCCTACTAACCATCTTGGTCTGACCGAACTCTCCGACACGGCCCCAGCGCGTCCACGTACAGTGTTCCTTGGTGGTGGGAGAATAGAGCACCTGATAGTATGTTAGTACGATACCAAGACAAGTGAAAATGGCTGAAAAGAGACCGTGGCTAATAGTGCTGTGATTTGTAGGATACGATATAGACCGAGCATGGGCGAGTTAGGGTGAATATTGAGGTGATGATAGAGTGAGCTTACCTGGATGCGGTAGAACTTGTTATTGTTATTACTCGAGTTGGTCTGGTTGAGTGATGCATCGTAGATGACACCACTGTCGTCGATATAAACTTCGGCATTAAACAATTGAGCGCTTACACCCTCATCAACGGGGATTTTGATGTCGCTGGATTTGGCAACTTGGGCTGAGGCATTCTTGGGCTGAAGCTGCTCGAATTCGGCTTTGGTAGCTTTGTCCTTCTTTTTGGGTTGGGGTGGTGCATCACCGTCATCGTCTTTTGGAGATGCTTCAACCTGAGGTTTAGACTCCTCAACTTTACCTTTGCTGCCAGCCTTGCCTTTCTTTGTGGGTTGGGCTGGTGCACCGTCGTCATCGTCATCTCGACGTGCGTTAACATTGGGCTCAGACTCCGCAGACTTGCCTTTACCGGCCTTGCCCTTCTTTGGCGATTGGGGTGGTGCACCGTTATCGTCATCATCGACTTTGGACGCGTCGACCTTGGGCTTAGGCTCCTCAGGTTTAACTTTGCTGGCCCTACCCTTCCTTTTCGGCTGAGGTGGCGGCGCATTGTCCTCACCGTCATCTTGAGTTGCAACTACCTTGGACTTAGGCTCCTCAGTTTTACCATTACTGGCCTTACCCCACTTCTTCGGCTGGGGCGGTGCATTATCGTCATCGCTATCTTGCGACGCCTGCGATGCTATTCGCTTGCGGGAGCTGCTCGACTGAGTAGAGCCACTCACGGGGGCTCCAGGTTGGGAAACGAGGCTATAGCTAGCCTCATCTAAGCGGGTGTTCTGGCCGAGACAATCCTCAAGCCATTGAAAGGTGACAATGGGGATGTTCATTGCCTGCGCAGACTTGACCTTGGCCGATGGCTTTTGGTAGTCTGTCTCGGTTGTGACGAGGTGGGTGGTCGTGGATGAGATGGACTTGGCCAGCGTGCCACCCAGGGGAGCGATGAAATCCCTCTCAACGGCGGCCTGAGTTTGGCCAGGGATGGAGCCGCTGATAGCTATTTTCAACGCGGAAAATGGAGGCGTGACAGGTGCAGCTGCCTTCCTCTTTCTCGTTCGTTGAGACATGACTGATGAAGGGTCTGACTGGGAGAGACGCGAAAGAAGTAAGCTCAAGAGCCACAAACGACGTGGGAAGTGCCGAAGCGTCAGATCAAGGGAGGACGTGTAGGTATACAGACTGTAGAAGAGGTCCTAGAATGCGATTGGGGCCAATTGAAAGATTGAGAAGTGAGATGCAACGAAACAGCTATCTAGGCAGCTACGTATAACGCCGAGGCTCACGAGGTTGGATGAAAGAATTGGCTTTTATATCTACAGACTGTACGCATAGCGCGTCTTCGAATACAGCTGGTGCAGGTACCTAATTATACCGAGTCCCAGGCGCGAAAGCACGTGCCCATGATTGGATTCACGTACGTAAGCACAATCAACCATCTCCAGGCAGCCGTGGTTGCCTGGAGCTTCTCCCACAGGACCAACATGCATACCTTGCTGCTCGGCTCACCGCACTGCTCGGCCACGCCACAGGCTATGACTGGGAGTGCGGCGCCGGTGGCCGAGCAACATTTCCACGCGTAAAGTATCTATTGGTGGACTCGTAGTGAATGGACATTTTGAGAACACGGCACGCATAGAGATGGCCTACCTTTGCACCGCACCTAATATCGTGGGATTTGATGTTGTTTTCAGCTCGATGCAATTGAGCCAGACTAATTATTAACCCGTGAAGGTAATTATCGACCAATCAATCTTGATTTCGTATGTGTTGTGAAGCAGAAAACTTCAGTCTGGTTCAATCCATTATCCCTGGTCTACGGAGTTGGTAGGTAGCTAGCCTCTACACTAAAGACATGTTGTGCTAAGCATGTGAATTGAACATACCTCGTGAGTCGTAACGGGCTTCTTTTTCTTTATATGATTAGAAAATGTCGCTGCGTAGTTATTACCTACTTTAATCTATACAGTCTGTATCTGGTATTAGGTATCTGCATCGGCATTTGTTCGCTTGCAGTATCTCTTTGGCTGCCCGAAGACACCAACTCGGTAACTGACGGAGTGGTAATGTAAGCAAGTGACCGAGTTGGTGTCTTCGGGCAGCCAAAGAGATAGGAGGACCCACGTATAAGTTGACTGACCAATATGGGCACTTTATTCTATATGTATTTACAGAGATTCCGACTTAGTGTACAGGGGTATTTAAGTCGAGTTTGAGCGTAATAATGTCCTACGGACAGATAATGTCCTACGGACAGATTAACTGCGCTACACCAAATGTAGGTACAGAAGAGCAAAGTCAATAGCAATGCGTCGCATAATGGAGTTATAGTAGCGTTCCAGTGGCCCTTCCAGCGGTGATAGCGACGCATTATTTTTCAGTTGGATTCTCTGCACAGAGCTGCGATTTAAAGTATTGCGCATGTCAAGACGGTTTTACTTCCGATTGCGCCGTATCCGAGGGTAGAGGGGCTGGCGGACGGGGCGCTACGAGTTGTCGGTGACTAGTCGTTAACGGGGTTCTCGCGGGTGGGCCGGTCCGGCGACCAGCCAATCCGGGTCGAGACTTATCCCGGCCGCTTAGAATTACATGAGCGTAATATTCCGTAATGTGCCTTGCTAGCCCTCTTCTGCGCGCGGTCGCAGACATTCCCATTGCCTAGACTACACGTACTTCGTACTTATCACCACGGTCACCACTCCGCGCCGCGGGCCTGGATTGTCGTGCCTAGCTCGTGCCTAGTGTAGAAAAGCGTTAGATCGATGCATCTTATCTACCCAAGATCCTCCGTACGTCATCACAAGGGCCTCATCATGTGTATAGCCTCAGGCCGGGCGCGGACTGGGGCCAGACTGGGGGGTCCCGCATCCGCCGTCATTGGCTCGCCAGCTTCCAATCGCTCAACTGACACATCCTGGTGGACCGGGATCCCCCTCGCTCGCCCTTCCCTATCTCGCAACCGGTTTCCGAGCGCTCGAAGGCGTGTTGCTCGATGAAATCACATAATGTTATCGGACCATGCCAGGGCTTTATCTACATCACCAGTACTTACGGGTACTATGTTCCGCCGCCTACTGGCCGCCGTTCAGCTGGTACCTTTGCCTTTCTCTATCCATTAGCCCCGTATCACCGTCGCTCAAGAGATGCTCGCTTGTCTCTCTTGAAGCCGTTACTCTGTGCTTGCTAGTCAGTCTACCTGGCGAGAGAGCGCAAGCCACAGCTTATGTCTGATAACGGCTGTCAATTTTTGGCCGCGTGCTTTCCACTAGGGAGATACCAGAATAGCTGATCCCCGGCTCTGATCAACATCGATGATCGAAGCTTGCTGTCGGGGGACCGGCAGTACAACTGCTTTCTGACCTTCCTACCGTACCTCATATATCTACGAGCTATATCTACCTATCCTACCCTATCCTATCCTCTGCCCTTCCATCCCACCCTATCTCTCTTGTTTTCCTATCCCACCCTCCAGCCGCCAGTCCTAACTATGGTGTGCTGCTAATATCATCCTGGCCGGCGTCCCAATCGTACCTGGGGTAGCATTACCTAGAGCTGCGATTCAACTAGCATTACCCGTTTACGACCCAGCTAGCCGTTGCCAGGTGGCTTAATTAAGCGTGGCCAGGGCACGGTGACTATTAGCAAACGATTACTCGATAGAAACATTCGTGAGCCTCTCGCTTTGTACCCCGTGGGGCCTTCGGCAAGCAATCATGCAGAGATTACGTGCACCCCGGGCTAAGTCATGGATTGACAAGCTTGCCGTGGAGAATGAGCCGGGCCTTTCCACGGCGCAGATCATGGTATGTAAAGTCCCGATCCGTTGCCTTGACTGCCGTGGCTACGCAAGTACCGGTACTTTCTCAGCGCGATTGTGCGCCGCAGGCAGTGCGTCCAACCCGGCTGGGAGCCTCAGACTAACATATATCCCGGCTATGTAGTTGACCAACAATGATCTGAAGCCCGTCGAGCCGGAGCGGAGACAGTGGGGACCATGGAATTTCGTCGGCTTCTGGATTGCTGACTCCTTCAACATCAACACGTGGATGATTAGCTCCACAAGCATCATAAACGGCCTATCGTGGTGGCAAGCATGGCTCAGCGTGTGGCTCGGCTACGCTTTCGCCGGTGCCTTCGTCTACATGACGGGACGCATAGGCGCGACGTATCACATCGGATTCCCGGTCGCGAATCGTGCTAGCTTCGGTATCTGGGGCAGTCTATGGCCGGTGTTGAACCGCGCGGTCCTGGCCGCCTTCTGGTACGGTGTTCAGGGTTACATCGGAGGCCACTGTGTCTACCTCATGATCAGGAGCATTTGGCTCAGCTGGGATCGAACGACCATTCCCAATACGTTCCCCCTCAATTCGGGCACCACGACCGCTGACTACGTTTCCTTCTTTCTCTTTTGGCTCGTTTCGCTCCCAGCCATATGGTTCCCCGTTCACAAGATCCGCCATCTATTCACAGTGAAGGCGTACTTCGTCCCCACCGCGGGCATCGCTTTCTTCATCTGGGCCCTGGTGAGAGCTGGGGGCGTCGGCCCTATTGTCCACCAGCGAGCAACATTGCACGGCAGCGATCTGGCCTGGGAGTTCATAAAGGGTGTCATGAGTTCCATTGCCAACTTCGCCACGCTCATCGTAAACGACCCGGACTTCGCTCGTTTCGCCGGCAAGCCTAGCGACGCGCGTTGGTCTCAATTGCTCACCATCCCCCTTGGCTTTGCCGTCACAAGTTTTGTGGGTATCTTTGTCACATCCAGCGCCGTTATCATCTATCCTGGTTCGCAGCCGATCTGGGATCCCCTTGATTTACTCGAAAGATTCATGTAAGTTATCAAGGAAAATCCCATGTCTATCCGAAAACTTAAAAGCTAACCAGAAGTCTTCTAAAAATAGCGACGATGGTGGTTCCGGGCAGCGCTTCGGTGTGTTCATCATCGCTCTCGCCTTTGCTTTAGCACAGCTGGGCACCAACATAGCTGCGAACTCCATATCCGCTGGTTCGGATTTCACGGCCTTGCTACCACGATTCATCAACATTCGGCGAGGTGGATACCTATGCGCGGCGATCGGTCTCGCGTTGTGCCCCTACCAGTTCCTGTCGTCATCAAGCAACTTCGCAAACTACCTGTCGGCATACTCGGTCTTCCTGAGCTCCATCGCCGGCGTCATGGTCAGCGATTACTACTTCGTCCGTCGTGGCTACCTCCAGGTGAAGGAGCTGTACGACGCACGCCGCACCGGTCCGTACTACTTCACGTACGGAGTCAATTGGCGCGCATATGCGGGCTACATCGCCGGCATCGTAATCAACGTTGTGGGCTTCGCCGGCGCCGTGAACGGTGGCAAGGTACCCATCGGCGCGACATACATATATAATATTAACTATTTCACGGGTTTCCTCGTATCCCTCGGGGTGTACTGGGTCCTGTGCAGATTCTTCCCGATCACGGGCTGCAGCGACAAGTGGCTCGAGGTCGGTGACCAGATCGACGAGGTTAGACTGGCGTACGACGATAATGACATTGCCTCGGGAAGCGGTGTTGACGAGGAGGCTGGTTTAGACGGGAAGTACGTCGATGCGCGTCAAAGCAAGAGCGGAATGACGGACTGACGGCTGGTTGGGTAACGGTTCTAATTTTTCTCAACTTCTTTCAAATCTTCCAGAATGGTAAAATAAGTGTGGCTCGAATGCATGTGCAGGGCGTGAAGTTAATTCCTAGCATGGTCAATGATAGCAGCTTGAATTGTTGCTACACGAATGCTCCTCGGTCATAATATCGGCCAAGAGGTAAGCAGGTAGCAGATGAAGACGCAGTCCCTTTACGTCGTGGGCAACGTGCACCTCGTGCTCGTATTTCTCACCGGTTCTAACACCTACTTTTCTATTCCGTATTCCCCGTCAATATGCGCCGGCGCCGATCACGACTCAGCAACAAATTAACTCCATCACCCACTTACACTACCGAATCGTCAAACTAATCCCGGCAGATAAGATTTTCACCAGCGGGAAACTGAACAAACCCCATACAGTATAATCAACAAATACCCCGAAAGGAATCTCTGGACACGAGACATTATTCCCGGCCAAGTCGCGAGGGGCGCAAACTACGACTCCGCGTTCGAATGCATCCGCGCCGCTTCTGGAAAACCTTATTACACTAGGTAGAGATCATAGTGGAGGCCACTGGAGGGGTAGATAATCTAACCCCGAGCATTCGTGAAGGAGCAAGACAGACGCGTTCACTGGCTGTATCATTGACCTTCCCTCAAACACATGGTAAAAGGCCCTTTCCATCAGCCAAGCATAGCCGGCGCAAAATCACGCAGTGAACACTGAGGTTCCTAGACAGTGAATATACCATCATAGCACGTAGACTATCCTACAGACTGCTCTGCTGTTTTTGATGCCCCGTTCTATCCTATCCATAACATGATGGCCTTTTCGACCGCCCCGATTCTCCACCAGGGGAATGTATGGAAAATAAACCCCGCCACGTCGACTGCCCAGCCCGTAAAGCTTTTATGGCTTGTTGATAACAGACAGACAAATACAGTCTAACACGCATGCACGCAAACAGATTGATAGGGCAGACAGAAGGGGATAACAGAAGAAACAATACCCGTACTGATATTCCATAAATTTGATTCCTTCCTTCTTTGCAGAGGCTGCACCAGACAGACTTGTACCCTCTTTCATAGGCTATGTATTGCCTGACCTGACGCCTGAACGCCGCGCCTTTAACCCTGCCAATGTATCGTGTCCATTATCCTATCCTCCTTTTGACAAGAGACAACCGTGAGGAAGTAAAGTTTTTGCAATTCATGCCCCCTTTTCCGTCCAATCCGTATGAGTCCGCGTAACCATCGCCGTGAAAACCGACTAGCTTATCAGTCGTTAATGAAATGCCCTATGATACCTGGTGGCGATGTTGCAGCTGACCAGTTCGAGAATGCCCCCTTGCTTGTCGCGAGACTTTTAGTGAAATTGCTTTCTTGAGAAAATTGCTCGAATAACTAGACATCCTCTCTGAACACGGATCGTCGCTCAGAGACCGACGTGGGACTATCATGTATCGGGCCTCCGGTGATTCCGGTGGGGGTTGTCTTCTGCGTCTCCACAAAGGGTCGAGGACTGACTCCTCTCAAGCTTATATTGCTCGGCTCGGCAGCAGCATCATCGAAAGGGTTGTGTTGGCCCCCTCCATAAGCTCTGCGAGCAGATCCGTCAAGGTCGCCAGAATGTGGTGTGGAGTTACGCCCTCTGTTCTCGCCAGCACCGTCGCCTGCGATGTTCATCTGGTATCCGGACCCTGAGTACGGACCTGTCGCATCATTGTGATGGGCGCGATCCTCCAACTCCTGGTCGTCGGGGTGATAGGGGCCGACGCCGTAGGGCTCGTGGCCAACGCGAGCGTCCCAGGCCTCGTCTGGGTCGAGGGGCCCGAAGCCGCGGCGGCCGCCTGGGGCGCTAGGCTCGTAAGCGCCAGCGGCTGAGCGTGGGTTCTTGAGCGATCGGAACTTGCCATTTATCCATCCACGAATGCCGCCGGCTCGAGGCTGCTGGGAGCCAAAAGACGACTGAGGCGAAGGGCGCACGAATGGGATGTACGAAGACAACGGCGGGGAAGGAAGCTATAGAGTATTCGACGGTTAGCTCGGTGTCGCGAAATCGCGGGGCAAACAGCCAACAGCAAAGCGGACTGATAGCTTGCAGTGTCTGCTCATTCGATCAACCATATCTGAAGAGCAAAGAGAACAGGAGACGGGATCCCGGGGTAGTCGATAGACACCTGAGGCTGTGAGACAGCATGATGCGCGCGTGATGGGCAAGGGAGGAGGGGCTGATGGAACAAGACGTACACCTAACCGTCTCGCGCGCAATTGGGTGAAGACGACCCAGCCGACGCCGGCGACTACCAGAAGCACAAAGAGCACGATGAAAAATGTTCCTGCGGCACCGACAGCCATCTTGTCGGGCAGTGTTCGGACGAGGGAATGCGTGGGTGTCGTGGAGTTCGAGGACTAGGTACGGCGGAGGGCTCAGCAGAGGCCAACCACCACTCACTCCCAGCACCACGCGCTTAGTTAGTTCAGCCGGTTGGGAAGATGGAATGGCACGATGCTATAGCGGGGAGGGCGCGTGAGTCGGTGGTCAGATGGCAAGGCGTGCACGGCAATCGAAGACAATCATCTGTGGTTTTGGTTCGTGGGGTTGTAAGGGAGGTACTTCGTAGATTTCGGGGAGCTTCAAGTTCCCGCTGTCCCTTCCTGGTTTGGATTGCGGAGCTAAATTTGCACTGGCGACTTTAGCGCAGATGCATCACACTAAGTATGCACATAGCAGGTATTGTTACGTAAGGCGTCTGGTGCACAAGGCGCACGGGGCCACGGGCTAGGCGCACCTAGCCGTAACGTCTTCCATCTTAAGGGCGGCTTTGCAGCCCAGGTCCGTGCAGGGTCCGCTTCTTTGCTTGGCAGTACCAGTACCAAAGTCCTCGGGAATTTGGTATTAGCTAACTCCAAAACCGCAAAGGACTGAGGTATTGTACTTTGGATGGCGTTTTCTAAGCATCCTGATTGGGTTATTTGGAAAGCACGGACCTGGGCTGCAAAGCCGCCCTTAAGGAGATACCCATTTGGCCCACCTACCCATTTGGCCCACCCAGGCGACGGTAGGGGTTTGACGGGGGACGTCAACCCCTATAAAACCGCTCTATAGGCCGGGTGGGCCAAATGGGTAGGTGGGCCAAATGGGTATGGAAGACGTTATTTGATGTGTAGTGTAGTGTATTTCCACTAAATTTAATGGACGGGCATGTCTTTTACGGTACCTACCTAGGAACCTAGGTACCTACCTGGTAGCACACCCACCTCGCCACCTAATGCACGACACTGCAACCCACTTCTGTACGAAGTACCTATGTAGTTAAGTACATAATGTACGGACTACCGTACCGATAAGTGGGGGTGTATGGTGACGGTCACAGGGATGGTCACAGAAAGTGGGGATGATCCCCGATATAAGTAATGCCCTGAGAGTCCTTTAAACGGAATCATCCCAAGCGGGGCATCATCACAGTGCGCTATAGACGTCCCTACAGAAAGCTGCTTTTGGCGCGCATAGTTCTATTCTGGACAGGACCATTTTCCGTGGGTAAAGTGATCCCAAGTCTGAGATGATCCCGAGTTCTCGACATGATTTCTGCTCTGCACTGATCCTACAATCCGTTCCGGGAATCCTGGAGGGCTGAGATCATTTCTAGTAGAAGATTGTCCTAGACGACCCGGGTGGTCATGTGGTCGCAAGGCTCCTAAGAGGACAGGATGCTCACAGCGGGCGGATAGTCTGTCGTGGAGATGATCCTGATGGCTTGTGACCGTCACCGAGCTGAAGGCAATCTCACACCCAAAATCATATAAACTTGAAAAAATATTTATTTTCATCTATGATCATTTGCTATCTGAAATGGTTGTAGCTGTCAAGAGTGGCGGGTGCTCTGTGGATATGCCCTTCGCCACTTAATGCAACTGACTCTTCACTCACCCAAGAGGCCGCGACCTTCTTTTTTTCATAACAGAATACGACACTTCGAATCTAGAGCGTATCAGACTGGTAGAGCAGTTCTTGTGGCATGGGCTAGACTTACATGATTCCAATTACTCGATTCTGCGACGCGTTTGATGATCTATGACACGTTAGTCTCGATACACGCAGCCGATGATATCAATTTCTGCACATACAATATTGTCCAGCGAGCTGACAGGCTTCCAGTATAGGGCAGATTCGATACCTATCGTAGCGTTAATTTGCGGCTCACGTATATATGATGCTCCCCTAAGAGACTCACGTAGTATGGGCTCATCTGGAAGCTCTATAATGGCATTTGTGCTGGTTCAGTTTAGCTGTTAGTCCTTATAACGCTTCCTATCTAAGATAATAGAAGACACTTACCAAAATTCACGGTGCAGCATTGGTGATCTGTTAGCCCTAGTAAGTGGTCTGTTAGCCGTCCATATGACGTCCTATAATAGGCAATCAGTGGTGGGAAAGGTCGAGTGAGGATAGTTGAAGGAAGACGGCTGGAGGAGGATGACGGAGGACGGCTGGAGGATGGATGACGGAGGATGGCTGGAGGATGGATGACGGAGGACGGCTGGAGGATAGATGACGGAGGACGGCTGGAGGATAGTTGACGGAGGATGGATGACGGAGGACGGCTAGAGGATGGTTGATGGAGGACGGCTGGAGGAGGACGGCTAGAGGGGTTGACGGAGGACGGCTGGAGGATAGTTGACGGAGGATGGATGACGGAGGACGGCTAGAGGATGGTTGATGGAGGACGGCTGGAGGATGATCGGCAGAATAGGGTCGAGCGAAGACGATTGAGAGAGGTGAGACTTACTGAATTCGTATACGTATGTGCGGTTTGGCCAATGATGTTACCGCCGTTGTGCCATTAGTGCCAGCTCGAATTCACAACGCGTCTGATGCTCTAGGTGGAGGAACTTACTTTGAGATGTAAAGTGGCTATCCTTAAAACCAGCATGCTAACTCACATCATATCCTACATTGAACGAATTGATGTCATGTCAGCTTGCCATCGCCGTATTTGAGTGTAGTTGAGATACCATAGTGGGTTGGAAAGAGGCTGAGGTCAAGAAAGTGAGCGGTCTTGGGTCGATGTAGTAGAGCGTGCCGGTTGACGTCCGTACAGGGCTGAGAGCGGATGCTAGAGTGTGGCGCCTTGATGATAATACCTAGCAAGAGTTATCTAACATTATTGATGGGAGACAATAAGCCATATGACATACGATGGATGGATAAATCGTGTCGGCACGCGCTGGGATGCAGCGGAAGAGGGCCGAAAAATTGATGGAGCAGTCAAGGTGGGCGGCCTGATGACGGGGTTCCCTTAGCGGATGTGGAAGGCTGGCCGGCTCTCATTGGTGGAATCATGCTGTCGGTAAAATTTCGGGTGACGCTTGGACCCATCTTTCACCTGTTTGCAGCCGCAGAGCAGCTGTCGGTAGCCCATACTTGGTGTTAGCCATCGGTCCTTTGCCACCTGTGGGGTTATTGATGCAGCTTGAAGCATATGAGTTTGAAGCACACGGGCATGTGAGAAGGTCGACATGATCATATATTTCCATCAAAGAATCATACCCATAAAGCAAATGGATGCTAAGCGATACAGTCGGTAATGGCGTTTGTCGCTCATAGTTCCAAGCTATACACCTCAATGTTTCTTCCCATCATCATGTCCCAAAGCAAATGCAAGTTAAGCAATACAGTTCGTAATATCAGTCATCGCTTATGGTTTCAATCCATACACCCCAATCGCCTCATTACTCCCCAGAAAGCCAAGCATAAAGTTCCATATTTTACAGCAATTCCGCCCTCGTACATAACCACCACATTCAGATATATAAGCGCTGGGCAGATAGAATAAAATGATGACATCAGTCATTGCCTCTTGCTTTTCTTACTCTGCGGAATAAAGACCATTGGGTCATTCATGTGATCTGTGATGCCGTCTTTCGCCTTTCTTTTAGGCGGCGCGGACACCTTGACGCTGTGAATGATCTTGACATCTGATCGTGTCGGCTTGAATTGCTGGAGCTGAGGGATTTCGGCCAGCACATCAAAACGGTTTAAGTAGTTCGCCTTATTGAAAGGATCCTGCTGTGAGCTCGTAGGATCCTGCTCCCAGTCGATATTCCGCTTTGCATATGCCCCAAGCTCTGCAAATAAAACTAAGACTTCATTAGCTGCTGATCATCCATCTTCATTTTCACTTCCGAAACATACTAGTACACCAGGTACGAAGCTTCTCACTGGAATTATGCATATCTATCACAGGCCGAACCCAGTCAAAGATCTGGACGAAGTTGTCCACATTGAAGCGCTTCTCAAGATAGCGTTGAAGGCGCGACAATTCGGTTTCAGCTGCAAAGTCACCTTCTTCATCATCGTCAATCAGTCGTTTAATATAATCCTGTGACATTGATTAGCATCCAAGTTCATGTCATGATTGACACGCAACTATTCCATACAGTGAGAGACTTAAGAGCGCGGTGCTTCCAGGACGAGAGGTTGCTCTTCATTCTCTTGCGGATAGTATAATATGCGTATGATTTTAATTCTTCCGACCAGTCAAGATCCCTCATTGCGTAATTCAGTAATATATCGACTGAGCAGCTGTTGAGATCAAACAGAAGGCTGACTCTGGCGGAATTTCTAACGTTCTGTACCAGCTGCTCGATTGCTGGGGCCCATGTCGGATCCATGCCTTGCTTTCTGTTACGGGGCTGCGGCAAATCACTGATCCCAATGCCTTTCATAGTCGAATCATGAGCCTTGGACGTCTTATCGGAAACCTTCTTCAATTCACGCTGTGATGATGCTGAGCACATATTTCATGTCGTGGTGATATCATAAGTACACTTACTCTGATGCGATCCAGGTACTCTTGTTCGGATTCATCTCTATTTGCTGGGTGCGACTGCAGGAAATCAAATGCCTTGGGAAGGGAAACGGAATCAGAGCTGTCCTTGTCGGCATCTGCGTCAGCATCAGGATGTCCATTTTCCGCGTTGTTATCAGCACTGCGGATAGTTTGAGTCTCTGGGATCGTTTCTGAATCAACGGTACGGGAAGTGGACTGCGTGTTGCCGGCTCCTTCAGTGCCATGATGGGCCGATTTGCGCGGGTCGAACCGGGGCTGCTTGTGCGATCCGTGATTGCCGGAAGGCTGCGGAGCTGGTGTAACCTCCGCATCCGACAACCCACTATCGCTGGAGTCAGGTAGCGGCTCCATGATGACGGTCATTTTTGCTGCTGGGTCAAATATCAGGTGGAAGGAGACGGGGTGGATGTAACGGGGAATTGTGGGACTACGGCGTTGTGGGTGCACGGACCCTCTGGGAAGGACGCTCGGGCCTCAATGTTGTACGTGCGGGATGACCTCAACAGATGGCACCAGTGAGGTAGACCAATCAGAGTTAGCACAATTGAGTGTGCAGCTGCCATGATCGGGCCGTTTCGGCTCGCCATATTACTGACACTTGGAGCTTAATGCTGACGGCCCGGCCTCGAGGAGTAAGAGTGCCCATGACTGCATTATAAGCCCGGATGTGAGGACTTAGAAGCCATCCGCTGGCACATGCACCACTACACCCAAACATTGACACCCACATGAGTCTTACTTTACTGATCCATGACATAACCCAGCCTCCTCATCATTAAGTTCCCGGTTCAAGAACCTCTTCACCCTTACAGTTGGCCCAAATCCGTTTCCTGTACGAGCTCAGGTTTCGATCTGATCATTATCATATATCCCAGTGGGGCGAACGGCATAATATGCGTCTCACGCCTTTACATCGATCATCAAATACGGCAGTTTTAAGATCCCATCGGCATTAAAGACTTGGATTCAAAGTGTGTACCCGCAGGCCATAAGATCGATCCAAGATGCCCAAGCTACCGCTCGACCTCCCTCGTGGACGACATAAGCGGGCTCGAGTCAGGGAAAAGGATTCATATGATGTCCTGGGTTTCATGGACGCACAGGCTGCAGCATCTACGCCTGCTATCACTGCGAGTGAACGTACTAGGCGTATGGTCACTCAGTGACAGGATGACCTACCTGATATCCCCGATAAATTGGACGATGAACCGCCAGACCCCCCAGATGACATATCGTCAATAGCAGGAGACGACAATGACCTTGCTTCAGTCGAAGGAGATACCATCGACATTACGAGAGATATCCTTGACGACAGCGCATTGGACGACAAAGAGGATAATGGAACCCCTGATGATGCCAATACGATCAGACCTACCCAAGGGACACATGGAGCAGATGATGCTACAGCACTTACGAGAATTCTACCCCCCCCCAAGCAATATATTCACAGATATCAACCACGAGCCAGAACCATGTGACAAGATGTCAGCATTCCAGGTCATGCTGACCGTTTGGGAGAAGTAGAATCACGTTTCACGCGAGGCACATGCTCAGCTAGTAGAAGTTTTTCAATTGGCACGATCTTTGGAAGAGATCCATAACACACCAAAGTCAAGAGATACCTTAACGACAAGCCTGACAAAATGCCTCCCTTTGCGCAAGCTGAGAAAAGTGACGGTAAAGCTTGACCGCACATATCTTCCATCTCGGACCAAACTCGTTGAAGACATGCTAGTCTTCGACCTAGCCGATATCATATCCGCCCTGCTCTCATCTCCGAGCATAACTTTAGAGATCTATACTGGAATGGCTCATTTTATAGATGGGCCGATCAAGAACCCCTGGGAAGCTCAATGGTGGGGAGAGTCCGTTCGAACTACGTCCGGAAAGTTCTTTCATTACCCCGATCAGAAACCCATATTCCCATCAGACTTTGTGAAGTTCCGCTGCGAAGATGGGCAATGCATAGCAGAGCATATTGATTGTCGCAGCCACCATATTGGAAGAGTAATTTATTGCGGATTGGACTTCACGGACGTCAGCAAACGATCACATTTACCCGGCGGTAAGATGATGAAGGTCCAACTTGTCTATGACTGTCAAATGATGCCGACCATGCTCGATAAACTATGGGAAAGCTCAGGTCTTGGTATGCGGGCAACCAACAGCACCGAGCTGCTGCTCATGGAAGATAAAATTTTCATATTAAAGCCCGAGCAAGTCATCAGCAGAGTTCATTCAGTAACCATTGATTATGACTACGACCCTACCGAAAATATCACGCGACCATGCCACAACCCTTATTACCTGAGATATGTCTTTAATACCGAACGTCAAGAATTTCGAGTCATGAAGCTCACCTCACCGCATCGAGCTGAGCTCGAAATGAATGTTTATGGGAGGGAACACTTTGAACGAAATTTTGCGGATAAACCAATGATCTCGCTGCCCTTTCAGATGTTTGTCGATGCCTTTGGTCTCTATCGGACCATGTATCGTAGCATACTTGGGATCTATATCATTGGCGAATTCTTTTCCGAGCGCCATCGGCTACGCCAACAAAGTGTTATCCCCTTAACTCTGGGTCCCTATGGGGCTGCCAAATCGGACATATTCAATGCTTTGTTTCATACTCGAGAGCTCGATGGCGGAAAGGATATTATGATAGACAGACGACAAATGTTCGTGTGTGCCTTCACGCATTGCATAGTCGGTGACATGCCCCAGCAGCAAGAACTCTCTGGATGTCTCAGTCACCAAGCCAATCTTCCTTGCAGGTTCTGCATGATTAAAAAGGGGGATAGAGCAGACCTCCATTTCGATATTGTCCGGAAAGGCCGTTATCACGGACAGCATAATGCCAGCATCAGATACCTTCATAGAATGACTGGTGTTAAAGCCAGGCAAGCTGCTTCAACCAGGCTCGGCATCGGCTTAGATGCTCCCTTGATGCGGGAGGTCAGTTATATTTTCCCCGCCTTAGATCTCCTCAGGACACGGCCAGCAGATGCTGCGCATT
This sequence comes from Xylariaceae sp. X802, assembly GCA_028637635.1. Taxonomy (NCBI): domain Eukaryota; kingdom Fungi; phylum Ascomycota; class Sordariomycetes; order Xylariales; family Xylariaceae; species Xylariaceae sp. X802. The sequence continues at coordinate 263,068 of JAJFDH010000037.1, read as the reverse complement.
CGGAAGGCCAAGGCCTATCTAGGCTTTTACATGAGTTCTTTTTTAAGGAAGGTCAAAGCATATTAACACCAAAAGCAATCGAAAATGTTTGTGCTGTATATCAGACATTTACATTTCCTCCGAGTTGGCAGAGGCTACAAAGTCCCAAGCGCCACCTAGATTCGTGGTCGATATCGGAATATCTCCGAGGAGCAATTATCTTACCAATTCTTTTGCGATGCTGGCTCAAGGAGGTTCATTTACGCCGAGAATGCCGAGAAATTATTAAATTCACTGGACCCAAGTTTTTAGACACTACAGGTTATGTCGTTCAGGTGTCGAGATTTAAGGCCAAAGACTGGGTTATTATCGCATGCCGGGCCTTCGCAGAATCCACCGTCACGATCTTCGGCCAAGACCAGCCAAGGATGGAACGAGAACAGTTGAAAACAGTCATAATGAATGGACGAAAAGCCATCCAATTCTTTTGCGAGGTATTATCATTGACGAATGAAGAGAAAGGCATGGAACAAGATATACCTGTGGCTGGCAGGCAATCGAATGCAGGCTCAGTCACTAATAGCTTCGCACCATCGACTGTGGCATCATCGGTACCGGGCAGTATCTGTAGCTCGCTCAATGATTACGGCTCTATTGTACAAGGCACGTCAAGCGCTCCTGTTGGCTCAGGATCGAAACAGAAGAAAGCCAAAGCACTAAGCCGAAGCAAGCAGTTTAAGGGTTGGAAGGGCTTACCGAATATCCACGTCGGTATGCACCTCATGAAGGCGATCGAGGATTATGGAAGTTGCCTTCTAGTTTCAACACTACCCGGTGAGGGTAAACATAAGTAAGCATATCTCTCACAAACACTGAAGCTCTCCAAGTCATATGCGCAACATACTAATTATGGATTCACCCCCGGCAGGAAATACAAAGGGGAGATCGTATTCACGAACCATCGCGACGCAGCCGCTACACTTATGAAAAGAGAAAATGAGCAACAGGCCATCTATCTACTATTTGCCGGGTCATTTGAAAGAACAACTCCCCTTCTACATGAAATATTTGAGTTAACTCGAGCGGAATGCCCCAAGCTTACCAAGGCAGCAATGGCCAATAGACAGACGCCAGAGCTAGGTGACATAGAAGAAAACTCCACTGGACCCGGGTTGATGGGCTGCCCAAGTCACCAAAAGCCATCAGCATTACAGAGAATCCCGACGAAACAAGTACAAGCAAAAGATGACGACCCATTGACAAGTGTCGTGATAGTAAATCGGGCGCCTCAACAGCAGACATTCCTGGGCCTATTAAGGAGGTCGTTCCTCGACGATTATGGTCAGCATCTCGATATACTAGAAGGGATGGCTCTTACCTGGACGAAGAAATTCGCATTCACCTTTAGGTAAATGATGACCTCTTATGAACAGCCCCTGATACTAGAGTTGAGCTATGGGGTAGACAGCTAACGCCAATATAGAGATACACAGAAATGGATGTGCTTCAGCGTCGGGGATTTTATAAAGATTAGGGATGGCGAAGGTTTCGAGTTTGGCAGACTTGACGGTATATTCGTATATCGGCGCCCGACAAGCAAGTGGTTGTTCTTCGTCGTCACTTTTGCTGCTCGTAAGAGAACCTTCCCGACCTCCGACTACCTTTTAAAATATCCATTCTATCAGATGACACATCGGCGGGAAATAGTCGGATTACCGCGCATAGGTGCTGAAAGAGTATGGATGGTTCCTGGGCACGATAATCACCTCCTTTTTATCGACCATAACATATGGACGATATGATATAATTATGTGAAGATGTGGGTGGGAGGCATACTTAGACTTAGGCTCGAATGCTTCATGCTTCCATTTGCTTTGAGTGTACGCTTGTTTTAACCTACCATGCTCTACTTGAGAGCACTTTTGATCGACTGGCAGCTTTATGCATCACATATCATAGCTCTTACAGCAGAATAAGAAACAGAACCATATTAATTACAAGCGCTTCCGCGACACTGCAAATGATCCTTGGGGGAGAAGACAATCCCAGCACAGGAAAATGATCTTCGTATGAGAGAATGATTCCCTCAACGAAATATGCGTGTTTGAAGATGATCCCCAATGCCTGAATGTAATTTCCTTCTTGAGGACGGTTTCCGCTGCACAAAATCCGCTCCCAGAAGCGGTCCCCGTTTTCGAATCGATCCTGGGACAGCATCATGTTTCGCGACCTAAAGACGATCTTAGCTTGGAATGGTCACAGTAATAATTCGCGGCCGGAGACTGTGCAGGGTGGGGCGGCATTAGATTCTATAGGTTGATTCTCAACGCGGGACTATCGCTAAGATGCATTATCGATTTGAATATCGTCTTATCGAGAAAAAAATAATCACACTTTCTGTGACCATCCCTGTGACCGTCACCATAAACCCCCACTTTGCGGTATAGTACTTACCTGCCCACATGCAGTTTTGGAAGTACCGGTACACTACATCTCCTCCTATGTACCTACCTAGCATATCCGGGTACCTTTTCTGTGCGGCATCGCCGCGTGAAAGGTACGGTAGGTACCTATCTAGTGTAGGTACCTTAGTGCGCGGGGGGGTGTTTTAAAAGGACTTACAGTGAGGGCGTTCGGTGTAGAATTAATGCCGACAGTATGTTCATTGGTCAAAGTGCCCTTAGCACTTTAAAGTACTTGCTGCTAGTAATTTCTGCTGAAAAGTACCAAAAAAAATATTGACTCTTCTGACCGAAGAGCTGGTTGCGGGCTGAAATTCATTTTCATCTGTAAAAATCTACGACAGGGGTAAATTCCCACTTTCTGCGCGCTCCAAGGCTGGCGGCGGCGCCTAGGTAGGGATAGGAGGGTGCGGGGATATATTGGGGGTGAACGGATTTTCTTACTAACTTTAGTACAGCGGTTAAGTGGTCTGGCCAACCATGCACTGCCTGTCCGGATACCACCTCACTAGTACTATGTACTTTAGGAGTGGTGGGTTCGAGTACAGGTAGTGCTGAATGTTTTATTTTTTTTCCCTTTTCATGCTATAGAAAAGACATATCCTTAGAAATCGATTGCAGTACCCCTTTTCACCTATAGAAAGGACGTTAGAGTGCGAACTTCATGTCATTCGAAATCCAATTTCAAACCTGAAATACCGCGATTTTCTGTAGAGGTGGCCGTTCGCTATCCACTTTACTACCTGAAAATTGGCGTAGCTGAACGAACTAGTGTGTGATTAGTGTGATGAAGTGCAGTGCCAAGAGACTTCATTTTAGCCCCTATTTCTATGCACAGACCATGTATTCCAACATTAAACTGGATCCTTCGGGGCTCTTCCTCCTTGTCTCACCTTCTTCTCCTTGTTGCACAACACCAACACCTTGACCATCGCCGCCGCCGTCCACGATTCAACAACGCTACCAGTCAACGCTACCAGTCAACGCTACTGGTCAGAATCCGGGGTAAGTACTTGACCTGCCACTCGATTTCTATGGCTAACGATGTATCATCTCCCAGATAACTCCACATCACGCAATTACCGTCGCCGCCTTTCGTAGGACCACACCGTGGCCAACGCCAGCCTGCTGCGCAACATCCTTCCAAAACCGGCCACCCTCAAGAAGCGGTGTGAGTACTACTTCTCCCACCCGATTTCTACGGCTAACGAAGTATTTTCCCCCGTTAATTAGCATCATGAATCCCTCCGCGTTGTATGAGAACCCGCGTACGCCGCCGCCCACTCCTCGGTCCGATTGGCCTCCCTCTCCGCCAGCCACGGCTACGGCTACCACTCCTTCGGCTACCGGTACCCTCTCTCCTGCCACGCCTCCACAAACGCCTCGGAGGGGGCCTTCTTATACTCCTCTGAATTCACCTATAGGCCACACCACAACGTTGCCGCCTTCGTTGGTGAGGCCACCGCCAGAGTGGCCTCCAGCAACGCCGCCGGCTGCGTTGCTACCAGCGCCGTTGTTGCTGGCAACGTTGCCGCCAGCAACGGCGCCACCTACCTGGCCGTTGCCACCTATACCGGCTGGCGGCACACCATATTCGGCCTTCTCTTCAAGGACCAGACGGATCGGCGCGGCCCGTATCGATCCGGCAATGATACAGGGCCAATATCGCCGCTTCGTTGAGGAGGAGGAGTTGGCGCCAGTATCGCCAACTTCGCTGGCGCCACCACCTTCTCTGGCGCCAACGGAGTTATCGCCACCCTTGCTGCCGCTAGAGGTGGAAGAAGAGAAGAAGCCAAGCCGTGGCTGCTATATATATAGGGCCTTATATAAGGGGCTCACGGCGTTAGGCGTTATATAAGGGGCTACTGGCGTTCGGCGTTCGGCGTTGGAGGAGGGGCTATTTCACGGCTTTGGAAGAGGCTATTTCAAGGGGTTAATTCACGGAGTTGGTAGGGCTATTTCACGGCTTTGGAAGAGGCTATTTCAAGGGGTTAATTCACGGAGTTGGTAGGGCTATTTCACGGCTTTGGAAGAGGCTATTTCAAGGGGTTAATTCACGGAGTTGGTAGGGCTATATTCAGGGGTTATTTCACGGAGTTGGAAGACCTATTCAATTCAAAGGGCTACCGGGTAGGTGTATGAGAGGCCTACCCGGTAGGGCTATATATATAACCTTCTACTAACCTTCCAACTTAACCTTATATAAGACTCCTGAATGCTGTATATATTAACCGAAAAACGCCTCCTTGCCACCAACTCTCCGCTATCGAACCCCTTCTTCTCTCTTCCTCTTCCTCTCCACTCTCCAGGTCTATCTCCAGGTCTCCTGGCAGTGGCAACGGCTGCGTAGCGTTGGCCGAAAAGCCTGTTACTGTAGTAGGTGTTACCGCAGTAGTTGCTGGCGCAGAAGGTCTGCGAGGAGGAGGTGTTGGCAGAGGCCTGTCAGGTGGAGGACCTGGCGAAGGTGGCAACGGCTGCGGCCGAGGCTGTGGCCGAGGCTGCGGAGGAGGCTGCGGAGGGTTGCCTGGCGTCATTGCCAACGCCAATGAAGCTATCGCCACCCTTGCTGGCGGCTGGTTAACCACCCTGTAAGGTGGTCTGGTAGCCCTGGGTGGTGGTGGTGGCTCTGGCGCCTCTACCACCCTCCTTGGCAGCAGTCTGACAGGTGGAGGCACCACCGGTAGCAGGTTGCCTCCGTAATATTGCTGCCGCGTAGGCCGTTTTTTCGGCGTTGGCGGAGTGGTGCCAGGTGTTGGCGGCCGGACCAGTATTTCTGGAGGTATGAGTTTCGCCTTTTCCTTCTTCGGCCTTACCAGAGGAGGCGTTGTTGGTGGAGGTGTTGGCCTCACCGTTTCTGGTGGAGGAAAGCGGTAAAAAGTCGTCTCAAAGGGGTCCTTTTTACGGGCAGTTATTGGTATCGGAGACTTCTTCTTAGGTGGACCTCCTACACAAAACGAAGTATCGGAGACCAACAGCCTTGTTGGCGGAGTTGTTGGCCGAGATTCCATTTTTCAGGACTTTATCGGCTTGACGGCAGCAGAGGAAAACCACCAGTGAGGCGGACCTGGAGAAGAGACCTCGTTAGCCATAGAAAATAGGTGGCAGAAGAAGTATTCCGGCCGTACGTACGAGAAGTCGCAGTGGGTGCCACGCAACTACCGGTATGAATACTGCTGTTGCAACGAGATATTGCTGTTGCAACGAGGATGGAAACCACCAGCGAGGCGGACCTGGAGAAGATACACCGTTAGCCATAGAAATCAGGTGGCAGAAGAAGTATTCTGGCCTTACGGCTAGTCCAACTTGATGTTATTGTTGGTAGCAATGACCGCAGCAAGGCGCCACCAGCAATCTGGAGAAAATACACCGTTAGCCATAGAAATCAGGTGGCAGAAGAAGTATTCAGGCCTTACGTATCCTTGGCGGTAGCGTGCCACCACCCAGTAGCCGAAGCGAGAAGGCCACCACCCACCGCTAGGTTGGGTGTGCAAAGCTTTGATGTGGGCGGCAACAACCACCACCTGGAGAAGATACACCGTTAGCCATAGAAATCAGGTGGCAGAAGAAGTATTCTGGCCGTACAAGGCGTTGCTTCTTTCTGACCTGACCACTGCAGGTCTGCAGGTAGCCGAAGGTGTGTTGCAACGGATTCGGGTGTCTCAGAAGGGAGTGAATCCTGGCGACGGCGGTGTTGGTAGCTAGCCGGAGAAGCTACTTCGTTAGCTATAGAAACTAAGTAGCAGGAGAAGTACTCACAGGGTATATTGACCGCCAAAAGGGATTGAAGTGTTGCAGGCAGTAAGACGGCGTTGAAGGCGGCGTTGAAGGCGGCGTTGAAGGCTTGTTGCTAGAGAGATTCTGGTGAAAAGAGGAGGTGAAAAGCGGAGGTGAAAAACGGGAGGAAAAAACAGGTGGTTGGGTGTGTGTTGTGGCCCCTGCACGACTGCCAAGTCCAGGTCTGTGAAGAAGAAAAGCTGCAGGTGCTGACCTGTGATGGAAGAAGGCATGGTCGTCGCATACAAAAACAGGGCAAGAACAATGCCAGTCAACATCGTGGCCAAGACCTACTAGCCCCTTCGGCTAACCCTCTTTCGGCCAGGTGTAATTAACTGTAATGTGGCGTTATTGACGTTGCCGTTGCCTTTGGCAAGCCAATATAGCAGTTATCTACGCTGTTGGCGTTGCCGTTGCCTTTGGCAAGCCAATATAGCAGTTATCTACGCAGCGCTATTTGGCGTTAGTTCGCGCTGGCAAGCCAATATGCTTGATTATCCAGCTGTTAGTTGCCGTGCGCTTACACAGCAGCCGTATACTTGATTATGCTTATTATTGCTGTTGCTGTTATCGTTGACGACACCCACGGCAAGCGATATAACTTGATTATCACGCTGTTGCGTTCGCAATTCTGCTTTGGCAATAAATATAGCAGTTATCCATTATTATTGCTATTCTTGTTACCGTTCAGCGACGCCCGGCAAGCCAGCGCAGCAGTTATGCGGCTGTTGGCGTTGCCGTTGCCTTTGGCAAGCCAATATAGCAGTTATCTACGCTGTTGGCGTTGCCGTTGCCTTTGGCAAGCCAATATAGCAGTTATCCACGCTGTTGCCGTTGCCGTTCTTGAATCTTGAATTCTTAGTAAAGGCCTTCATGCCCGATAGGAAAGCAGGCGTCATCGGTGTGATAAATGTCACCAACATTGATAACGTTCGCAATAGCAGTTGGCGGCGGATTACTGGTAGAGGGTCGTAAGTTGGCCCGTTCTGGTAGAGAGTTAGCAGCTGGTTGAAACGAAGAAGGGAGATATCACACACAAATTCAGTAGCAGAAGCCCCTGAATTGGCTCCAAGATGTTGGGCAGGAAGGGCAGGCAACGTAGGGCTAGCCCCGTTGCCTTCATCTTCATCTTCGTATTCGCAGGAGGCGGAGTCGGAGTCGGATTCGGAGTCGTTTTCGTAAGTTGGCCCGTTCTGGTAGAGAGTTAGCAGCTGGTTGAAACGAAGGAGGGAAATATCACATACAAATTCAGTTGCAGAAGCCCCTGAATTGGCTCCAAGATGTTGGGCAGGCAGGGCAGGCAGCGTAGGGCCAGCCCTGTTGCCTTCGTTTTCACCTTCATATATAGAGGAATCGGAGTCGAATTCGGCGTCGTTTTCGGCTTCGTTTTCACGGCCAACTTCAGCTTCAGCAGCAGGGGTAGCGCCAGCGAGGTCTTCGACGCGTGGTCGATCCTTTTCTCTAGCAATTTTGGTGGCATCGTCATCCTCCAGCCGTACCAGTAGGTCTCCCTTATTCCCGCTAACGCGAAGTCCACGATCCGCACACATCTTCTTCATCTCCTTCTTCGTCAGCGTTATGTAGTTATTCGTGGTGTGAATAGCCTCATTTTCACGGCCCCCTTCAAGACCACCTTCACCGTGGCGTTCGACGAGTAGACGATCCCTTTCCCTAGCAATTCTGGTGGCGTCGTTATCCTCTAGGCGTCGGGCCAGCTCGGTCTTGTTGCCGCTGCGAGGGAGACCACGAGCCCTGCATATAGCGGTAAGGACCTTTTTTTTCAGTGATTTGTAATTCGGTAGTAATCCCGAAGCCTCGCCTCTATCCAGGAACCCTTGAAGGTCGTCAAGGGTAGCGATAGCCTCTTCTAAGCTGTAATTCAACCCAGAAGAAGCTTCGCGATACCAGTCTTCAGGCGAGAGGTCGGCGTTATCTACACCTTTCACACTGATTTCGTTGTCTTCGCTGCCGTCAGGGTTGATAGAGATGCCTAGGCCAGAAATAGGTCAGAAATCGGTCAGAAACGCAGTAGAAGAGGGTCAGAAACGACTGCAATTCAGGGCTAGAAGTGGTGGCAATTCGGGACTGAAAACGGTAGGCAATTCATAGCAAGAATCGAAGGTTGACTGCCAGGATTGCTAGCCCACTTGGCTTCTACTGAAATCGGTAGGCAATTCATAGCAAGAATCGACTGCAATTCAGGGCTAGTCCACTTGGCTTCTACTGAAAACGGTAGGCAATTCATAGCAAGAATCGACTGCAATTCAGGACTAGTCCACTTGGCTTCTACTGAAATCGGTAGGCAATTCATAGCAAGAATCGACTGCAATTCAGGGCTAGTCCACTTGGCTTCTACTGAAAACGGTAGGCAATTCATAGCAAGAATCGACCGCAATTCAGGGCTAGTCCACTTGGCTACTGAACGCCCAATTCGGAAGAAGTGAGGCTATACACACCTGTTTTTTTGAAGAGACCTCTAACCAGGTCTCGATTTCTCTTGTTAAAAACGCGCGACCAGGCGTTACCGACGATATGAGTAGCCATAACACGTCTCTGGCTAATAGACCACTTTTCGGGCAGGCGTTCTTCTTGATCAAGGCGGTCAATATAGAGGTCTGTTTCTTCCTTCAGCAAGGTCTTGAATGGACCGTTGAATCCTACGTCTAGTGGCTGTAGGTAGCCCGTAAGGCCTGGAGGAATAATGGCAGTCTTGATGTTGTGTGCCTTCAACGCAGCCTGTATGAATTCTATCGTCAGCCTCGCCGTCGCCTTCGCCTTCGCCAGAAGAGGAGTAGAAACGCCACTTACCTTCACTTTATCGGTCTTGTGAAAGGCCACAACGTCAAGGACCAGTAACGACTCCTTCCCACCCGTGTATTTGGAAAGGTAGGCGTTAATCCAGTCGGTGAAGAGGGTCTCGTTGTTGTAGGCCTTCTCGTTGAATCTCACGATAACTCCTGGGTGGTATTCTGACCCTTCCTTATCCACTACAGTACCGAGGCCGTGAAATATGATAACAGGCCTCAATTCCTGCGCCTTGCGGCCGTCAGCCCTGAGAGTAAGGATTAAGGTAGCCTGCCGCTTATCCCAGCCACTCCTAGCCGACTTGGCCTGCACCGATTTGGACCCCTTGTGGTCGTAGGTGTAGCCCTCCAGGAATTCGAACGGTAGGGGGGTCTCGTCAAGGTTGAGGATAAGGTGGAGTGGGAATCGATTGACTACCTTCACTGGCCCTGGCGCTGGTGATGGCGCTGGTGATGGCGCTGGCGAAGGCGTGGGCGCTGGTGATGGCGCTGGCGAAGGCGTTGGCGCTGGTGATGGCGCTGGCGAAGGCGTTGGCGCTGGTGATGGCGCTGGTGAAGGCGTTGGCGCTGGTGATGGCGAAGGCGGTGGAGGGTTGAAGTCGACTGGCACCTCCTTGCGAGAGATTCGGCGTATATATTGGATGAATTCGTTCGTATACTGCAGGATCTCTTCTGGAGGTCTGGTAGAGGCGTGTGTAATCCGGCGGCGGCTAATTCGGGTCCTGCAGAAGAAGGTCAGAAACGGCAGAATTCAGGTCCAGAATCCAAGGTTAACCGCCACGCCAGTCAACTGCAACTTACCTGCGAAGGAAGCCTCTGAACCAGCCGTTGGAGAAGACGAAAATCTTCTCGCACTCTGGATAGAGGTCTCCGAATATCCTCTTCGCCCTGGCTTTGAACCAAGACCTATAGACCTGCCGATGCGCCGTTCGAGCCTCACAGAATTCCTCATACAGTCGAAGTTCCAATTCTGGCCACCTTGGCTTGTGGCGAGGTGTGGAGAGGTCCTGAAAGAAACGGTCCTTCTTCGACCACCAGCGTGATAGAGTCCTGGGAGGGATCCTGAAATACGCTGCTGCCTCTGTCAAAAAGGGTCTCCGAAAGCCTTCTTCTTCTACTGGTGGACCGTCGATTTGGCGCCCAGAAGGCTGAATCGGGAAGCCAAGAAGGTCTCTTTCGAGTGGAATACGGTGATTTTCCAGGAATATGAGGACTTCGGTCTTCTTTCGCCGTGAATACGACCTTTTCACCACCTTGAGCCGTTTTTCGGGCGCCCGATACGGCCGAATTCGAGGCTTTTTCCTTGGGCCAGGTCTTGGAAAAGGGCCTTCGGGTAGAGGCATCCTGGCGCTGGCGCTGGCGCTGAAAACGCTGAAAAAGACGAAAAATCGATGGATTTGGCTGGCGCTGGCGCTGAAACGCTGAAAACGACGAAAAATCGAAGAATTCGGCTGCTATAGCCACGCAGAAGGACTGATTCCGTTGAATCCATTGTATTCAGGACGAAAATTCAACGATTTACTAGGGCAACTTGGCGCAATTCGCTTACGGACTTGTCTAACCCACTATGGCTAGCCTGGCGCCGAGCTTGGCTTACTAAGTGGCACTTCGGTCGGCCATGAATTCGAGGTTTTGCGGTATGAGGAGTTTTACACTTGGTTGGAAATCCGCTTTCGTACTCCAACGCCCCTACAGCAACGTATTTTAAACCCCCCCCTAGCGCACTAAGGTAGTTACATTCAGCACTCGCAAATCCAAGCCTCCAGTTATCTCACTGTGCCAAACCATCAATATCACCTGCTCATCGTGCACTTCATAAGCCTTCTGTATGTCTCACAATGGGTGAGATCGGACGTGAAGTCCTGCCTCATGACCCTATTGCCGCTGTACCCATTACCCGAGAAGCGACACAGCCCTTTCTTCATACGCGTCGACGGGCCCTTTGACATGTCATGCTTGCATGGCATGCCTAACCTGCTATTAGCAGGTGGGCGTTGTAAGGTGGCATGAAAGCCGCTATGAAGTATCTGTTCGAGCTGCAAGACTTGAATAACGCGATGCATCGTTCCCTTGCTCTCGACAATTCGCCCCGTGGAATACCGATCGGCAGATTTGAGGGCTTTAGAGTATGAACTCACGGAAAGCCTTCGCCTACACTGCGAATTCATATACACGTTCTCTGAACCGGGATGTTACTTGATAAGCAACCATAGCTTCGACGTCTAGTTCATAACCAAAACAATTACAGTAGTCAACCAATCTCACTATTTCATCCAAAGCACTTATCCCAATGCCCGCCGTGCCTCGCAAAACCAAGGCTGTCTACAAACTTGCTCAATGTGCAACGGCCAAGTGCATCAACGTTGCAGTTCTGGAGTGGGATCACTCTATCATTCATAAGTACTCGCACCAGCTCCTCGTCAATGCCTTGACACTGCATCTTCTCCACAAACATCCTCGCTGCGAAGGGCACAACCCAGCCAGCCGCATAGCCCTGGCTTTCCTTCGGGCTTGCCTTGGTCGTGTTGGAAAGCGGCTCGGTGGCGTTGTATAGGCCCAGCGCACCAAAAACCCCAGACATGTCGTTGTCGTGGCTGAAGTCCGCGTAGAGTATGCTGTCCAGGGGAAAGCTCTCAACAGAGCCGTCCAGCGTGGTATTTGTAGTCGTCGTGTCGGCCACTGGTTGGCCCATTAATCGGGCAATCAGCTCATTGACAAACCCAACCCCTTGCGTCGGCGCCATAGGATTGCCGTTGGTGAAACCATACCACTTGCCCAAGGTCTGGTAATAGCTATAACTATCCCACTCATCCTCGTTAAATAGACTGCAGAATGGAGACAGGCGGCCATTCGTGTTTGCTACTGTCTCAAAAGGGCATATATCCATCAGGGAGATGATGTCAGAGTTCGATAAGTTAGCGCCGGCCAGATTCTGGTTGACTCGCTCAGCAATGGGGGGCACAAATATGTCGGCCCAGATGTCCTGGGCAAGATCGCCAATATCGGGCCCACTTCTGAAGGCGGGACAGGTGCTCGGACTCAGCGTGTTGTTAAATCCTTGGGTCTCGGGGAGAATGAGGGTCTTATACGGGTACGCGTCCGAGCATTTAGCGTTTTTGTCGGCCAAGCGTGCTTGGTGAAAACCTTGTGTCCAATTCAAGGCCGAGTCAACTACCCGCTTCTGTCCGGCGGTTCGCACGAAGGGCGAAATGTTCCTTGCCAGCTTTTCATACCGCTCGTAGAACTTGACGCCCGAATTCACTAGCTCTTGCTGGCCGAAAACCGTGAGCTGGTCGGCGCCAAGCTCGTACTTATAGTCCTTGATAAACCTGTAGCGCTGCCCGTACTCGGTCACGTCACCATGAATGCGATCGATGAGATTCGCGTATGTCGTGCTTTTGCCCCGGGTGGGATCACGAGCTCCATGACGCGACAGTATCTGCGCGAAGGTGACCTCGCATCCCGTCGGGATATCGGCTGGGATATCGGACGGCACTGAATAAAACGGCGAGTACTGGCCCCAATTATGGGAAATTGCCGGCCTGCACTGGAAGCCGGAGAACACGTAGTCGCAGGACTGTGTCCGGCTAGTTCGTCTGATGCTAGTGTTAGTCGAATATAGTAACAACAGACGAGGACAGCTCGGACACGCACGTAAATATCACAACTAAAATGCCAACAATCGCCAAAATCATGGCAGCTCCGGTGAACCGGACGGCTAACTTGCGTCGATCAGCCCATGCTGTGCTGGTCTGACTCTGAGTCTCTTCCAAGTCGGGATGTCCAGGGAGGGCGGTGTAATCGAATCGCCTTCGATTCCCGAAAAGGGCAGTGACTCGATCTTTCCAACCTGAAGCCATGATACAACTCGGCTTAGGAAATTAACGAGTCCCAGTTCCGTCCGTTGTTTACGATGATGATGGGTATGATGTGCCTTGTCCGATTTATATGGACACGTCGAACCGGTTTGTCCCAGGTTTCAATGCCCGTGCCAGCTGGCAGCAGGCTGTTGTCTCTGACTAGTTATAAGTACACTAGTTCTGCCCAACACAACTTCATTCATGCCTAACGATTCAGAATCCTTGGCTTCATTACGTATTACTGTACACTACCGACTACCTACCTATACCTAGGTGAATTTCACTACTGCGTTCGCGAATTGTCTTAAAAACTAGATAAGTAGTGGCCCGTTTTGACTCGATCACGGTCTTATTAAGCTAGGTACGGACGTGCTTTACACTACCGGTAGCTCTAGAAATGAGATTAAGTACCTAGTGCACTACCTATACCTAGGTATACCTTTCGCCCTGACCTCTCTAAGCGGGCGGACCAGGGTCCATCGTCAACGCTGGACCGTGGTGGTACCTATCAAGAAAACAATAAAGCCGTCCTTCTATCATTCCGGACTTCGGCCCAGAGCCCGCTCATGTCCTCCAACTCCAATATTTGCCTGCCGCCGGTCGGCGGGCGAGAATACTGATTAGGTACACTGGTGTTTAACACCGAATGGTCATAAGGTGTGGTGTGAAAGAATCGGGTTAAAATGCAACAGTTACATTCTCGCGCCGCTGAAAGTGGATAGGTTCTCGCCAGCCAAATGGAATAGCCCGTGGCGGACGAGCTATAATCCTTGGGGTCGCGACACTGCGGGGTGATAGACTTGCGGGTGCAGTTGGCTCGCCTTCAACAGTCCAGTCGGAAACGGTGCTCTCGCTGTCAAAACTAGAACGTTGGGTAGGTTCTGGGTGTGCTACCTGACAAAGACCACTGTCATCTGTTCCAGGCTTAGGGTCATTCATGAGAGAATGAAGGCTGCGCTTTTCCTTGTGCTCCGCGCCAGCAGGGAACAACCAGCTTGGTTTACTGGAGAACGATTTCTTTTTGCGCAAAGGGGGGCGTAAGTGAAGCGGCAGCGGAGGTGGTGGGTTTCGCCCTTTGATCTTTCGTGACGAGTTTGCCTGATACTGTGTACGAGTTGGCGATTTGACCGAGGTGCTTCGAGGGCAGTCTGAGCTGACTCTCTCACTAAATGACGGAGCATTAGGAGGCATGGCTGGTATTTCCGGCATGGGCCCCATTTCTATCGCAACCATTAGGTCATACTGTTAAAGAGGCTCACCAACCTGAGGGTACAAACCTGGCTGTCCATGCGCAGTCGACGGTCTGCTATTAATGTAGATACTCTGCCTCTCTATAATATCCTCGAGCTGCTCTTGTAGTCTGTCTCGCTCCAGCATCGCATGGGCAACTCTTTGCACTAAATCTTCCACGACCGGCGGTGGCGGTGATGTATGGTCTCGTGTCCTCGTAAGCTGAGTTCGCTGTGGTGTACTTGTATTCGAACGGAGTGAGTCGAACACAGACCCAGACCCATCATTCACTGGCCGGCGAGGTATATGAAACGACATGGGCGAATAACTCCGTTCATGTGAGATCGTAGGTTTATAGTTCTCGCGGGGACTTGAGACCGTATAGGCTCGCGGTGGCGGCGTAATAGGTGGACTGGAATGATTAAGCGGAGGTAGAAGGGGTGAGAGCTGCGTGTCGGACGAGGTAATGTTGAGTTCAAGGGGGCGAAAAGAAGTTCGGTGAAGCTTAGGTTGTGATAATGTATTGTCTGGAAACTGAAAGGAATCTGAATATGAATAGACATGGCGAAAATTGGAGGGTGGTGATATACGCGGCCTGCACGGTAAGGAGCTACTATTTGATGATAATAGCCGCTTCCTCCCTGAGAAACCACGCCGTCCAGATCCTCGCCTCTTCCTCGGAGCCCGCTCCTCTTTGAATAGTCCCGGAGTATGACTCGACGGCATCATACTGGGCGGGGGCATGAACGATGGTTCGTCGCGAACGACAGCGAATGAACTATTTAAAGCATCATGATCCAGAGGCTTCTCGTTGAACAAGTAAGCTACGGGCCGGCAACACTGAAAGACAAAACAGGACCACGAATTGAACATTCCACTAAATGATTTCATGATGGCAACATGTCGGGCCGGACGAGAAGGGAAAACGACCAGCGATCAGAAAGAGAGAACAACGAAGGAGCGAAATGGTAAGAATGGTATTACCATGGCGACAGCACGAGTGTTCAAACAGTCTTGAACGAAACTTGAGGTCGTATTGCGTCCATACTAATATATTTCTATTAGGCTTGAGCAAACTAAGACGGGTTTGGGCCTCACATTGGGACGGCCTCGCTTGGAAGAGAAGTATGAACGGATTGGCTGCATCCGCCCGTGATCTTGATAGGCTCTGATGCTCGGGGCCTGGGCCAGTCGGCGCTTACGGACGGGGATATTGTTTGGGGATGTGATGGCTGGCGGCACACACCGAATTGCAGGGCCCCACCACTTGTAAGATGACCAATGCTGCACCGCCAGTTCCATGTCTCAGAATGCCTTGGAAATGTTTCTTCTTGAAGGGCTGAGCAGCCCACCTTGACGGTTTTGTGTGGTCATCTTGGCACAACACAGCAGCAGGTGTGTCTCGTGGGTCGCAAAGATTGGCCACCGCGTGTAGCGTCCTGGGACTACAATGTCTCTCGTCATCCACGAAACGGCGGTGCTGAGTGGACAGCACGCGTCCTTGAAGGAGCCGACCTACCCACCAGGCCCAGAAAGGCGAAGCCAGAGGTTCGTCCGGGGCAATGACGGCCATACTTGGTGACGGTTCGGCTCATCAGTGTCGTGCGGACGTCAGGGCCTACAATACTCAATTGTAACGGAGCACAAGGCGTTGAAACGATGCGCGGACGGTGCCAAGGGGGAATTATTGTTTTGATTTTATCTGTGCCGCATGCGGTTTGCATCAGGGCGAAGACAAAACTGGAGCGAAGGGCCGGATTGTAATATGCAAGCATGCATATAAAGTAGGCATGTAATCTGTAGGTACGTATGAGCTGTCATTGTTCTGTGTTTTCATTTTCCCAGTGCCCTTAATATCTACCGCGCTGGGACGTTCGCAGAGGCGGGATGTTGATACCTACGGGAGAAGTCTGGAGGAGATTACCTTAGGTACCTACCTACCTACTGAGCGCACGGGTTATTAGGTATTATTTACCTTACTTAGCCACTTGCTATACCTACCTAGGTAGGTATTAACTAGATGGCGTACCGTACTGCTCGGCCACTTCACCTTGTAGGTAAAATGCTACCTACTATGCCCCTGTTCTTCTCCTGTCTAAGCGCGTAAATGGCCGAGCAAAGTGGTAACTATACTGGGGGCGAAGCCACGACCGCAAGGGCAGAGGATACCCACAAAAAGAGGGGCAGTGTGTGGCTCGTGCAGATAGCGTCACATCTGACCGGCTGAACACCGGAAAGACAGATTTACATAATGCCCGAAGTTGTACGCGCTAAGATTCTCTTCTGCTGGATCCAGCAACTGGCCACGGCCAAGAATGACAGCCTGTTAACTTGTCACCTACCTAGCACTCCAAATCGCGGCCAGCTTGACGTCGTCTTCTTACCACGCCATCAGCTGCCTCTTCCTACACATCCAATCCCTTCGTGGTGCCTCCTTGTAATCGTCGCCTGAAGCATCCCCTTCACACAGAAACAGCCCAGGCCCAGAACAAGTCATGCAAAACCCCAACGCTGGTCCGGGCCCCGGAGGACCTGGCGGACCCGGCGGACCTGGCGGACCTGGCGGACCCGGAGGACCTGGGGGAATGCGAATAGGTCCTAATGGAATGCCGATAGGCCCCAACGGAATGCCGATGGGTCCAAACGGCATGCCGATAGGCCCCAATGGAATGCCTATGCCTACACCTCAGCAGATCCAAGCGATGCAGGCGCAACTTGCTGCGGAAGCCCAGAAGCACGGAATGACAGTACCTCAGTTCGTCGAACAGCTCAAGGCCCAACGAATGGCCCAGATTCAACAAATGCAGCAGCAAAGACAGCAAGCAGGTCAGGCGGGACCGCCAGGAGCGCAAGGAGCACCACAAGGTGGCCCACCGGGAGGACCACAAGGAGGACCACAAGGAGGACCTCGGGGACCGCCGCCACCGGGAATGCGGCCCGGAATGCCCCTTTCAGGACAACCTCAACCCATCCGACCTGGTCCACCAAACCCCGTCGCCATCGCTCTCGCCAACTTCCTACGTAGTCAACCGCTAAAGCCGCGTACTTGTATCATGAACGGGGAGCGCAAGGACATGTTCAGAGGTACGGTTTTGCTTTGGCCAAAAGGTGCCTGACGTTTTATTATCTAACGCGGAAATAGTCAAGAGAGCTCTTCGCGCCCTCGAATCCCCGGCTTATGCTAAGGCTCGAGCTAAGAATCCTGCGTTGCCTGAGATTAAAGACCGCGCATCCCTGGAAAATACGTTCAAGCTCCTCCCTATGTCCATGCTAGCACTGCGAGTCTCCAAGGTCGAACCCCAGGACGGCCACAACCACGGCTCCAAAAAGGCAAAGCGCCAAAAGGGCCTGTGGACCGTCAGAGTAGAGCCGCAGCAGGATGCTGGCGATGACATGTACTACATATGGCTTTACGAAGGCAGTCAGATTATGCGCAAGGTCTATGCGGCTTTGGCACTAGTACTGATTTTCTTGGTCGTCTTATATCCCCTATGGCCGTTGGTTTTACGACAGGGTGTCTACTATCTAAGTTGGGGTTTCTTAGGCCTTCTAGGCCTCTTCTTTCTTATGGCCATCTTCCGCGTTATCTTATTCTGCGTCACCTATTTTGTCACTCCTCCTGGATTATGGCTGTACCCCAACTTATGGGAAGATGTCTCCTTCATGGACAGCTTCCGGCCTGTCTGGGCCTGGCACGAGGTTTGTATCCGTCGAGTATCTGCAAGGAGAGAGAAAATAAGACTAACATGCGCATAGACGGCGAAGCCGAAGAAGAAGAAAAAGAGTGCCGCAATGAATTCGGAGTCAGCTGCCCACTTCGCCGGCTCAATTGGTGAAGCGGCTCCTGCAACTGCCATGACAACGGCAACCTCAACCCAAGTACAGACGGCTCCACAGCAGAGAGCCGGCTATGTGGCGCCCCAGGTTGAGGAGCTCGGCGATGAAGAGTAGGGCGATGGGTAGGCGCACAGATTGCATTGCACGAGATCGGCGTTTGGGGTGGCTTAGGTGTCGGTGCTGCAACAACATCGCAGGCGACGATGAAAAGTGTACAATGATAGCTCCAAAACTTAATAATATACATATCTTTTTCGCTATCTAGGTGCGACTACTATACATGGTTATGATGAGCCAGGACTACGGGCTCGAGACGAGGACCTGGCATGTGGCTATCTGATGCTTCTACTCTAGGCGTCGGAGGTAATAGGTCGGACGCTTTGGGGAGTCCGCTCATAGTACCAAATGGCGCCCGGCGCCGCCGCACAGCTGGTAAGCGAACCACCGATGCTGGCATCCAGCGGGACGCCCTGGGCATTCTGCACGCGGCCGAGGACATGGTAATAATAGTACATCTCGTCAAGGACGGTGAACCCGTCATCAGAGCTTCCCTTGCCAGCCTCGGTCTCGTTGAATCGGGGCCCGCTGCAGCCGATCCAGGGCCGTTTTCCGAAGCGGCTGGCGAGGACGCCCTGGATGTGGGCCAGGGAGTAGGACGTCATGTTGGAGGGCTCAATGCCGCCCTCGGCTAGCCAGCGCCACGTCGGCAGGCGCTTGTAGTAGGTTATCACCGTCTCGTAGAACTCGACGACCTCCTCGTGCTCGACGTACTTGGGGCCCCAGCACTCCGTATCGAAGCTGCTGTAGCAGGTCGCGTGCTTACTGAATTCGTGGGCCCAGAGGGTCCAGCTGGGCTGGTTCTGGCCTATCCAGTATCTGTTGGGGTGATGTTAGGCAAAACGTGAATTGGTCTTTCTCTTTCTTTTTGCATTGAAAGAAGGCAAATGGGGGGTTTGCCGTACGTTTTCATGTAGGCCAGCAGATCGAAGCGCTGGAACGCCTCGAGGAATTTGTAGACGGGCTCGCCCTTCCACGCCGGCACCGGGGTTCCGTCGGGGGTCCCCGTCGTGGTGTTCGGGTTTGGGGACGGGTCGTATTGCCGGCTGCGGAGGGCGTTAGCGAACCGGGCCGTGTTTTCTTTACGTAGGAGTGGTTCTTTACCTCAAGTCGCAATACTGCGTGAATGATCCTTGTGTTTCACTGCCATGTTAGATCCCTCTTCGCGATTTCGTCGTTCGTACGGATGTTGGTCGCATACCATTGCAGAAGTCTGGCCGATCCGCGCGCGTTAGCAATGGGTTCTTTTCTTATTTGACTGTTGGCCTGACTCACCGGGCCACAGGCCGTGGATCGTCCACGAGTTCTCCGGGAGCAGTTGTCCCTCCGACTCAAGGCCTGTGTAGGTGTCCCAGAACTGGGTTTGCAGCTAGAATTGCCATGAAGTGGTCAGTCCGTGCCGCGCGATACCTGCACATTTCCTGCCTGTTCTCTTCGTTATGCTATGAATTGGATGCGCCTTACGATGAGTCCACCGAATGTCTCGGCACAGCAAGTGTCCACGAGACCTGGCTGGGCGCCCTTGGAGCACGAGAGCACCGGGTCCACTGCAATTTTCACGTTAGCTGCCTCCCGTCACGACAGGCGCACATATCACAGTCACCGGGATCGAAGCGGGGATCAGGATGCGCTCAAGACGTACCGAGGCTGCAGGAGTGGTTGGCGGTGGTCAATCCCGGGTAAAGAGCACCGAGGATGCCCGTGGAGAGGACCGAGAGCGCAAGGACGCGTTGCACGGTGGACATCTTGACAGCGACAACCGAGGCGGAACGAGGGGAGCAGTCTATGACTGAGGAGCTGAGAGCTTGGAACGGCGAGCAGATCTTGCCGGCGACGTTTACGCCGCTAGCCTATATATGTATCGTATGCGCGTATCTAATCGACACCAAGATCGATTTTTAATAAGATCGCACCCGATCTATCATCGACGCTAGGTAGACCCGAGCAGCCGGCGCCTGCGCGGTCAGCAACCTAACTCATTCTTAACTAGGTAGGTCCCTAAGCCTGCAGTTGGAGCGGTGGTGTACACTAGGTAGTGGCACCAGTTTGGAAGCCGGGAAGGGTTTGCTCGCATGGAGAGCGCAGCGCCAAGACGCGATGTGAGGCATTTGGTCGTCCACCTGATTGAGATACCGTTTCTGAGAGGTCAATTGGGTCACCGTCTTATCCGCGGGCCTAAACGTGTTGGATTAAGTGCGCGCGGCCACTATAACTAGCCACTGTGGCGAAGCCACCAAACCAGTGTAAAAATACATAGTTGCCCCCCCCCCTTCCTTCGGGAGGTTCGGGAGAAAGAACAACAACAGATTCAATCAATCAACTGAATTCCGACAACTAAGAGTGAAAAGCGCCGCACACAAATCTATAGGACATAGGACAGTCCGGTTAGGGCCTTTCCTAAGTGGGGGCGGGGTTGGATTTAGTGCGCGCGGCCACTATAACTAGCCACTATAACAGGTAGCCACTGTGGCGAAGCCACCAAACCAGTGTAAAAATACATAGGTACAGTACCTATAGTTGCCACCCTGCCCCCCCCCCCCCCCTTTCGGGAGGTCCGAGAGAAAGAACAACAACAGATTCAATCAATCAACTGAATTCCGACAAAACGCCCTCACCGGTTTGGTAAAGAGTTGGTCTCGAGACGGCTGCTCCCAGCCAATCGGGCCTGGACCTGGGAACCGTTTCGCAATCTCTCACGACGACGATACCTATAGTTATACATTGCTCCTCCTCAAGTTAGAATAACGAACGTCCCTCAGCATCCTATTTTCAACAGGTCATAAATAACAATAAACAATAAACAAGCGCTACTCATGTATGATTACAAACAGGTATCCGTGAATGAGAGAATAACTACCTACCCTAGCTCTCTTCCCTTCTTCCTACGTCCTTAGAAATACGACAGGGAGGTATCAACCCAAGCAAAACGCCACGTCAACCCCCGACTTTTTCCTAACGCCCACTGCTACCCTTGTAGATGCTGCTTCATCGAATATATGACTGGGGACAACAACAGTTTTGTAGCACGGGATTTGTACAATGACTGGGTTACCAAGGCCATGGAGTTAGGCGGCCACACAGCGCTTGATAGCGGGTGATAGACTGCCACCAGAAAGGAGCCAGAACATCCTTGAAACCATACACCAGAATATCAAGACAGGAAGAAACCCCCACCAGCAGAAGTACAAGCACATCATTCTCTAGGCAGGAGTACTTTTCGCCTCCCGCTGACGCTTGACAACATAGTAAGTAATCAGGCTCTTCGGGTCGTCACGGACCATCTTCATAGACTCCCAAAACTTGGCATCCCCGATGCGCGCATGCAGCGCGACACATAGCTGGACCGCATCCATGCGCACGCCGCTCTCCTTGCTCTCCAGGTATCGGCTCGCAAGGTTTGTAAGCCCGGCGACTTCGCGCTCTGTCGGAGCAAATGATGGACGAGATTCGATGAGCTCCTTCAGTACGTGTAAGCCCATGCTCAAGCCTCGGTACCCTGCTGTGTCGAGGTCCATCTGTCCCAAAGAGCGTGTTATCGTTACGATGATCGTTTCCGCATCCCCAATATGCACCAGCTCGTCAGCGAGCAGTTCGAGTCCGGCTACGATATGCGTACGAGCGTCGTAAGTGCTTCGCGTTCGCAGTAGTGCTTCCAGACCCCTTGACACATGAGGCCGAAAGCTGTCACTATCTACCTTCAGAAGGAGTTTGATGGTAGTGAGCGCTTGCGCTTTGACGTCCTGTGCCTTCTGAGGAGCAAGACCATCGAGGGTGGACTCTAAATACTCGAACAATCCGATCAGGAGTACACTAAACTTATCATCACTGAAAGCCAATTTGTTCTCACGAATCAGACTTTGTAATTTCCGGAAGCCATGCACATCTAGAGTCTGGCTTTTGACGCGTGTGATGCCACTGTCTAGGAGACGAGAGTTTTGACGTATCTTATCGGGAGAGCGAGGCGAACCTGTGTTGGTAGTCTCTGTAGTGATTTGAGAAAATTTGGACATATCCTCGTTCACAGGGATGTTCTCCAGCGCGGGACGTTCCACATTCCCAGTCGAATGTGACTGCATCTGATCCTCATTGAAGGGATCCTCGTACACTTGTAGTACTTTCGACGGCGTTACCTCCTGTGTACTTGGAAGCATCACGCTCTCATCCTTTGATGGCTCCTGGGGAGGGACAGGGTCAGCCTGCGAAGCCTGCGAGTGAGAAGCGGAGTGCGGTGAGACGGTATGAGCAAGACGAAGCTCATCCTGTGGTGAGACAACGACTCTCGGCGAAGGCGGCAGATTTGCTCCCTCTAGGGTTGTAATAATTGGTGCAAGAAACGTCAGGTTCTCTTCTTGAGAGGGACTACTTTGGATAGGGTAGCTAAGTGTCGTTTTGGACCCGGTAACACCTGTTCCTGGCGAAGTCACAGCTTTACTGCCGAGCATTTTCGTTGGCGTAGGAGCGTTGATACTTGATTCGCTAGCACTCGCGGCATGACCAGGGACGGCTCTTGGTATCGTTCTTCTTGGAGATCCTTGAATTGGCTTCGGAGTAACTGCCTTGGACTTGACGCTTTCCGGACTTGACCGTTCTAGAGATGGTCCATCATGAGTTCGGACCGAGTACGGTCCTGCTGTGGCGGGTCGGGCTGCCATCTCTGGTCGCCTCCTAGCCGGCCGCATAGGCGCCACGGACATACCACCATGCGATTTTATAGAAGACTCTGGACGGGTTCGAGTCACTGACTGTCCTACCGATGGGGCAGCGGTCGCGTTTGAAGGGGCTGGGACTGGTCGGGCCGGGGTTAGTGTGGCCATTGCCGATCCTGGTCTCGCGGGGAGGTTTTTCGTAGCCAAGGCCCTTTTCTGTGCCATCACCGTCTCCTTTAACGAGGGTTTAGAGCTGCCCATGGTACTCTTCGAGAGGCCCAAACCAGGACGAGCAGCAGGTTCTGCTTTTTTAGGAGAGTTTGGGTTGTTAGGATCCTTCCGAAGTAGCTTCTGTGCCGTAGATTCAAGGCCGTCCATGATTGTCTCGGCCCTACCTGGCCAAATGGCTGCATATGCCCAGTAGGTAGATCGCATTTTTTCACGAACGTTTGGGTTCGGATCGTTCAGGCCCTTTTTAATGCAGTTTTCAATCAGTTCCAGGCCCCCACTGTGTTCGAGGTGATTCTTGTGGCGAGCTTCCTTCTTCAGCAAAGTTTTCAGCCACCCGGTCGCATATATCCTAGGTTGTACGTTTTTATCTTGACAGGCACCCCATAAATGCTGTATGATCCTAACGGTATATGTTGTCCTGGCAACAAGTGTATCAACCGCCGTGTTGGCCATCTGCGAGCTTATCTTCTTGGTGGCTGCACAGAGCTTGATGAAGGTCTGCATGAGCAACTCCACCATCGGGTCGATACCGGAGCCGAAAGTCACGGCTAGGTCTTGAACCAAAGCACAACCCTCTTTAGATAAGCTTGTCCGGAGTGAGTTGACGGCTTTAATGATGCCATCCAGCAGGCTGCGGCAACCAGAGATGAACAATTCGGGGAAATCGGCCGAGGCGTTACCGGCGATAAGGCGCCGCAGTTTCGTCATACTCTCTTCACGCTTCATCCAATTGTGCTCCGTCTCTTTACCTTCAAACCACTCATGCATATCCTTGAAAATGTCATCGAGTTCCCGTTGAGTATTGACATACGAGGGTTCGACTGTTTCTGTCTTTGCGTCTTGTGGCATTGGTGTCGTCGGCCTGTCGCTTATATGGGACGAAACACTCGCGGCAAGATTGGATCGAACTTGCATGGCGGATGGCGGCCGCGACTCCGGATCAGCCTTTGTACCCACGGGATTTAATTCCTTTACGATGGCAGATTCTATAGCAGGGCGCACTTTGAAGTTCTTGAGTTGCTTCTTCAGATCCGCCTTTGCCGTGTTCGGCGCGTCCCTGTAAAAGGATACTATTAGAAACTGGGGCGCGAGCGTTGTAAGCTAGCTCGTACCTGAAAAGCTCAATGACAGTTGACTTGGCGGCATCGCGCACCATGCCATCCGCATCTTCTAGCAGCTCCATTAACGTCGGAACGTAGGTCCGGAAGGGCAAGCCATGATCTTTGTGCATCTAAGCCGAGTGAGCGACGTTTCATTGCGATCGGATTATGCTGGTAAGAATGCGCACCTGTAGCAACCACTGCATGCTTGATTCTTTGGCCCTCGAATTCTTGCCAATCATGGCGGTATTGCGAACAAATCGCTCGGCGTCGGTAGGTACGTGTGCGTACATTGTGGACATGGCTTGTATGGCCAAGGCTCTGAATTTGTCCTTCTGGTCGCCCATCTTGTCGACAATGAGCGACAGGGTCTGCTTAGCCTCCCTGTGTAGATACTTCGGCTCTTGTCGCGATAGGCGAGTGAGCAAATGGTTCAGGGCAGTGAAGCCGGCATTGACGAGCGCGGCGTGCTGGGAGCTCGAGGCCTGACGCAGACCTTCGAAGAGATTGGCGACGCACGTGTCGGGTACATTATGCTGTTTGATGCTGGACTTGATGACGGTAACGCACTGAACCTTGGCGTCGACAGTCGTGTCCTTCTTCAGGATGGTCAGCAGGCCGAGGACCTGATCGTCGGTGAGCTTTTCAGCCATGATCCTCAAGGATCGAGGATCTGGCAGAGTTTAAGCTGTGCAAACAAAATGCGCTATAATTGCGATTTAGCGTTGGCTGGATTTGAATGGCGAGCAAAAGGTATCGCGGTTCGAGGATTGCCAGAACTGTTTGCCAGTAGGAGAAAGCAGATGTTGAGGATTTGAAATGCCGGTATTGGAGGGGTTGTCGCAGCCGGGTCTATAGGTAGATAGGTAGGTATCTAGGTGTGGGAGAGTTGTCGGGTGATGTGATACCTACCTAGTTAGCAGTAGAGGTAAATTACCTATAAGCTCTACGTCCGTAAATTGTACATAGTACGCTATCAGGTAAACTATCTACCTAGGTAGCGTAGCCTGGTTGGGGTACATAACAACAGCAACGACAACAAACAAATTGATGGTACATAGCTGGGTACTTCGTACATGGTGAGCTTATCAATCAAGGGGGATCTCCCGGTAGCTTGTAAGTAGCTTCAAGCACGCGAAGACAGTACGAGGTACGAAGAAGGTACATAGTTACACTAAAGACACACCTTCAGGTGCGTTTAAACTGGCCAATCAACTTTCGTGTTGAACACCGGCAGTTCGTTGCCTCGCCAAATCTGCGATTTAGGAGGCATTTTGGGGGTGCAATAGACCCCACGCGCGGGTGTGGTAATAGCGTCCCTCGGGTTAACAGAATTAACCATCATTCGGTACGTGAATGTGCTCTGACTCGGCCCTCCCAATCATCTCCTTCTACCTACCCGCCCTTCAAAAATGATCCTCATTCGACGCAACAATCCTACATACCATAAGCTCGTTGCTATAGTTCTGGATAGGATATCTATCGACGTGTTGAGATACCTAACTGAAAACAATACGCCAAGTTCTGTTCACGAGCGTTACCATAAGCTCATGGGTAATACGAGTCACAACTTTCCATTGTAACATTCGTAAAGCATAAAGTCTCTCAAATCATCATACCGACCGTTGCCTATCTCCCAACCATGTCGCCCGCAAGCTCAGAGCCTAGAGTGGCTTCCGCACCGACATCGACACTACTTCCCAGTCGTGTCAAAAAGGAAGCCAAAGATCAAAAGGGAAAGCAACCCTCATCTGCCAACGGCGTCCCCTCATTGCACTCCAAGGAATTCCCACAGCCACGTCTGCGACTTCATCTTGACGATCTCACCAACATCGGGACATCGCTCTTCCTTGCTAGTGTGACTCCATCAACCCTCTTCTCGTCTGCTGTATCTCGGGTTCAGAGAGCCCTTTATGTTGCGCCCGACTTTCCAAGCTTCCATATACCCACCGTACGCAGTGTGACGCTCACAGTGAAGCCTATGGAGGGGGTAGCATACACACAGGGCAATGACCTTGATCCGGAGCAACACAAAGAGATCCACCTCTCATCTCGGTACATCGCCAGCCTCTCCGCCGACAGGCGCACTCTCGAGATTGAGGGCGTCATAGTCCATGAGCTTGTACACTGCTTCCAATACAATGGACATGGTTCTGCACCAGGTGGGCTGATAGAGGGAATCGCAGACTGGGTGCGTCTAAGAGCTGATCTGGCGCCGCCGCACTGGCGCCGAGACGCGGGGCTCAAAGGTAAATGGGACGCCGGATATCAACACACGGCGTATTTCCTACAGTATCTCGAGGACAAGTTTGGCGAGGGCACCGTGAGGAGATTGAATGAGGGGCTGAGAGTAAGCAGGTACGAAGAGAAGCTTTTCTGGACAACAATCCTCGGTAGGCCGGTCGAGCAGCTTTGGGAAGACTATAAAATGCAAATGAGCTAGCCGAGTAGGACGGTGATAAGAGCTAATAAATTTGGTGTTGATGCTTGCCATGGTCTCTGCCGCGGTGCCCTTGTTCTCGACAGAGGGTGGAAGAGTTGACGAGGGGCCATTTTTCGCGGAGTCCGCTGCCTCCGCGGCCTTTTGGCTTTGGAGTTCGGACCCTGCCTCTCTTTGACATCAGAAATGAGAGCCATCGCGTCTCGCATGATGCGTCTTCTCGGTGTTCTAGCCGCAAGCGGTGTTATGCAGCGACCCCGTATGGACCAATCACATGGGCATTTCCGGACGTTAAACCCAATTGAATCGGAGTCGACGATGTCGCAATCGGGTTGGGGTATTGCCCATCACGCGTCTCCTTGGCGGGAGTTTCAACCCAACCCGCATTCCGTAATATAAAGGCCGAGAGTTTCTCCAGCGGTGCAGACTTGATCTGTTTTGCACTTCCGTCCCAGGTCACAGGCCAGACGAGTACAGCTTGGGAAAACTCTCCTGCCTGAGATTCTGGACATCATGGCCAAACAGACTTTCCAAGACCCTCTGCCGTCACGGGAAATGGCGCATGTGAAACGGACGTGGTATCGCACAACGTTGTTCAATTCTGTCGTCATCGGCGCCGTCGGATTTATCGCCCCCGGATTGTGGAATGCGTTGAATTCGTTAGGTGCAGGGGGCGCGCAGGCGCCGTATCTCGTCAATGCCGCAAACGCGCTCGTGTTCGGCATCTTGGGTATCATGTGTATCATCGGTGCGCCCATTGCGAATCGGATCGGGTTGAATTGGACGCTGTTCCTCGGGACTATAGGATACCCCGTCTACTCGGCGGGCCTCTACGTGAATAACCGCTACGGAAATGTATGGTTGGTCCTGGTCGGCGCGGTGTTGTGCGGATTTAGCGCTGGCTTGTTCTGGGTGAGCGAGGGCGCCGTTGCGCTGGGGTATCCCGAGCCGGGCAAGAGAGGCCGTTATCTGAACATCTGGCTCTGGTTCCGTACAGGCGGACCTCTCCTCGGAGGTGCCATTGTCTTAGGCCTGAACCATGACGAGAACTCCAAGGACAAGGGCAAGGTCGGCTACACTACTTACCTAGTCTTCGTTGTCCTACAATCGGTCGCTGCGCCTTTGGCGCTTCTTCTCACCCCGCCGGAAAAGGTCGAGCGCGGCGACGGCAGCAAAGTCATCATCCGGGTCGAATCAACGTTCAAGGGGGAATTGACGGCATTATGGACGTCAAGCACACGGAAAGACATTCTGCTTCTCATGCCAATATTCTGGGCCGCCTACTTCAACCAGTACTCCGGCAATTTCCAAACGTACTACTTCGGAGTTCGGGCACGGGCGCTGATCGGCCTCACGATCAACTTCGGGACGCTTCTCTCTTCGCAGCTTATGAGCAGCCTCCTCGACTATAAGAGATTCCAGGTGAAACAGCGAATTGTTTATGGTTTTTGGTGCATCTTCGTCCTGCACGTTGTCGCCTGGATCTACGCGTGGGTCATCCAGGAGAGGTACACGGCCAACCCCCCGGCCTACGACTGGGAGGACAAAGGCTTCGTTGCGGGATACTTCGTCCTGCTCCTCTGGGAATTAGCACGTCAGGCACTGCAGACTTGGGTGTACTATCTCGTATCGACCAAGGCGGAGAACTTCTCGGAACTGACTCGGCTCAGCGGCATCCTCCGGGGGCAGGAGAGTTTCGGAGAGGCGGTCAGTTTTGGACTGAATACCCGTGAATGGTTCGGCGGACGCGTGCCCATGGCCGTGAATACGATATTGTTGGGTGAGTACTCGTTGGCTCGCCACTCCATTTTGGCCTACGGAACACTTTTGCTTACGGGTATGCATTCCGTGCGTGCTAGGTCTTGCTGCATACCCTACCTGGCTGGCCATTCACGAACACGCACCGAAAGAGATAGAGGAAAATGTAAAAAGTCCGCCCGCCACGAGTGCGAAACCAGAGCGCGACGTAGAGAGGGGTTCCGGGACGGGTATTGTGCTGCTGGACGAAACAAAGGTCGTTTAAAGGTGAGAACTGGTCTCGGTACTGAACTTACACTATCCAGGGATTCATTCGGAATAAAATACCTACCTACCTACAAATATATCTCATGTCTATTATACAATACCCAAACTGCTCAGTCCACCTAATGCCTGCCGACTACGGACAGGGTAGGCGCAAGACCTTCAATCCGAAGTGTTGAGAACTTAGCTCCGCTCAGACTCTGTCGAAGCATCCGGCAAGTTCTACAGGACAAATACACATGCGTATACGAATACGCAGCGAAAAAACATAATCATCAACTATCATTTCAACACCACCTTATTAGTTAACTCATTTACGTCCAATCGAGGGCACCAAAACTCGTGGTCTTTATCCAAACTCTACATGTGTTAAAAGTATGCGTCAACGTATGGCTTCAAGTTCAAATCACTCACCACCCGTTCTCTGAACCACGCTCCCCATCGAAGGCGGCCCGGCAAAAAGTCCTGAATCTCAGGTTCCGTGAATCGCTCCCTTCTGCGAAACTGAACAGTAACCACCAAGAACCACAAGAGATATGAATTTTCGCTACGGACGTATATATTTGCTGTATAACCTACTAACATCGCTGATAATTACTGTTAAAACTTGAATCAGAATAATCAGCTCCCCGCTACCAGTGGACCCAATCATCAACATACATCCTCTTATTTATGTGTTTCATGGAATGTGATCTATTTTGGCAACTCGCCTCGGGGACCGGATACGACAGGCCGCTTAGAGGTCTGATTAGGGCGGTGCCCAGAGACCTGCTATCCCGGTGGACACGACTGTCTCCGCCCGAACTGCAGTACCGGTCTCCTTGGCCCTGTTGCATCTGGGCATGTCTGGCTGTAGCTGGACTGTGGCCTAGGTTGCTCTACCACTGCCGGTGCCCAGGGATCTGCTACACACTCGCATAGACACGACTGCGTTCGCCTGGGATATGCTCTCGGGTCCTCTCGCATATAAAACGCACTAAAGTCGACGGTGCTCTCCGACTTGCAGTCCGGTTCTTCATTCGAAGTTCGGCCCAGCGTCAAAGAGCTTGTTTCCGATTGGCCCATTCCCGACATTTCTTCCCAGCCGTCTGATTTTCCATTTGAGTTATATGACAAATCAGAATCACCAGAATAATCAGATAAGTAGCAGGGATCGATGGGGGAGAATCTATAGGGTGGAGGAGGACAGAGGAAAGTCGAGGTGCCTGGCTCTATCTTTGGACAGGATTAGAAACTTCTCCTATCCAGTTCAACAGGGGCACGACGAAATCTTACTGGGACCGGTCCCTCATCAGCAGTTGTGGCGGTGTCTAGTTCGCTATCAGCGATCGGGGAACATTCGTCCGGGGTCATTGAAGTGAAAGTGGATGCGGTATCCCGGTCTTGTCCCTCGCTACGATCTAGTAAGCGCCGCTTGAAGAAGATCTACCTAGGCCGCAGATCCGGTATGCCAGGGAATTTCCAAGGTCTAAGGTGTAGAGGGGAACTCACCTTGAATTTAGTTCAGCAATTAGTTGTCGGTACTGATTTCTAGGATCGCAACACTCATCAGGTTCGTCCTTGTAGCGGCAGCCGTGGTACTATCTAGCGCGCCGTGCCGCCCTATGAGTCTCAGCGTATCCCTCCGGGATTCTCTTCCTCAATTTATGGTGTCTACGCTGCCTCGCTGCCGTCTTCTCGGAAACCCGCCGTCCCTCTTCCAGAAGAAAAGGCTCCAGAACGGCTGCGACAGATTCCAATGAGATGTCCAGCTTCTCGATCAGCTCTAGGATACCCTGCCCCCACCTTTCAATCAAGTATTGCCTGTCCGGGAGAGGATATACTGCCAAATCTCTGGGCTGAGCGCATATACTAGCCAAGGTCAAGTTCTCGACATCCTCATCAGAGGCTTCGGGGAATAAGAGGTAGTACAAAGCGTCCAAGGTAACGAGATCGATGTTCGTATTCGACAACGGATGATCTGAGCCCGAGCCTGCATTCTTGTCAAAAAGAAAGTCCTATACTCGCCTTGGTAGTGGGTGAACAAATTCCGAGGGTGTTTGGATTTCATATCTGGTAATGCTTTGGGTAAAAGTACCATCTATCAAATGAAAAGGCGAGGTGAGAACTCACGATCAAGTTCACTGTAGAGCGCATCAAGTTTCATCATGTACGCTTCCCTGAGTCTACCAAAGAACTTCTGGCAGGTGTCGTGCATTTGGAACCAGTCAAAAGACATGAGTTGCTCGTCGACAGAGCAGGCAACCGTTATCACTAATACCACCAACGACCAAAGTCATTAGAAGTTGCAGTAGAAAACTATTGGAATTATTTAAGAGAAGCTGGAAATCAATACTTACAGTCTAACACCCGAAGCATGTTTGGGTTTTGTCCAACGCATAACTCTTCTCTGATACTTTCTCTCCAAGCGTCGTGTGGGTAGACATTATCAACTACCTTGAGTAGTGTTGCAGAAGACACAGGTGGGGAAACTCTCGACGAGTCGGGCTCAAGATAGCACTGGAATAAATCGGCGAAAAACCGATCAACTCGGGAACTATCGTCCTCTTGCTTTCCCTCGGCAGAGTTCATTGCTGTAACTGGTTGATAAATATCCTTGAACTTTTCTAGAGTTGGATAGTCAGCGATGAGCGCGACGTTGAGGTGACAAGAGAAGAGCATACTTTCAAACGCCAATTTGATATCATGGTGATCTGGCCAGCTTCCTAAGCCGTCCCAGTGGCCCTGTTCGTAGGGGATAATCTCCTGGAATCGGATTTTCACTATAATAAAAGCGTTAGTATTACTTGGTATTTTGTAGTAGCTCGCCGCGCCTCTGACAAACAGCAGAAGAGAGTCAAATTGATCCTGGATGCCACTCACGGACATAATCCATATCCGCCCATACACCAACTAACCCAGCATTTCGCATCGACATGTATAGGAGGGCGGCTGGTGTTATGGATCTATGCAGCTCGACAGCCCGGTGCTCGAACAGTCGATAGTGTCGCTCTGCCCACCATAGCTGTGTACCACATAGCATAGGGTGGTGTTCCAGTAGAAGGCGACCAGCAGTAGCAGTTTTGGTAATCCATCCAACCCACTTGTCCCCTATCAGACATCTCGGAGCCAGCTCTGGAATTTTAGTTCCAAGACACTGAGCGCTTGAGAACTCCGTCCTAGGACACATCGCAGTCTGCCGCTTCGCAATGGTGTTGTTCCGGTATCTACAGAAAAGAGTTGCCAGATACTTACAGTGAAGTTCCAGGTCGGTAAGTGCGGTTGGAACATAGTCACAGAGGATTGCCTTGGTGTCAATCCAGATTTGAAAGGCTATAGTAAGCCAGAGTGGAAACAATTCAGGTCCGCCGGCCCAGCAACTCTGTATCCATTGGAACTCGCCACGTGTGATCTCATCGAAACAAGGGTAAAGTAGCGAGTCATGCAGGATTGCTTCAATCAACCCGGCGTTGCTTAACATATTGCTAAATAGGTCTGTAAATTCCCTGGCAGTTTGACCTCGAAGTTCACCAAAATCCGGCCAGATATGCCATAGCATCGCACAGCTTAGGAATCGCTCTCTAGGAATATTTTCGAGGTCCTCAGAGTATCGGCGTCTGCGGGTGTTTAGCCCGGTGTGAGCTTCATAGCAACTCCAACTTGCTTCGTAATTTTCCCAACTTCCCCGAAAACTCCGCCAGTTCGGGGAGACTCCGATGATGCCTCGACAGATCCATTCAATGATATGGTGCTCCTCCGGCACATCAGGAAGGTGAGCCGTAGCTTTCATTTGCGCTTCACAGTTGGCTCGTATTAGCCTAATGGCTATATTGGTGACAAGGGCGCTCGCGGTCAAGGTTTGAAAGGACTGTGTATAGTCATACCAACAACGCTTCAAGTAGGACCGAATGACAAACAAATCGTTGAAGAAACACACCCAAGCAAAGAATCCTTCGCCTACCAACGTGGGCAAGGTATATAAAGGCTCAGGCCGGGTGGACTTGGGCTTGCTCGGTGTAAGGATGCATGTTTTACAGCCTTTGCTCAAACAGGGGGAAGGAGTCGAAGGACTGTGATGAGCCTGTTGGCGATGTCCTGTCATTGGCATAATACAGGCTGACCCGAGGCGACTTCGAACGGTGCGCAAAGTTTGCATCGCCACAAAATGACTTATGACAGCATCCCCGTGGTGCCCCTGATTTTCGCTCGTCTTTTCATTATTTGGGTCCCATCGGCCGCGTACTTTGAGCATAAAATCAAGGGAGTCCAGTGCCTTTTGGCAGACGGTGCCGCGGTGTGCAACAGCATCAGCAAGATGGAGCAGTTCGTTGAAAGCTACAATGACTTCTGAGTGCTTTTGGGACCCCTCGTCCCTGAGGCATTCCCCAAGCTCGGCAGCAGTCTTGACAAGCCATGTGGTGAAATTTGTTTGAGATTCTAGGTAGAGGAGGTAGGTATTCTGACCCTGGCCAGTCAAGGATTTCTCTGGGGAGTCCCACCCGAAAGTAAACGATCCTGGCCAGAGACCTCCCATGATTCCAGGCCGTGTAGATACTAGAAGAAAGAGACTAGGCAGGATAATTATGCTGAGGTGATATTGAAACGAAGTGACCTAGGTGAGAAAGACTGCAAAGAAACGTTTAGCTTATATTGAATTGGTAAATAACCAGGTCAATGAGTAGGTAGGTCAGGGGCTAGGCGTAAGTTAAGGGCTGTAGGCAAGAAAATCAGTTTGATCAACTGAGCTCAGACTGCACCGTGAGATAAATACACAACAATTGTTCCCAGAGACAAAGGAAAGCTCCACCAAAATTGAAGCATATCGACGGAGAGCGCAACCCAAGCAGCATACTTGGGGGAAGTCGGCTCATCGAGGATGCTGCGAGGAATCGGGATGCGACGATGCCGGTGAATTATTAATATTGGGTGTGCATTTCATCATGACTACCTATATTGAATATATTCAGGATAGCTCCTTGACTCCTTGGCCGGCAGTCGGAAAGGATCGTGGCCAACTTCCGGGATTTGTACTCTCCATCGATGGCAAGCACACACTCATACGGCTTATCCGTGCGGCTTATGAGTCATCCCATCACTTAGTCCACATATTGAGGTGCTCTATGGTGAAGTCATGGACAGAACCGACTGTAAATCCGTTTCTTTGGGAACGGTAGCCCGCACTGCCTCTGGTAATATTTCGAAAGTAATGCCGACGGGACGGTACTGGTGCCGTTGGAAATGGGAGGTCCTACCTAGAATAGGTAATTACTAGACATAAAGAGTCAGCAAGTGGTGCGACGATTATAACTAATGACGCCAAGATACTAGAGAACTTCCAAGCTCCAGGGATTTGTAGACGAAGGGCATAGAATGTCATCAAGCTGGAGAGTCGCTGGACAATCCCAACTCCCGAGACATGTTAAACAGGGGTACGTAAGAGGCTCTGGCTGAACTGACATGGTGCCATCCAGATTCCAAATGTCCCGTTACAAACCATCCACATTTCACGGCCGTTGATCATCGACCTTGAGGCTTATTAGGGGTGTTCCATTCTGTCGCGGTGTACACTATATAACAGCGTAGTACCAATGGAAGGCACTACGGTTGACGGTGACCCTTTGCCCTCCATCACACATTCGATGGTGGGATTGTACTGTCGCAATCGGCACCATCCTTTCCACAACCGGCAATGTATGATGCATATGCATCCATCGATGTAACATTATGTTCCGCTGTTTTCGAGCTAAGGGCCAAGGCAGTTGCAAATTTGATGACCTCGGCCTCGGCACTCTGCCGCTTGTCAAAGTGCGTAACGATCGATAGTACTGGCGACATCGGTGTCATTGAAAGCAGATAATCCGAAGAGGGCTTTGAGCGTTTTCACATCATCCTCATTCTTAGATGCAAGTACTTCATCATCAGCATGTCTGATTGCGGCCTTGATATCAGCACTGCGGTTTCAAGATAAATCCTATCCGGCAGGTTTGTAATACTCCCAAAAGACATACATTGTTTCGACGACGGCTGAAGACGCGTGGTAATTATGCGTGGTAAACATCTGAGACCTGTCAGCTTCAATACCGGGGAGAATGAGACCAATAACTACCATGATTTCTTGTGTCGTGCCACCACATAATAGGACTTGTCCAAGGCTCCAACTTGAGGGGCAGGAGGATGTTTCTATTTTAAGTGCGAAGTATCTAGATAACTAGGTAGGACTTTGGTTAGGATGGTTTGTTGGCCTACCATATTGCTCGGCCACTCAGGGGCCACGGAGACCCCTGTCGATATGGTCGAGAGAACACATTATACTAGTGGTATCATTATGATCAAACAAGCCGTCGGCCCGTCGGCCAGGCAGAATAGCCACGAGCGACTGTGGGAGAGTTCCTATAGAAACCAAGCAGTTACCTCCTGGAGTGCTGACTATCAGACTAGGCAGATAAGTGATTGTTCTACAACTACTCGTTTCGCCTCCTAAAGAGATGCTGTAGATTTAGAGCCGGGACAGTTCGTTCGTTGAAAGCAGGGCATTTCCTAAAGTAGAATCATCTCAATCCTGTGGAGCGGCTATGGGTTGCAATTCCGCTCACTCGCTAGAATCCGAGGACCAATATCGAAAAGCCCAATTCGCTGCCAGTGGCCGCCAGCCAACAGAAAACTCACTTTCCACGTTCAGACTGCCCAAGGATCCGCCTTATCCCCCAGCCATTTCAAACCTAGATACCCGAAAAACGCTGAGCAAGAAAAGAAGTGGACTACAGCGCCGTGACGTGTCCAGGTCCTGCTATCCTGAAAAGTTGCCTTCCTCTCCGCCTGTCTCGCAGCGAATCTAGATACCTACGCCTGAAATCATCCGGTCTGCTGCAATAACTGGTATGACGAACCGCTCATGACCGGGATGTATGATGACCCTCCAAAGGGCATATCTGCAATAGAAACTTCGGACTGACCGGTCGAGAAGAGGCTGAGATCGCCCGTAGTTCCGAACCGACGCAGCTCTTCCTTTTGGAACTTGTCCCAGAATTCTTCGCTATCATCCATCAGGCCGGACTCGTAAGTAGGCTGGATTCCCCCCGGATCAAGTATGGAGCCGGATGTGGGATATCCCTGGCCGGGAGATGGATGCGTTAGCTGCTGTAATGTTTTATGATGCCGTACCGATTCTGCATCAGACTCGGGCTGTATGTGCGATTGTCCCACATTTCCAGCAGCTCGACTGAGTAGATGAGCCGGCTCTTGGGTCGACGGGGCAGAGCCATGGTTGATTGCTGTGAACGATCCCGAAGGCGCAGCTCGGGAGATATCTAGCTTGTCCATGTCGTTCGATGGCCTATTCAAATTGCGTATTCGGAGCCGCTCTGATATGTCTATGACATCGTGCTCATCTGGCTGAAGGGAACCGAAATCCTTCAATTTCTGGACCAGGGGTTGGTATTCTTCAAGCCCGCCGCCTGCGCCGCCCTCTCGCACTCGACATATTGTCTGATTAGGCCGTCCACTCTTATCACTATACCGATAATAACCCTGTTTGATTGTATCGAAGTAACTATTCAGGCCGTGTAAGATATCCACGTATGTCGTTGCCATTTTTTGCCAAGCCGACATTTTCAGTAGCGTATGGAATGTGAGCGCGGTAGGGCCGTGCTTGAACACAGCCTCGAGGCCATCCTCTCGTGTGTCTTCGTAGTCGAAATTTAGCATATGTCCCTCGGTATCCATTTGGGGAAAGTGAGCTCCGTACAGCCCGACAAAAGCAGCAGTCCATATCGCAAACAGGACAATGGTTGACTGAGGAAGCTTGTCCTTCCTCTGGCAGATCTCAATTAAATCCACGATGCCCCTAGCGGCCTTGAATATTTGCTCAGCACTTGTCCGCCAAAAGCCAGACGGTGTCTCCTCTCTCGTAAAAGTAGACTGGTCGAGGGGCCCTTCGGGCTCTCGGCAACGGATTGGCACAAATGGAATGTACTCTCGGTGTAGCATGATGAGGCTAACGAATCGGAGCATGTGAAGTAAAACGAATGTACTTGACGCTTGATGGTTTTCGTGCTTGAAATAATTAGATCGTGAAAAAGTGAAGGTGCCGGGAAGTGAAGAGTCGAATGTTTCCAAAGCCTTGTTTAGGTTGTAGAAATCCGATTTCGGTTGCCAGGGAGGAAGTTTATCTTCGACGCGGCCACCTCGTGAGCTGTACTTGGAAATTTCGCCCCAGAGGTTTACTAGTTGTATAAAGCGACTCAGAATACTGTCATCGGTCCCCATGCGATCAAATTGGGTCAAGCGGCTGGTCCGTACTTCCATAGCCAAATCGAACTTATCCTCGGAGCAAGGAAGCTGAATTTCAAGGTCTTCGCCTCGTATCATTGGTACCCGATGTTTGCCACAGGCAAGCATTCTATCTAGAATAAAGCAGCTAAACATAAGCCGCCGTCTAATTTCCTTTTGAAGAGCGAGTTGGGACTGACAAATAGCACTTCTGAGCTGCGAGTCGACTGCTCTGAACTTTGCGTCTCCCGGCTCTTTCGCGTCCTCGAAGCCGAGCCCTAAGAACTGTGCCATCCTAATAGCAGTGCCAACATACATCCAAGCAGTCATACCGCCAGCTCTGGGTTGCGTTTGGCTCCACTCGTAAAGACCGAGCATGAGCAGCGCTGCCACTCGATCGACGGAAGCAGTGCTCATAGTTGTTCGAACGGGCCCAAGAGCCATAGCAAGAACGTCGGCATAGTATTCGGACGCGGCAGCCGGATCAGGCTGATTTTGGAGCGGCCGCATCCTCGTGTTGCTAGTTTGGCTATTGCAGAGATGGGCCGTATATCTGACTAGATCCGGATGAAAGCGCGCAGTCAGAGTTAAAACGCCCAGAAAAACTAAATTGCTATCCGAATTCTGTTCGGCGGGATACGAGGGTTTGGATCTCCGACCGAGCCTCTCTTTCATTGTGGGTACATGTAAGAAAGGCAGCTCGGTGCCAAAGTGGAGTTTATAGAGATCGAGGACTTGCTCCCACAGATCTTCGGTCAGGAATGAAACAGACAAGACATCCTCAGCAAGTACTGACGCTTTTTGGCTTTCGTTCTTGGATATGTCGTCTATCTTTTTCAGTCGTTTTCTATCTGATCCGCCGTCTCGTTCCTGCTTGACCACAACGGGGGGCTCCGACCGTTTAGGAGGTACGTGATCAGGGACCTTGAAGATGCATTCGTTCCCTGTCTTTATGCAGCTGTCGCAGGGGCTGGTGCCATTTGTGTTTTCACACTTGATTTTCGATTTTCGGCATCTCGTACAGGCAATGCTCGAACGCATTGGAGGTCGCATTTTCAGTTGTCTCTTGGTTTCCACATTGCCGGTTGCCACAGACCCCATCCCTTTAGCCCCATACCCGCCAACACTCCCCACTCCAACCCCCTCCACTCTTCGTAATTTGTTACCAGACGCCTCGGCTTCTTGGTATATTCGCGGAACGGGAGAAGGCGGTTTGGAGAGTGTATCAAACGGGAAAAACGATTCTGCTAGCCTTGACTTCGGTGTCGCGCGACCTGATGTAGTGCTGATATTCTCATCCAGGTCTTGAGGATCAGGAGGGGAGAGAATCGAGTGAATACGAATTGGTGTTGAAATTGTGATGGCTGGGTCTTGGACAGACCCGGAGATTGACTATTTGTTCGAGGACGACTTAGAGAGCCCGCCCGGAGCTAGTTATCGATCTCCGAGGTGTACAAGATGACGCTGTCCAACCAGACGTTATATAGTGGGCGTAGACTCCGGGATACGTATCCGAGCCGAGATGGTCCTGGCCCGGGTTCTCGAGTAACAGTCGAACTTGGACAAATGGAGGTTCCAGAGAGCTGGGACGCTATCAACTTGTCACCGCGTTGCGCCCACGTTCCGACAAAGTATTACACGTACGACATGAACGAATGCTGGTGGTCGTGAATCGTTCAAATGTCTGACCAACGACAGAGCTGTACCAAAAGGTTGTCCTCTCTGCAAGTTGATAGATAGTGGATACGAGTCGGGAGCTTCCGAATTTTGGTTTAGTCGTACGCCAGGGATGGATGATTTGAAGAAACGGTAAATCTTAAACACACCATGAAGCAAGCCTGACGTTCAAGTTTCATGGGACCAGACGGACTGGAGATCCGTTCTTGATTGGGACTTGTGGAGCTGAGACGAAGGGAAACACGGATTGATTTATGATCCCCCTTAGGCGACGAAACAAGGGAGTCATCCATTCCCATAATACGGAATACATAATGCTTGTAAGCATAAGCTCCCGTTATTTGGTGGCGGGCGGACGGGTGATGACTGGGGTACCTAATTCTGGGCACGCCGGGGCCTTCTTAGACAGGTGGCTACAACATGTATGTACTTACATATGGGTGTGGCGGCAGATGCGGGTGGATCGGATACATCATCCCTCTATCTCTACTTACCTAGACGCACACTATCTACAGTCCGTACCGCACTTCAGAATACTCCCATAGACACTTGCCCAGTATGGCGGAAGGCCAAAGCAACAGGAGCCGTAGCAGAGTAGCCGAACGAATCGCAAAGATCGGTAACCAATGGACGGCGAATGAAGGCAGCCAATCTCTTTCGGAACCAAACTCGGGTGAGTGCGCGGTTTGAAGGGAGGCACCAACGATGAGTGAGTGAGCGGGTGAACGAAGGCTTGGAGCGGGAGGAACACCCCAGTGTCTGCTCAGGTATTACCGTGTTATGTATCGGACAGCGTAGCACCACATACTATTATGTAGTAATACCAGGAGGGCCACTCGGTCTTATTCATGCCTTGCTCTGCGGCAACGATGCGGCAATGGCTTGGAGTCACCGCTAATAACGGGAGTGTATGTGGTACGATGTCCAGAGCATCGGGACCCGCCATGATATGCTGCTGGATAGTACATATTGCGCTCAATACAGCCGTACGAAGCCTGGGGTGTACTTTCTATCTGGCACACCCGCGACGGATGAGCCGGGACCTTGTTGTCCATGACTTTGCGGCAGCATTTTGAATCGATAGCCGTTTGTTGTTGGACGGCTAATGGACCCGGATGAGGATGTTGTGATGACAGAGCAGCAGGAAGAATTGTACACCCTACCGGCAGACCTCGATGCAGGAGGTCGGCATTCTGGCTGAGTTATCGTGAGTATTCCGGATGTATACTATCTACCATGTACTTATCCAGTGCGCAGTACGTGTACATAGGAAGGCATCCGGCGGGTGGTATGCATTCGAGCGCCGGAGGCTGGAGATACCGGTAAACAGTCATGAGGTACGTCCGTAATCAAATCCGTAGGCATTGTCGAGTTTGAAGATCGGAATTCGCTGGGACCTGGGTACGCAGTTGTGGGGAGTAAGGAACTGGACCCGACAGCGAGCGGTGATATTGGTGACGAGACTCAGAGAAAAGACCGTGAAAAGGAACTTTGGAAAGGTTCCCTGAAGTCAAAGTCGGAATGACTACCTACCTACCTACCTAGCCTAGACTATTTGCACGAGGACCGGCCCGATTCGGCCTGTTATAAAGCCCTGACGGCCCGTAATCGAGATTCGATCTTCGCAGTCAATTAACCCACCGGTACCTACACTACACTACTTCGTACCTACCCTCAAAAGACAAGCATACAATTGGCTTGTTGATTTGCCAAGAGTTTGCCAGATGTCACGCACCGGGGAGGGGGCACCTTACGGCAGCCAAGGGGATACTTCGTACTTGATTAAAGCCACTTGATGTTATTTGCGGCGTTGCGTGTAAAATAACATATCTGGCACGGAATAGGTAGGTAGTGAACAGTCTGTTGAGCAATTACGGAATACACAACCAACTCGAGCGTTATTTACGCATTCTTATTGTATTTACTATTACCAACTCAACTGGGCCACCCACGAGGCTCGACCACCCCACCGAAGCAGCTACTGAAAGCGTTGCGGTCATTCGCTATAATGTACCCTAAAAGTAGGTAGGTAGTTAAATACCTATGTACGAAGTACACTACTACACGTGTATATTGGCCGAGCAAGATTCTAGGTAGATCGCAAGTGATCCTGCGGGCCGAGCCTTGCGCGTTTGGAAATCACCCTATGCAATTGTCTGGAGCGCTCGCGATCAAATGAGCGACCAAATGCTAGACTGCCCTGCCTATGTACTTCGTACACATCAACAAATAGTACCTAGGTAGGTAGGAGGGAGAGATATGGCTCGCTGTGAGAGGCCTCAGCCGTTTTACGTAGGCAGCGTATACACGTGTAGGGAATGGGTGAGCACGTGGGGCGATTCTGATGACGTCTCCAAACCCGTGAGGTCCACCCGACTGTTGCCGCAAGTCAACTCGGCTCTGCGACCTACTGTACACAAAAGACATATCCCATCGCTTGCGTCAGTCCCAGCGCCGCCAGTGTCCGACAGGGCTCCCAGCCGCGAATTCCTCTACGTCGCCGGTCTGCATCACGGCGCAATTTCTTTAAGCGCATACGACCACTTGCGCTTGAGTTCCCTTGAGCCTCGTCTGCTGTAACTGTACATTGCGCCGGTCAACCGTCTTCTCGCCATGGCATCCAGCCATAATGTGAGTAGGAGTAGTGCATAATATGGTGCATATGGTGTCGCGCGTGGCGTTCGGGCCGTTCTCCTTCCTGTACTGACAGATTGCACCGCCGACAGGATCCGAAGTTGCTCTACGCAATTCAAGGCGTGTCGGCCTACCACCTCGCCTACGGCCGAGAAGAATCTCTGACGCCTGGTGGCCCTCAGACATTATCACTTTTAATGGTGCCTACCTCTTCCTCTTTTGCGGATCCCTCGACTTTTGATGCGAATGGCGATGTCCAAGCCGAAGACTTCTATCTCCACCTTCACTTGCCGCCTGAGCTCGACATCCCTCTTCCCGCAACTACCCAGATATATCACCAACCTCCGCGAAGCTATCTGATTCCCCGATGGGATCTTGGCCCCGACAGCGGTGCCTTCACTAGGCTCGAGTTCCCGGCTGTGAGCAGTCGTCCCGGTCTCCAGGAGGATGTGGATACATTTGAGACCATTCTGGCACAATGTACTGCATTCCTGGAGAGAGCCCCTCCGCCCAAGACCGCCAAGATGGGCCAAGAGAAGTCGCCGCCCGCCGCTTCACCAGTTGCGACAAAGTCCTCCGCGTCTAGCTCCAAATCCAAGTCGGGGTTCGTAGGCGAGGAGCCACTCCCGGCCTACAATCCCGCCTCTTACAAACCTGGTGAGGGATACGTACAGGGGAGTCACAGCTCCCTTCAGGGCGGGCAGATCGTGCTCGTCGACGAAGAGGATGGAAGTGTCATCGGTGAGCTGTCGGATGGATTCCAGGTTGTGGAGTCTGGCATCAAGCCTGGGTCTAAAGGCACGTATAAAAAGTTTTGAGCTCGAGGAAAGTTAGGGTAAATCAGTTAACAAAACGACCACAGACCCGGTAGAAATTACCCTCCCTACAGAGGGAAATAAGCTATCAGTTGTACCCGCTTCACCAGAAACTCTCGTGGCGGAAATGCACCCGGCTTACAAAAATTCGTTCCTCGTGTCGAAAGCTGCATACGCGTCACGGCTCATTATCACAACATCTAATCTGGTTTCCAATGCCATGCAAAGTGGGTCGGACAGTTTTACTAAGAACACAAAGCCTGCAAGTAAGCCAATGACTTTCAAGCCAGCGACTCATGATCGAGTCCGTCGGATCGGGAAGTTCTCTGGCGGAGTCGCTGGAGTGTCGTCTAAAACTGTTTGGCAGGTGGCCAAAGTAGCCCAGAATCTCGGCGCTCATTTCGCAGGACGAGGATATAAAGACACAAGTGGGAAGAGAGGATTTGGTCCGGATGGCCAGCCCTCTGAAAATTTCAAACCAGGGTTGTTGAACAAAAGCCTGATGGCTTTCTCAACAGTAGCTGACGGTATCGACCACGCGACTAAAAGTTTGCTCAATTCGGCATCGTCATCGGCTACGACGATGGTAACACATCGATGGGGCGACGAAGCGGGAGAGCTTACCAGGCACATCGGCGGGAGTGTGAAGAATGTCGCCCTAGTCTATGTCGATGTCACTGGTGTCTCTCGAAAAGCAATCGTCAAGGCTGTCGCGAAAGGTATGGTAGTTGGAAAAGTCAACATTGGTAAAAACCAAACCGCCGATGTGATTGTCGGTAATGACGCTTCGGCCGTTGTCACCGAACGAAAGACCAGCGAGTCGGCTACACATCCCGTCAAAGGCCAGACGAGTACCAGTGGTACGCGGACAAGGACACCGCCGAAATAGCTTCTGCGTCTAGCTTGAGAACATAGACATAGCATTTAATGCGAAACAAACGCCGAACATTGCAGACGATCAGGTAAGCAGGAGAATATACTCGATGAGGTAGGATTTTCAACTCTCACGAAAGTCCGACCACTGGGGTGTGGAGTTGCAAAAATATAGGTCGGTAAACATCGTCTCCACATGGAATGGCTCGCTGTTTTCTGGCCCTCGTGGTCTATCTCTTTGACTGCCCGAAGACACCAACTCGCTCACTTGCTTCACATTATCAACCCGTCAGTTACCGGTTTGGTGTCTTCGGGTAGCCAAGGAGATAATTATACACATACCTAGGTAGTTGATACACGTACGGATCCGTAGCTAGCCCTGTTGTTATAGGTACGGAGTGCTCAATAAAGGAGAAAATCACTGGTTCAGCCCATACATTAACCCCACTTTCTACCTATACAGTTCGTACTTTAAAAATAGAAATAAATACGAAACATGCAATGGATTCACGTGACTTGCCTCTAACATGGACACAGATTATGTAAGTCATCTGTGGTGTCAACAGGTCCACAAAACATATCTATTGGTCCAATCAAAGCGCGCGCTGCGTACTGTACAAGTAGGTACTTCCTGTACACTTCAATGATTCACAGACGACATGATCTGAATTCAACTCCAAAACTTCATCAACGCCCGCAAGCATCTAGACTCAATAAATTATGTACAAGAATTGAGGGACAACTCACACCTTGCTCCACCTGCGCCTTTCCGACGTCATCGTATCATCATTTTGTACCCAAAATACACCCGTATCAACATGTGTTGACTGAATACATCTCCAGTCACCCAAAACACGTGTAGGACGACTGCTTCAGAGGGTATTCTTGACTTCTAGTTGAGATCTCCTTATTTTCTTCGGATCGATGTGTCGATACGAGTGTTTGGGTTCCATCATTCTCATATTTCAAGGCATTGGCGATAAGATCCGCTCTAAGAGGCAGCCCCAGGCTTGCAAGGGTTTGAGACCCGTCATCCGACCCGCCATCATTGTGGCTTCTAAGATGATTCTGTGTATAGATCCTCCTCTGAACCCCCTTCCGCGTTTCCGCTATGCTCCATGAAGTCCTGCTGTCGTTGTCGGGACACCCGTCGCCTCTGCTTCGGCGCGACCGTTCCGATTCGGCCGTACCATCACTCATATCACCGCCAGAGAGGCAGCTCCTGGACACGGCCGCGCATTTGAGCAACATGCACTGTCAACTGAGAAACGAAACTAGTCGCATCAGCAGAGCTCACCCTTCCGCTATCTGTCGCTCCATCTCTACCGCCATCGTGTCTATTCACTTGGCCGCATTTCAACGCAGGATACTTGAAGTAGAGGACGCAATCCTTCGCGAGGATGCCGCATTGGTGGGCGCTTACAATGTCGTTCCCCTCACTGCTGTGATCGGGCAATTTTCCGATTGGACCCGGCGCCTGGAATGGCTCTGGCAACTAGTAGAGTTTATGACCGCGGACAAGGGAAGACAAGACCTCCCACCTTGCCACGCAGCGAAA
The DNA here is from genome assembly GCA_028637635.1 of Xylariaceae sp. X802. Taxonomy (NCBI): domain Eukaryota; kingdom Fungi; phylum Ascomycota; class Sordariomycetes; order Xylariales; family Xylariaceae; species Xylariaceae sp. X802. The sequence continues at coordinate 218,822 of JAJFDH010000037.1, read as the reverse complement.
CTTATAGACAGACTTCGGGGCGAATTACAAACCGGCTATTCTGATATTGCCGAGGTCTCTCGAAGCTTACTCCAAGTCGCGGAAACGTCATGGCTGAAGCAAGTCTCGGCCTGGGTTCTACATGGACGGAAGCCCACAGTGGGCGGGTATGATTTCTTCATACAAGAAGGCGAGGGAGAACAGGGATATGAACTCGACTACGACTTGTTACCATCATTCGTAACGCCCTCGACAGCGGCATCTATGTTGTTTATTGGTGTCTCAGTTAACAGGGCTCGCTCAAGGGCCGGCACTGATCTAGGTGCTAGTGGCCTCAGCCATTTCGCATCACAACACCAGGAACTCGCGCAGTTAATTTTACCACTTAATAGTGCTATGTTCTCTCGGGCTATTACAAATATCCGGCACACCTTATCTCGGACGATTTTGCTGAAGCTTTTGCCATTAGCCAAGGTTCTGGAAATATTAAATGTTCTCAGAGAATTCTTCCTGATCGGGCGAGGTGAGTTCGCTATGGCTCTCACACAGCAAGCAGACGAGAAGATACGCAACCGCTGGCGACGTGCTGATAATCTCGCCTACGAGAGAAAGGACACCCTGGGCACGGTCGTTGTTAAAGAGGGCGAATTGGCCGCCGTTCTAGCGAGGGCTTGGACATCCCTGAGCTCCATGCAAGGCCAACACGCAGAGGAAGACGAAGTTCTCGAACTCGCCAGAGACTTGCTAAGGTTACACGCTTTAAAGTCCGCTTCAGCAGCAACGCCAGCCAAGGGCTCTAAACGTGATACGGATACAATCCTTGATGCCATTGTGCCAACACCATTTCGTAACTTGCTATTCTCCGTGCCTGTTACGCTAACATTTCAAATACCATCCCCTCTTGACCTTTTCCTGACCCATTCCGATGTCCAAATTTACACTATCATTAATTCATACCTCCTCTCAATTCGGCGCGCCCATCTGCGCCTTACGGATCTCTGGAAGATAACCTCCCTCCGTCGCCACCACCCACCTCCGCCCAGAGCACCCTATGGCAATACGAAGGGCGGGATTTCCAAGACAAAGCTACTTCGTGAGCGCTGGTCAGCGCGCTCCTTGATTATGCGCAGTACCTGGAGCACCAGCAGCGCTGCCATTTTCTTCCTCGGCGAAGCGGAGGCTTATCTCCAGGTAGAAATCGTCGAAGGACTGTGGTCTCACTTCCATAGCTGGCTGTTGACGGGCACCAATGAGACGGCGCGAGGGGAGCATGGCCCCTCTTCGACATCCCGGGGGCCACCCACCACAGCACACCATGCCGACGACAATACAAACCCGGCTGACACTACAACTCGAGATGCGCAACCCAGCCATGACCCCCAAACTCTCAGCATTGCTCACCGGCAATACCTCAGCACTCTAGTCCGACGCCTCTTGCTCACCCGGTCCTCCTTTACGACGCCCCTTTACGACCTACTCATCCAAATTGACCATCTCGTCGCGCTCACTCACCGCCTGCATGGCGTCTGGGTGGCCGCAGACCTCGAGGCAGATGAAGGCGTCGTGGATGCGTTTTCGAACCTCGACGCCGAAGAAAAGGACGTGCGTGCACAGCTCGGCGGAGTCGAGCGGCGCGTCAAATTCGGGATCGAAGACGTCATCTCCTCATTGCGGACGTTGAGCCAGGATTCAGGCTTCGCGGCCGAGATGGAAGGGGAGGAAAAGGCCCCGGGGGATCTGGAAGAGAATCTGGTCGGCGAGGACGTGAGCGTGTATAGGCCGCGTCGTGTCGGTGGTATTGATCGCTTGCTAATGAAGCTTGATTTCGGGGGTTGGTTCGAGGCTGGGGATCGATCAGGACGAAATGCGCCGCTAGTCGATAATGAGAATTTTTGATGATGGCGACGGTGATGATTCGACTGCAGAGGGGATGGGGCTACCGACTGGATGAGGAATCGTGGTATAGCAGGTATATATCATCGGACGATCAGATCGGAAGCAGGATTCCATGTACGATCACTCACTGTCTCGGGACACAAGGAGTAGTAGTCTAGTATAATTTGCGCAAAGTAAAAAGTCCCGAGATCAAAACTAAACGTGTCGTAAAGTTAAGAGGTTACATATGGAGATAGTCATAAATGCTCAAAATGCTCGCGATAAGGCAAAAGGAAAAAAAGAAGACGACAAAGACAAAGAATCCACTCCATGCAATTAATGACCCAGCCTCTGTCCATAAACCCTGCAACGCCTTTTTATAGTATGTAGAATGACCCTGATCCAAGGAGATATGCAAACCCGTAAGCCCCGCACCAAGAATGCCCTTTTCGCCAGGCAATGCCAGACCCAATGCTAAACGCCGTCCATGCGCATTGCGCGCCCATAACAGAAGAACGATTGCAAAACAAAATGCATGATGGATGCGTTTTTTTTTTCTACAAAGATGCCCCATGCACCAGCGACGATGAAAGTAGACTCCGACCCGATAAAGCAATGCAACAAAGGGAACATGATTTCGAGACAGACGAGGCATTAAGACGATAATAGTTCGTAAGAGCCAAAGAGCATGCGAAGTGAAGAGGGCGAGAGAGAGTAGAAGGAAAGGGGGTAAAATGAGTGTGCAACCGAAGCCCTGTAAGCAGGCGTAGCGGTGATGCCAGATGTGGCGAGATAACGATGCGACTATGGTTCCTTCTCCAAGACCTCGTGACTGGGATTTAGGCTGCGAAGGATTCGATCCCGACTACCAATTGGGTTGAAGCCTTTCTGCGTCAATGCTGGCTCCGTCTGGGCCTTGCTAGTAGATAGCCATAGCCCTCTGGGAACGAAGAGGGCTGTGCTGATGGTGCTCTGAAAATCGGCGATGGAGTAAGTGCTGCACGAAAGAGCGAGGTTTGGTAAATTCGACGTCCGGCAAGCTAAAACGACGAATGTGATTCTTGTTGGGCTGCCAGCGTGACTTGATACAGTCATCGACGAGGGCCATAAGACCTGTTGCAACAACAACGCTGTAAATGAGTTAGTCAAAGTTGTTCATGCATCACGAGAAAGCGTTTCTCTCAGCCAAAAACTGTACCACCAGTTGTTTCAAGGGAATGAAGGCAGATTGACTTACTCAGCGACATCTGTTTGCACGTCAATTAGGCCTCGATCGCTTATCCACATGTGATAGGGGGGAACCCATCCGCCTGCTTGCTCGTCGATAACAATTTGATTGGGAGTTCGGCTCTCAGGGACCATATGGGCAACAGGTGTGCTATTGCCGTCACAGAAGAGATGGAAGGATGTCGTCCCTGTCAATTTGTCCGTCACCCGTCGCCAGGCATATTTGTGCTGCCACCACTCGAATTCATATTTCTTAGCTTTATGTCCACGGCGTTGTACATCCACTCGTGCGTAGTTCGAAAATTCTAGCTTGATGACGTTCGTGGGAACATGGCGCGCCTTTTGTTTCTGTTCATGCGTAAACGGGTCAAAGCCATGTGAATTCTCATCATCAGCTGCCATCATTGAGTGGCTTGTCCCCGGCCGGCTTCTGGCGGAGGAGAATAGCGAGCTTGAAGTTGATGAACGGCGTAGCGTCGGTCGACAGGCAAGAGTCCTCACAGCTGTTGAAACGGATTTTGGCAATTTTGGATGACGCATCTCAGGCGAGTCAACGTATTTGCGCTTGGAGTTGCAAACCTCACGGCCAGACTCGCGACAATATCTCCTGAGAGAGAACTCGCGCCTGTTCAAATCGCGCATCCGCAGATGAAAGAGCTGGATTGTCTTTTTCCGGCGGCCGGATACGATGGTATCCACGCGAAGATTCATATTGCCATCTGGTGTCAAATCGTCGTGGCGGATTATGAGCTTGTTCATAGATGGGAAGAGAACGGCAAAGTCCTCTGGTGTCGACGCTCGGACGTTGATATCCTCAATCTCATGGCGGTACACGGGCAATGGGGGTATCTCCGGGTAGTCAATGCTATCATCCAGCTCGGAGTCTTCGTCCTCATCATAAGATGCCCGCGATGAGTATGTCTCAACAGAGGAACGAGGGTACAAGCTTGTTGCTGGTGAAAGGTCCTCGTGGTAACATACGGACTGATTCTTGGGTGATCGCAAGCTTGAGCCTTTCGTCGACGGTACTGGGCTGTCGTACAGAGAAGATGGGTCAGTGCTCCTTGATTCGCACGAGTCAGAGCTTTGTCTGGTATTTTGGGTACTCGTGGTATGGTTGGAAACGTTGGTATCTCTTCTTCGAGCCATGGCGGGCGATGTGTGTGATAAGATAACGAGGCGCCGGTTGCACAGGTGATGACTTTACGCTCAAGATGGAAATCGAGAGAGGAGGGTAGTCCCTTATATTCTGGAAGGGGATGGATATGTAACCCTCCTAAGACCCGGGATGACTATAGCCAAGTGGGCCTTCTGATTCCAGCCGATTTGATTCGATATAGAAGTAGCCTTGGTCACTGCGGCCTAATGACGAGATACGTACTGGGCTCTCGATCTTTTTGACACAAGGAAACGATCCTGGGGTAGTGGTGCCGGGCGAGAGGCGTTTAGGAAATGAGGCAGCGCTCCAATGAACTCCCCGGAATCCGAATGAGGTGTAAGTAAGTGAAAGAAAACTTTTCCGTTTGTGCAGAGAAAGGTGTGTGTGGCCCAATTGACGGATCATATCAATTTATTGACCAGCTAGATCGACTGGAGCAACATGGCAAGACGAGAGACGTGGACGTAGCAACAAGAAGCAGGGTGAATAAACGGGAGGAGAGCTTCATATGCGAATGCGGGTTGGGATGTGAGCTGGGGTTGGATGTGAGCTGACGGCAGGCCGGCTCACTTGGGAAAGACTTATACAGCAGAGGCAGTCCAAATCATGCCATGCACATACATACATAACACATGCCTACCTAACCGTACCACGACAGAAGGCACATTGCAGACAGATGATGCTAGCCAAGGCGAGGCCATCCGGAGAGAAACCCGCGGGCGAAAACCGAGGGTTGGCGACTCCTCGGTACCTGACGATGGGCAAAAATGGTGTGTTATGGCTCTAGTTACTGCAGGCTCGGCCTCGGACGTAATCGTTGGGTGCTAATCCTTGGTACTATCCATTGACGAAGCCCAGAGCCAAGTCCGGGTGGATCGAGCATGCAGAGCGTGTACAAACGTACGCCCGGAGATGGCGATACATAACAGAGAACGATGTGCGGGGGATACCTAGCACAGCAACACCGTCTTGCATACATGTTCACTTGCTGTAGGTACGTAAGCCATCACAGATCTACCGTATGCTGGCTCACAGCAATATTACCGACCGTACCAACCTTAGATAAGCAAGCAGTCGCATGCGACGCCGTCGATGCGATCCCCCATCAGACTGGGTACCGGTACCGTACGGAATACACCATATGCGGCATGGCAGGCTGGCTCGGATACAGAGCGGCCACAGCGGCTAAAGAGATTGGTCAATATCTGAAGATTGCCAGAATGAGGGTTGGCTTTGCGAATGGCAGGGGAGCAAGACCTGCCTAGTCTGTCCGGGACCACATGGTGGGTGGAATAGTCCGACATGGGACCACCAACCAGATGGACAACATGCTGCTCGTCGTGCCCGTCTGGCTTATACTACCTATGTACGTACAGCAGCAGCACGCCCGTACGTGGTAGCTCAATTGCGGCATTTGGCGGCTTTTGGGAATAATCGATCGAAAGCTCCTGATCTCGATGGATGCTGATCATGTATCTGACAGTGGCATGGAATGCTGTGAAACAGAGGCAGGGCCAAACCACGACGCGAGCTAATAATAGGTAGGCCGTGTCGGCAGTGTAGATAGATCATCACGATGGTGGGCCAGATTCGCTGGTCCTGATCCTGGGCAGACCTAGGGACGGGCAGAAGACGGCGGGCAGGACGGGACCTCGTCTGGGTAGGCGTCACAGTGCGTCTGCCAGCCGATACACGTAGGCGGGTTGGGCGGTGGCAGACTCGGCAGAGGCAGCGACGCGAGCAGACTGGAGGCTTCCTCTGCTGCAGTTGCGCAGCGGGTCGGCCGTGCCTCGGCATCTCGGTACGTACCTGCCAACTGCCAGCTTGCTGTGCGCCTGTGCTGTGCCTGCTGTGCCTGTGCTCTTGGCTGCCACCTATGATTGTGGCTGGTGTGGCTTTACCCACCCGCCCCCGTGCAGTGCCCCTGGCCGTCTTCCCGTCGACTTCGCGCAGTTCGCCCAACTTACCAGAACACATCCCACCCAAGGGCCAGCAAGCCGAACTGTTAACCAAATGAAAAAATTTTCTCTCTCTTTTTAGCCAATTGGCCAACTGCAAAGCCAAGTCACGTATCGTATCGTCAAGAAAATGTGTGCGCATGCGTGTCGTGTCGTGTCGTGTCGTGTCAAGCCGAAAGTCAAGTCAAGTCAAGTCAGGTTCCGTCCCGTTCCTTGGAGTCCAATTCAAGCCAAGTGTGAACGAAGTCGAGTCTCAGTCAATTATTTTAGTGATTCTCAAGCAGTCCAGCCTTTTACATAGCACTACTTCCATCGGCTGCCCACCTGGCCTAGAGCGCTTCACCCAATTCGACGAGCGCGACTGGCGATCGGCCAATTGAAGTTGGTAGGTCCATCCTGCCATACCATGGAAAATGAGCCAACATAAAATACCTAGCCGCGGGTACACTACCTATATGCCACTCATCGGGAGCGTTAGTTAGAGCATTTCTCTTAGGATGGATGGCGTCATTGTCACCATGACCAATGCAACCCTTCACATCAAGGAACAATACCATAGCTACGATCTACGGTACCGGTAGTGAAAAAGCTATCTCACCTCGACTCACCATCAACTGCCGTGGAAGGACGAGCAACAACCTACCTAGTGTACGATGAACACAGGTTTCGTCCGGCTCTGTTGGCACTAATAGCCCAGCTACTAGGTATCATGCCGATGCATCGCTTTTGACAGCAATCGGAAGCGCCGCATTGATCAGTGTAAGCGACGGTTCCTTTTACATACGTTCGCTAGCACTGGATTATCAGATATCGACCGCTACCGGTATCCACCTTTACTTGCGCCCGGAAGTTATGGTGATCGTTCCCACGATGATAAAAATGAATCATCTCAATGGCACTTAGCTGCTCCTGTGGGCGTGCATTATGTGCGTTATGCCTACCTAGTCGAACAGGCTTTGTCCCCGTTCTGCACTCCTGCAGCTTGCCCTTTCGAGGCAGCGGTGTGGCATTCGCTCATTCGCTGTTGGTTGGGGCCCGACCTCCACGTCAAATGTCATCGTCTGCCAGGCGTTCCGGGGATACACTACTCGGGCACGTGTTTCAGACCCCATAAACCGTTTCCCCTTTTGGGGCTGCCCTGGATACCGCATAATGGTTGGACGCTGGGGATTACGATTCTCTATTATGGAGCCGTTCACACTAGAAGGGAAAGGTTGGTCTGTTTAGTCACTGCGCCCCGTCGGCACAGCCGTTGCAGCGCGTATTAAAGTCCTCATGATTTTGACTCGTGTTTTCCTGCACATAGATATCTAGGTATTACCTAGGTAGGTAGTGATGACCATCATCCATCAGGCTCGCCAACCCAGTGGCTGCGCTTATCACCCTCCTCCGAGAGCGGATCCATAATCGGCCAATTTTCCTCGGCGCCCAGCGGATGGCTGACCGCACAGTTGATGAGCGGATGCTTGGACTGGCTCTTCTCAAAGCTTCAAGTGCATCCGTCGACGGCCCGCAGTGTTGCGCTTTAATGGAAATGCAACGCGGGCGCGCGGAAGGTCATTACAAGACCTGGTCCGAACATGTGACTCGTTCTCACAGTCCAGACGTGCATCGGATACTATGATCGTACCTACTACCTATGCTACCGACAGCTTATCTCCTATTCAGGTACTTCATTATGTACCCCACAAATGCGAGATACCGAAACCGGTATATCATGTAGAATGGCTCGAATGTTTCTATTTGACCATTCCCAGGAAGCCACACATCCAATCAAGTGGTTCTCGCTGGTCCTTGGCAGCCAGTCACAATAAAGCCAAGTTTACCTGGGCGGGTGATGATTGATAACAAGTAAGGAAGTCCGACGGAGGTCGGAGTCCTTGATCGAAGAAGTGGATTGCCGGTAGAAGGCAGGGAACGTGTCACGTAGTGGCAGGAGATCTTAGCGATGAGAGAAAGACTGTCTGAAATGGCTCTGGCCTTCTTCGTATAGTGAAGGGGCCCGGTTTGACGGGCTCCCTTATATAGGTATACGGAAGGCTATGAAGGTCTGTGGCACGGGCCACCTACGTAGTAAGCTAGTATGAAATGAAGCTATATACACTAAGGAGTGGAACGGGCTATGTACATGACGTCTGGAGCGTGGTACCGTGTGGTGAGTGCCATTAGCACCTTAAGCACTGTACCTAACGTCGCAGGAAGTCAGCATTTATTACGTGATAATCGGATGTCATTACAGCGAGTGTCTTGAGACCGGGCCGGGCAGTTGTGTGGATTCGGGAATGGCTACAACAATACGTATTAACCTATATGGTTGCTTCATGCAGCGAAGCCGACCCTGCGTTCACCAATTTTAAGAAGCCGTCAAAAGCCACAAGAGTTACCGTGGATTATCAATCGTCTAACTATCTATAGACGACTTAGTACGTGTTACCTACCGTCTATCCGGCAATGACCCATTCGCCCGTACGCCGTTATCAACTTTCTTACTATTAAACATCTCAGCGCAATGTCTCTCATACAGGGGCGCATCTTCTACTATATAGCATTCAGGGCAATCGTTTATAAGATCGACATTACCTACCAGAGAACTTGGTCCAATCGCGCTCGGGTTAATCCAGCAGGCGTACAGTCGTCAATTATGATGGACTCGGTCAATCGATCTGACAGGAAGCGATGCATGGACTTCGCCACCCGGGAGCCGCCCTGAATGCAGAGGCTACATCGTACACAGTTCCGCCTTTACTTAGCAGGTCACGGGAGAGCCATGAGGATCGCAACATTGGAAATCGGAATTGGCCCCTGACTCGGTCTGAACGTCGAGCGAGCCCAACAACCTGAGAATTAGGCAAGCAGAGTCCATGAATCCATGCCGTCAAACCGTCATTCGTCGTATTTGTCGGGGCCCGCCTTATCTTGTCAGCTGTGCCACTCACCTGAACTTGACCGGATTCGCCCGGGTATCTATTGCATTTGCCTGAAGTATTCCAATCTATGATTCCGTTAGGCACCGACCTTGACTATGACAAGTCCCCTAGAAATCCCGAGAAAGCGTTGGCTGAAAGCTGTATGCCAGCGAGCAACCCCCTTTGTTTCTCTCTCCTGGCTGTTGTTCTCTTCACAAGATGCATCTTCTCACAAAGGCACCACGTTGCATTGACTAGTTGAAAAACAACTAGGGATCAACGTAGCTTTGCTGTCTTGCGATGCAACACGTAGGCATACTCGTAAGCTGTTGAGCTGGATAATTACATCAACAAATCCATTTTACGATGCCATGCATCCAACACATACTCCGATCACTCGCTGGGTAAATGTGAAGGATGACTGTACTGGCGCTCGGATGAAACAGCTGGCACACATGTGGCCGTAATCGTACGAGGAGCAATAGTTACTAGAGAGTTTCGTGAATCGTTCGTCAGCCAGAATCCATTCCGGCCTACACTTTCTATCATTCAACAGGATTGTTTCTACCTAGGTAATTCGTAACGTGCGGCTGAAGACCCGTTTCTCTTCAATTGTCCACACATTTCGGGCGTTGAAGGATACTCTATAGGGGTGTTGACCCTTTTCTGTGATATCATCTGCATACAGTTATCGTCGTCGCCGTAGCTAGCTCACACCGAGAGACCGCGTAACGGTTGGTCCGAGAGTCTCCCTACGGCCGAGGAGGCCATTCCATGCCAAGTTTCAGACCTCACGAGTTACTCAGTTACTACATAATTCATGGAAGTGGCCTATTTTGCTTTGCTACGTACGCTCTAAGACTTTCTGATCTCAAAAGATACCCTCGCTACCTTCGATAAGCTGCCATGGGTGACCGGTCGTGGTATTGCGCTCTGAATTCACATTTTAGATATCCTCAATTCCAATGAAACGGACCAGTTTCCCAATTTCACCTACGGAATCATGTGGGATTACCCTCTACTTGAAGAACATATTGACTTAACCCCCCAAAGGTAGCGTTCGCCTCCAAACAAGCCAGATCCTGCACTCTACTCGCGTGGCAATTTTGATATATACCTCGAAATAGATATCCGGAAGCAGCTCATACGTATCTCAGAGACCGCACCCAGTCGATCGTCTGTGTAGTGCAATACGTTTCGCTGCTACAATGCTTCCTTGCCCGCACGAGCATTTCGCTGCTCTGTCCATGAGTTTCGGGGTTAGGAATGAATGAGTTGCTATTATTGGCAACTTGATCGCAACACAGCAAACAAACTCGCACCTTTCTAATGTCGGGCATCGAGATAATCGCCTTCCTATTAGTGGCCCTTACGGCCAGCTAGCTAGTCGCAGATCTTGATGCCGCTTCAAGTGAAAACGGACCTCTAGGTAATAATGCATCCGCCTCCGAACTGATTTGAAGCTGTGGTTCTGACGTCAAGTCATCTAAGACAGCTCGCACGAATGCTACATTAGGTAGCCAGTAGTCGCTTGCTAGAAATGGCGACTGCATAGGACGATGAGATCGGGTACTTATCTAGAAAGAACTTGAAAACGAGCCCTCGAATCGTTCGGATCGCATAGTAGCTGATAACTAAAGCAAAAAAGGGGCATAGGCCGTGATCTCTAAGCTCCCACAAGTGTACCTTGCGAAGCCAGCGCATCGTACTTCGTCATGGCCATTGTCACCACCGCAACTGAACGGACCGGAAACCTGTATGGACCTTTCCAATATCCTCTCTGCCGCTGCTCTACCTAGTTTCCCTGTCGACGCCGGGATTTTCGTCTCCTCTATCAAGTCCGATGTCTCGATCGGTCCAACGGGTTGCGGCGGGCGCTAGAAAATCAACCACGGGGCGAGATGGCATAGGTCACATTAATAAACCGGTATCGCTGGCATCCCAAGTGCTGACATCGTGGATGAACGCCCCAGGGTCCCGGAGCTTTATCGTACTTCCATAGCGCCGGAAAAACGTAAACAATGCTCATGGGGAGACGAGACCCGCCAAAGGATTTATATTAACGAGAAATACGAATGGAGCTCTTGTTCTGCAATCGCGGGAATGGGCTCACCCTCGGCAATTGATGAGAAACCTTTAACCAAGCACTAGGGATTGCAACGTCAATGAGGGGCATGGTGCGTTATTCTATGGGGATCATGGTAGGTAAACACATAAGCGCCGCTCATCTGGCGGAGAAGCTGCTGGCAACTATGCCATTCGCGTGAAAAATAACCCCTCGAGTCGATTTCAACGCGGGAGGGAGGAATTTGTTATGTAATATGGCAATCTATTTCCTGTAATATTTGCCGGCACGAAGTACTATGTACAGAATGTACGATTGTTGCCCTGTTAGCGCATAGATTCAACTGTGCTGAAGCCCTCAATATTGTTCATATGTGCTCTATCTGGGTGTTGTGTCTATCTACCTCAGCCACAGGATCACTCCAGAAACCAGCCACACGCGTTAACTAGGTACATAGGTAATAGGTAATTGCATTGTGGCTCTTTCTATTGCAACCGCACAATCTCCTTACCTAGTAATAAAGGGCAATAAATCATCTCGAGTTTGTTTCGTTCACATGACAGATAAACTCGTATCAAACATCGATCAGGTACGGAAGAGCGATTTAAATTCTCGGCCGCCTAATCAGAACTCGAAGAGGTAGACTACTATCCAGCGTAATAAGTGGCCCGCGGTAGACAAACAGGTGCCGCTATCCGCCGTGAACATACAAATGATGCAAGGCGACAAGCGACGACAAGCGAGAAGCAGGAACCGATTGCCCGCCCCTATCATTTCCGGCTATGGGCCTCCTTGATTATATCAGCCGCTCTTTCGGAAAATGCGTAAATCGTTGACTGCAAGTTCCCAGGCGGCAGCAGAGGGACCACGCTCGCATCGACGATTCGAAGATTCTTGACCCCGTATACTTTCAACGATGAATCCACGACACCTCCGGCTTCGGCTGGCAGCATTGCGCATGTGCCTGCCGGGTGCCACATGGAAAATGCCCTGGATTTGATATATTCTTTTGTCACGTCGAGATCGGTGGGATGCTCGAGTGGACAGGACTGTTCGAGTGGGTGTTTAAGCAAAGGTTCGGAGGTTGCGAGCGACTCGATATACAGAATGTGGTGCGCTAGGATCTCCAGGTCAAGAGGGTTAGAGAGAAACTTCGGATCAATCCGCGGCGCCTTGCTTGAGTCATTGGATGTGATGTGCACAGTACCTCGGGAAAGGGGCTGAGCAAGTATTCCAGCAATGACTAGGTGATTTCCGGGCTGCGGCGGCGTGAGACCGGCGTCATGGTCCAGTGGAGGGGCTGGTCCGATGACTGTGAGGAAAACTCCAGATGGTCTGTTTGGATCCAGCAGCGTTCTCTCTGCTATATCATAATACATTTGGTCTCTTATCTTCGACTGCGTGGAGGTAGCTGGACGGTTTTCCTCAATCAACCCTACCAGCTTTTCACGACCAGTGTCTGCAAGGAAGTCAATTACGGGAAGATATGCACAGCTCATGACACCGCTGCTGGTGAGTATGCCACTGTGGCCCTGGGCGAACCGGCGCATAGCTTCCTCTGTTGCTTCCGGTTCCTGTCTCGCAATGCTATCTAGCGTTTCGAGGCCGTCTATAGCGTCAAAGCAGATGGCGCAGATAAGATGGTCCTGAAGATTCTCTCCAACGCCTGGGAGGTCGTGGATGACCTCAATGTTGTGCTGTTGGAGAATATCCGCATTGCCAATTCCGGATAATTCCAACAGTTTCGGGGACTGCAACGCGCCGGCAGCGATAATTACCTCTTCGTGGGCATAGGCAACTTTGGTTTTGCCCCCATGACTATATCGCAGTCCGACAGCCTTGGGCTGGGGCTCGCTATCTGCAAAGATAGGTAATCCTATCGACATGAGCACCAAGGATAACATGCAGATTTTCTCTGTTGTTGGCGGTGCCATAGTACGCTTTGGCGGCATGATTTCGCTCCCTTGTCACTGGATCAATGCTGGAAAGATTGCTGAACCCCCCAACTGAGGCCTGTGACCAAGTTTTAGTGGGGAAGCCTTTTCTCCTGAATGTTTCGGCCCAGATTTCGCGCAGGGGATGAGTGGCGTCGCCAGGGTACGACAAGTCCCTCGGTGTCAATGTCTTCCGAGTCCCAGGTGTCGATGCCCAGTTGTCGTTTAAGTCCCTTTTGTGCTTTGGGCAAGGTGAACGCTTTGGCGTAGTAGGGGCTAATATCATCCCAGTTCCAATTTTTGTTCCCCAGCTCGGCCCATGCATCGCACAGCGCCTTTGTTGGTGGTGCGTACACCATTGCATTGATGGCACTGGAGCCTCCGAGGGTCTTACCCTGACTCAATCTCACAGATCGCCCATTCAAATTATCCTGGCTGGTTCAGTCCCTGCCTATCCCTCAAGCCGTGCTATATGTTGCTTACCTGTGCTGCTGTTTCAAACCCCCAATCAGCATCTGTCCCCCAAAGGGAAGTATAGAATGGTGGGATTTTAATTCGAGGATCACCGCTATGATCCAATCCTGCTTCGAGAACGAGTACGCTTTGGCCAGCTATTTCAGACAATCGAGTAGCAAGTGAAATGCCTGCAGTTCCACCACCGGCGATGACAAAGTCAAATGACTCGTTGTCCATTTCGACAATTCAGATGTGCGGTTCACTTTGCGGCTGGAGAGAGGACCTCGACGTTTCAAGTTGAGTCAGAGTAGAAGGAGGTGAGTGTCTCACCCGTCTTCTACATGTACTCGGTGCGAGGAGCGGAACGTAAACGTATACAGCGCTGTAAGGATCGATTGAAGTGTGCCACGGCCGCCACGGATCTCCACTGTCACAGTTGTTGGGATCGTCATATCCAGTGATGTTTTTCGGTCCTGCTGCACTCGTGCGCCGAACCGGCGGGGTCTGTCCTCGTGCCACGAGCGTCTACGACGTGCATCACCGAAAACGGGGGAATGCTGTCAAGAGTCTAGAGTATTTATGGCAAAACCGACGATCTGGATATTGATAGTTCTGTGGGCTAGCTGGTTATGGAATGGTTACTGCCTAAATGCCTCTCACATCTGCAACAATTGAATCACATGGACTGGTGAAGAATCAACTATTAGGTCGTAGGCACACGCTATGCTAATGCCGGATACACGTGAGGCGTTCTGCCGGTGAGGTAGAGTACCATCACACCGGTGATGAGAGCAAGCGCAAGCTTCGCGATAACCACGATGAGCGTTAACGGTTTCTGTCTCGCGATCTTAGGAAAGTTGACGATGGTAAGGGATCTTGCCGCAATGGCGGTGAATGAAGTGCGATATACGGGTGTGGTCACGGGTATCCTGGTGCCCTTGATGAACGGTATGACCCTACTCTTAAATAGAAAGAGAATATACTAATCGTGTTATTAGGTCCGAGTCATCAAGAGTAGGATAATATCCGGCCGCCGTAGCTGGATACTAGAGGGTGTCAACGTGTTATCCGAGTTTCTTCGTACGTGAAGCAAGCTAGGCGTCGACCCCGGATAGATTACCTAGCAGACTGCTTCATCGTACGGTGTAATAAGCAGTGATATAAGACTCATCTACTTCATTCTGCATGTTGTGAACAGCCCTCTGCTTACACTGGATATATCTATGTCCTACTGTCTGGAAAAGCCGACTGACATTGTTAAAGCACTTTATCAAGAGCGTCTAAATACTATTACTATATTCTAGGTAATACGGCGAAAGCAAGCGTAAGTATGCGGGAGGCGATTATCTGAATTCCGAACACCTCACCTTGCTCGCCAGGCTAGCAGAATGTCATCATTTCCCCCAAACCATTATTATTTCTTCTGTATGAAACGCCGGCTTAGTCAATCTCCGGGGAAGTGATATAACGGCAGCAATATGATGACTTCCGTATTTCTTTCTCGTTATAAACTCGCCAGGTACCATCCTACGAATAACTCACTAGAGTCTATGGACAATTGGCGTCACATAGCGGTCCAGTCCGGTTCGTGCGGGCAAAACATCCCAGGTGTGGAACTTACAGCATTCATGCTCGGTCCTAGGGCCACACCTGTCCTCCTAGATCTGAGGAGATCTGGGCACCCCATCTTGGCCACTCCCGTTTTCCGTATGCGTGCGGCACTTAGCCGTGACGCTGGAGCCTAGGGAATCTACGTGCCGGTACCAAAGAGGGATTGAGTCCATATTGAGTCTTATCGTCGTCTATTAGAGGATGTAGCTGATGAGCGGAAAGGAATTGTGAGTTTGGCCACGCGACTCTGTGGGCAGTTGCCATAGGTAAATCCAGGACTAGAGATGGTGGGACTTGGGAGTTCATCGTACAGCAAACCTGTTCACATCACGGGCCATGACAACACGACGACTGTAGAACACTACCTATCTACTTAACAAACAAATGAAGAGAGGTAAGGTGTGAAAATAAGTAAGTATAAGTGAGATGATCCTTTGCTGCCTACTTACCACCCATCGTTACCAAATATGCACCTGATTCTATGAGCTAAAGCACTTTGAGCTATGCATGACTGTACAGCGGTGACTCAGTCGGGATACGCAGCTGGAAACGCCAAGGCATAGATTGCACGCGAGGTGTGGGCATTCTCCCTTCGCCTTCGCCATGCTGAATGACCCCGAGGGTTGGCTGTTAAATCTCCTCAACAACCCTGAAATCATCGCCAAAGCGAACAAACCATGGCGCCCACACGCAAGAACGTAATCAGGAGCGCCAGCAGAAGCCAGCGCAGTCGCAGGGCCAAATCGGCACCATCATCCGAAAAGGCGGCTGCGGGCCCCGATAGTCCAATCTACTTCTGGCGACCACAGGAGGTCGCGACAGGGTATCTGTCCCAGTGGTACGCCCAGCCGTTCCGGGATAGGACCGACCCGACCAAGATTTACGCAACGGCCGAGCACTACATGATGCACCACAAAGCACTGCTGTTCGGCGATGCTGAGATAGCAGCGAAAATCCTGGCAGCGACATTGCCGCGCGAGGTCAAGGCTCTGGGGCGCAAGGTCCGCGGCTTTGACAATGACATCTGGGCGCGCGAGCGCGAGGACATTGTCACGGAGGGGAATTGGTGCAAGTTCAGCCTGCCCGTTGTGGCTGACGGTTGTAGGGATGACGAAGGCGGACTCAGGACTTGGCGTCTCGGCAATGGCACCACGACCCAGACGATACAGGCTCGCAGCTTTCGGGACGTCCTGCTTGCGACCGGGACCCGAGAACTAGTGGAGGCGAGCCCGTTTGATAGAATCTGGGGCGTTGGTTTCGCCGCAAAAAGCGCTGAGAGCGAGCGTGATAGATGGGGCATGAATCTCTTGGGCAAGTGTCTGATGAATGTGCGCGAGCGATTTCGCGAGGCGGAGGCAGCGGGTCTTGAAGAAACTGATTGCTCGTAGAGAACATTGTTATGTGGGAACTACGTGAGAGATGGGATGAGTTTTAAGATACCGATGACTGATTAAGGTCGAAACCCAGATTTTTCCGTGGGTTTATATCATGTATCATGTTTGTGAGTGCTGCTTGGAAATCGACAGTACAAATTACAATTCGAGGCATTCGGGTTGACTAATCAGTCAAACGTCGATTTCATAGCAGTGGTGGTCTGCTGGCGCCGGGTTATGCTACCTGATGTCCCATGGACCGCGGTGATTTGTACCGTCTATCATACAATTCAGTTGGGATATGATGTAAGCCGCCAACACAACGCCTGTTACCCAATGCACCAGAGTGGTGTTTTGAGGTCGCCCCGACAAAATCCCCTCGACTCCTGCTCGCCGCCATTTTGTTGGTACTGTACATTAATTAAAACAGGTATCGTATAACCATAAGAGAATAAGCATATGAACCATGTTCTTATATGTAGTCTCTGCCGCTTTTCTGCATTTCAATAAGCCGCCATCCCCTAGTCTCGGGATTGTTGACATCCTCAGGAGTGCGAGTAATGCCAATGACATAGGTGACGAGCTGGACGCGATCTTCCATGCCTGCAGCGAGCTCCCCCGTCTTGGCATTGCGGTATACGTGAACTTCCTGTGTTCGGCAAGTAATGATAAACACGGGAATCTCTCCAGGCTCGAGCATGCGAGCCTTTAAAACATCTACATGTCTGATATCTAAGATCCGTCCGTCCGACTTCATACCGGCTTGTAGGTACTGTTTAGTCAGAGCTTCATAGACGGAGTATTGGGCAGCGGAGAGCCATAATTTGAGGGTTTCAATGTCGCCCTTCACATAGGCATCAAGGACCTCTGGCAGAATATAATCCCGCAGTTCCTGTTGAAACGGCTCAAGCTGGAAATTGGGATCCATGGCTCGGATCTTTTTGATCACCATGGCTGTTTCGTTCTCGGCGAAGAATCCGGCAAATCGGTCCGTGATGCTCCGTGCAGTTGAGATCAGGGGGTTTTCTGATTCTTGATAGACGTTCTTCATGTTGAAAACACCCTGGACGAATTTATTTTGATCCCTGAAGTCACGCCACGCTTCTTTCCATGCAGCGTCCTTGTGAAGAGTAACATTGGTGCCCGCGCTGAAGAGAGTAAGAAGAAGCTAGTAAAGGAATGTTGGTCATATACGTACTTTGGGTCCTCGACCATTGGATCTGCGTTACCTTGGGCCGAGGCGGCTTTCTGCTGGCGTAGCTCACGCGCTTTCCGTCGCTCCTCCTTTTCAACCCAGCCACCGTACCGCGAGCTGCTACCATCATCGATAACGTCCTTCACACTCTTGAAAGCTTCTGTATCACGAATGGGCTTTGTTGCTTTGTCGAGTGCTTCTCCAGTGAGATTGGCACCCTTTCGAACACCTTTCATGACAGGAGATTCCCAGGTCCATACCGCACCCTTTCCTACAGCATTAGCAGATGTCTTTAAGACCCTTCCAGCTGTAGACGAAACAGCGCCAGTTGTAGACTCGTATGCCTGCCTTGCGCGCCGAACGGATTCGCTTTCCGTGAATTGGTGCGCGGAGTCGGATAACTGCTTTGTCGACTCGTTCCATTCCTTTGAAGCTTTGAATTCTGACTGCATGGTCTCCATGAACACCTGCCAAGGCGTTTTATCGCCATGGGGAGGTGGCGGCGGGAGATCTTCCTTTTTTTCCTGCTGTTTCTCCCACTCTTTCTTGTCCTCTCCAGAATTCTCACCCTCTGTCTGTTGCTTTGCTTGCTCTTGGGTATCAGATTTGGGCTCTGAACTTTGGGATTTGGTTGCATCTTGCTCCGACGCCTCTCCTGAAGTATGCGACTTGGAGGATTGCGGAGGTTGTTCCTGGTGCCATCGTGATGTTGCGTGAATACCACGCAACTGTATCACGGTTATAGTCTCTGGGCGGAAGGGGGATCGGAGGTGAGAGAGGCAATTTATCGTGGTTCGTGAGGAGACGGCACATGCGGCATGGCTGTGTGCAGCATTGGGTTTGCAGGAAATTAACCGTCTGTATGCTGGTGATCTTCCGTAGGAGTGGACAGCCAGTGAAGGCGTCCCTGCGATCGACGCGGGAGCTCTGCTCCGAGAGACATGTCGTATAGAGTTCATATTCATCCCAGGATGGTTAGAACCTGGCGGCAGGGCAAAGGCCGCGAAAAAGGATGATTGGGGAGACGCAAGCAGAGGCAAAGTCTTCGTTGCGTGCGGCTTCCTGAGTCGGGAACCAAAAAAATCATCGGCATGCAATTCTTAGGTAATACGCAGAACTAGGTAGCGCCTTCGATACAGACATCGTAGGTACCTGTGGGTCTACCCCCGGTCGACCCACAGGTACCGAGGATATATTTGGCGTGAACAAATGCAACTATAGGAGCGGTTAACGACGAGAACTAGGCATTTAGAAGGCAGCGCACGGCTCATATGCACTTATAGGTAGTGCGTTTAAATGTAAAGGCGAGGTACTTCGAGGTATTGTACAGTGTATTTAAATCTACTTGCAGTAAATTGTGTGGACGAATAGACAGACATACAGTGTAAAACTCCCACCCTACTTACTGTCTACTTCCCAGAGCTACCTATACCAAGTTAAAGTGATTCACAAGCGCACTAAGATGCACCGGCTAAGTCAATTGATGATTGGATGCGCCAGCCAGTTGTCTAAGCTGACTGAAATTTCCAGTGTCGAGTGTGCATTCACATTGTTTTCTATCGTCCGGGACCTTAGTTAGAAAGGAGCTATTCCGCCGCCAATCGTCCCCATTGCCCACAGACCTCGATGCTCCCAAGATGACCATAACGACAAGGTGCCTATTGGCAAGGACTACCTCGAAACTTGCATTTAGATCCGTCCAACCCAGCCAACAGGCCAGGTCTTTCTCGCGAACATGCCCACGAAAAGCAGATGAGCGAACACCGGTACCCAGCTCGTCGCTTATCGGCTTACTGAATGTAAGCGGGCCACGGCGGCCGACTTCATCGCCGTACCGTCTGAATCCCGACAGAACCGCGTCCGAGGACAGCGTAAAACGAGTGCTTGCGACCTCTATCGTCTCGCGGGCGATGGGCGCCCCTCAAGATTCGATTCTCGGCGACTCTGAACCGAGGGACGAAGACTGGGGCCCTGCGCATGAACCGTTTCATTTCCACATCTTCGCGCACAAGCACAACACACACGTCACCGTTACGAAGCCAAACCGAAATCCCATCATCTCCATGTCGGCCGGAAACATAGGCTTCAAGAAGTCGAAGCGCGGGACCTACGACGCTGGATACCAGCTATGTGCACACGTGCTCGATAAGTTAAACCAGAACGGCTGGCATCGGAAAATTACTGCTCTTGAAATTGTGCTCCGTGGATTTGGCAACGGTCGCGAAGCCGCTACCAAGGTACTCCTGGGCAATGAAGGGCGCATGCTGCGGCCATTCATCAAGAAGGTTTCGGACGATACAAAGCTGAAATTTGGTGGTACTAGAAGTCCTAACCCCAGAAGATTGGGTTAGAAAGTGGATTTCAAGATTGGTCACTCAGAGGACGGGTGGACACTACCTACGCTGTCGAACTCCCGATGCAAGAAGGCAGCAAAATGTGTATCATATGTTCTAGTCATCAAGCATGTACAATTCCCTGCTCCATTGAGCCCACCAAGTTGCTATAACCGTTCCGTACCCGAGCCGCCAGCGTGAATGGAGTGAGCACAGCTCTACTACCATGCGCCGTCAAAATAAAGGGAAAGGAAGGGAAATGATAATAATCAGACAGACCTGCCACAACGCCCACGCATCCAACCGCGCCCCTCCCTGAAAACGCCAAAAGCCTAAACATAACAAGGGATGGATATCATTCTAACGTTCATCTTTCATGACCCAGGCGCTCTCTCAGCGGCGGGTGAGTGCCGACCGCTGGCATCTTGAGCCGTGTTTCTCTGCTTTCCCTTTTTCTTATTACTGGGCTGATGATTCCATCCTGAGTCTGAGTCGTCACTGTCTTGGTGGCTTGATGATGTTGCCAAGATTCTTCGGGGTTCAGGCCTGAGCATTCTCGAGCCCTCATGAGCATCCACATCACTATCAGTTTCAAGCAACTCGCCGTCCGCTATCTGAAAATCGGGGGGTTCGATCCAGTTGCGAGGCACAACACAGGGGAACGCCACGCCAATGCTCGCGGCGCGATTGAGCCAACTGGGACCGGGCCGACCTGTCAACTTCTGGCACAGATAGCTGGTAAAATGATTGCAGTTGCGGGTAAGAATATGGTAGGTGGCGCCGTCGAACTCGGCTGAGGCTCGTCGAATGATAGCATCGATCTCGGACTGTGTTGCGAACGTAAAGCCCTGTAGAATCTCGGTTCGGAAGGTTTCCCCAGGCGTTTCGGTCCTGGGCCGCGTCCAGTATACACCCGTCACACCTCGCTTGTCATGCCCGCCATATGCGTATTCTTTACCGTTGATAACCACACCGGAATGAAGAAGGGCGGCACCGACGGTCCATAAGACAGAAGAGAGGCGGCCGGGCTATGATTGCGCGAACGACTGTCAGAATACGAGTACAACTGAGCACTCATAAGAGGGCTGACTTACGGGAAGCAGATCATAAACGTTGATCAGTACCTCGGTTCTTGTCACGGATAAGGTCGACCTATGCGACTGTCTGGAAGGTCTTGTAGACGAAGACTTGTTGGAAGACATGGTGGTGGGTTGCAGGGAGGTGGCGGTGGCATGGGCCTGAGGATGGCCTGGGCTGTTGAACAAAATTAAAGTATGCAAGTGAATAAGGCTGGATCGTTCTGTCTATCTAGGTGGCCCGGGTCGTTGTGACCGGAGTGGCTTTGCAAGAGTGCGGGTGCCTACCTACTAACTAATAGTAAAGTAAGAACTTGGCTGAGGTGGTATTGGAGTGTAGTGGTACGTAAGTAAAGGTGTATGTTCTTTCCTGTACGGGGAACTTCGCAAGGGATACGAACAGCGTTGAGGGTGCTACCTTAGGTCTTACTTCCGTCAGGCCTATAATAACCTCCCTATAAGTACTTGTCAGCAGGTTGGTAACCTCGGTAACTCATTGGCAGGACGGTTGCAGAAGGGGCAGGAATTCACCAGACTGTTGGCCCAATGATTTACCATAGCAGGCAGACCGTAGCACGGCAATTAACTATGTGTTTGTGTCTATTGGGAGTTAACCGCCGTCGATAGGTAGGGATAGCCAACTAGAATCTTAGGCACGGGAACCAGTAGTTACCTACCTACCTATGGCGTACCTACGTTTCGGTTTTGAGGTTCCCCGGGCCATGTTTCAGTGCGCAAGTCGCCGGATCAGCAGCGGATCCTAGTGTAGGTAGTTCGCTTCTGAAGTTGTCGGGTTACTGGTCGGGGTTTCCTAGGTCAGCGCAAAGTGGGGTCAAGTTTCAAGGCTAGAAGCGGCGCACGCGACTAGGTACAATCGTAGATGTACCTAGGTACCCGCCACATGGCAGTCGAGCACCATAGCGCGCCACGGGGGTATTTCAGAAGGGTTGTGGCGACCGTTTTTATCCTAAAAAGCGTCATATAATTATAACAGCACTTTGTAAGGCAGATACCCTTGCAGCTAGCCAAGTAAGGAAAAAAGAATGTTGTAATTTAGTCAAGCAAGTATAGGTACCAGCTACGTGGGCTTAAAATGCTATAGCGATAATGTAGAGGCCCCCCCCACCTTTTGAATTACATAAGCAAATGAATCACCCGAATACCTCACACACCACCCAATTTCTTCACTTTCTTCCCTTCTACAACAACCACCACCCTTCAAGAAATACCACGATGGAGAGCTCAGAAGACAGGCTTTTGGCTGCGATAGCTACTGTTGAAGGAGGTACTTCACAAAGGGCCGCAGCTAAGTTATACGGCGTCTCCCAGTCTACCCTATCCAGAAGGCTCTGCGGTGGCCTCACCCGTTCAGAAGGCCAGGAAGTTAACTTGTTATTCAGTAGGGATATGGAGAAGGAGTTGGTCAACCACCTACTGGAATTCGAAGCCCTCGGTAGGACTCTCCACCGCTGGGAAATTCACCAGTTTGCCACCTGTATGTTGAAGGCCCAAGGCAAAACGGAACCTCTCGGGAAAAACTGGGTTGACCGCTTCATCCAACGGCACCCTGACATACGAAATAAGCCTCAAGCATCCCTAGAAGCCAGTCAAGCTGCCCTTGACCTTCCCGACCGAATCCGGCTCTTTTTTGAACGGTATGAAGCCCTCCGAAAGAAGCACAACTTCGAGCCCTGCCACATCGCCAATATGGATGAACATGGCCTTCAGGAAGGGGAATCCAGCCACGGCAAGGTTGTTGGCGCAGCTGCCACCAAGCGTGGCCCCCGCCAACACTCCGATGCCACCCGTTGGGTTACTATATTGGAGTGTATTACGGCTGACGGCCGGGTGTTGACGCCAGTCGTTATATTCCAAGGAGATAACCTCCAGGGCCAGTGGTTCGGCCCAGACGTACCTCCATGGAAGTTCACCTGTAACAAGAAAGGATGGACTTCCTACCACATAGCGAATCACTGGTTAAGAGAGGTATATCTCCCAGAAACGGAGGCTGGAGGCCGCTGGAGACTTCTGATAATTGACGGCTACAAAATGCATACTGACGGCGAATTCATGTGGCACGCCAAGCACAACAAGGTCGAACTGCTATTTCTGCCAGCCCACGGTAGCCACGTTATCCAACCCTGCGACTTAGGGCTATTTTCCGTGATTAAGTCCTATTTCCGTCAGCAAATGACTGAATACGCTCATCTACCAGGATCGGCTGCGATTTACAAACAACGGTTTCTTTCCTGCTACCAAGAGGCCCGAAAGAAAGCCGTGAGACCAGAAGTTATTACTGCAGCTTGGAGGAAGTCAGGTATCTGGCCAGTCAACCGCCGGAAACCACTCGAAAACGAACAAATAGTCGGTTATACCGTAGACCTGGCAGAGGTCTCTCCAGGTCCCTCTACACCACCCAAATCGACTGGGACTTCAACGCCAAGTCTTCCAGGGGCTCTCTACACACCAAAGACTTCGTCAGACCTATATTCACAATTCCGGGAGTTGGAAATATCCCTCACTCGCGAACAGCGTATGTTGCTTAGGAAGGCCGGGAAATCTATAGACCTGTTGGCGCTGAAAACGGTCAACAGGAACGCCAAATTGACACGGCCAAAGCAGAGGTTGAATCCACACGCGTAGTAGGAAGGGTTACTGTGAAAAAGGACCCCCAGGAGGCTTTCTACGCTGTTAAAGATATAGAGGAGGCCCGTATAGAGGCCGAACAGCAGGCGCAGCGCCGACTGGAGAAGAGGAAGAAAAAAGGCAAAAAAACGGCAGAAACGCCAGTTGAGGATATATTGGAGGATTCAATCCTTGAATAGCTGCAAGTTGGTAGGAATTCAGTGGTGTGAATAGCTTCATTTTTAGTGTTGGAGTAGCCGAATCCTTGCTGACTAAGCGTTTTTAGTGATGCATTGGCTGATGTAATTCACTAGGTGGGGGGGCCTCTACTACATACTAGGCTAATTAAAATGAACCAATCTTTCAAAGGAATAATTATCTTGAAATATAAAATTCTGTTGATGAAATATTCTGTTGCATGTAACACTCTGTTATGCACTGTGTAACCACATTGTGAAGTCGCCCTCGATGAACAAACACAACTATCGTCAATCATATGATTACTTCCTTCCTCACCGATGAACTACTCTATTTATATACCTTCCCTTAATACTCAAATTAACTATTTCTACCTCTATTGTACTTTCTTTCCCGTCCATCTCTATTGTTTATCTCTCTCATCCATCTTTCTCATCCGTTCTCGTCTGTCTCTCTCATCTATCTCTCCATCTCTCGTCCATCTCTTCATATTAACCGCCTCATCAATACTTTGTAGATTTCTCTCCGTTGACCTCTCTGTTGACCTATCCGTCAACACCTCTGTTGACCTCTCCGTCAACCTCTCCATTGACCTCTCCGTCAATATCTCCGTTGACCTCTCCGTTGACCTCTCCGTCAACCTCTCCGTTGACCTCTCCGTTGACCTATCCGTCAACACCTCTGTTGACCTGTCCGTCAACATCTCCATTGACCTCTCCGTCAACCTCTCTGTTGACCTCTCCGTTGACCTATCCGTCAACACCTCTGTTGACCTCTCCGTCAACATCTCCATTGACCTCTCCGTCAACCTCTCCGTTGACCTCTCCATTGACCTATCCGTCAACACCTCTGTTGACCTCTCCATCAACATCTCCGTTGACCTCTCTGTCAACCTCTCCGTCAATATCTCCGTTGACCTCTCCGTCAACCTCTCCGTTGACCTCTCCGTCAATATCTCCGTTGACCTCTCCGTTGACCTCTCCATCAACATCTCCGTTGACCTCTCCGTTGACCTATCCGCCAACATCTCCGTTGACCTATCCACCAATACCTCCATTGACCTCTCCGTTAATATCTCTGTTGATCTCTCTGTCAATCATTGACCCCTTCGTACGCTGCCTCTCCGTACGCTACCTCTCCGTACGCTGTCTTTCCGCCAACATCAACACCTTCGTTGATCTGTTGCCTCTCCGTACGCATTGCATATCTGCTAACATCAACGTCTTTGTTGATCTGTTGCCTCTCTGTATACCTTGCCTCTCCGCCAACATCAACGTCTTTGTTGATCCATTGCCTCTCCGTACGTTGTCTCTTCACTAACATCGACACTTTCGTTGATCCGTACATTGCCCCTCCGTACATTGCCCCTCCGTACATTGCCCCTCCGTACATTGCCCCTCCGTACATTGCCCCTCCGTACATTGCCCCTCCGTACATTGCCCCTCCGTACATTGCCCCTCCGTACATTGCCCCTCCGTACATTGCCCCTCCATAATTATAACTTTTTCACTAGGTAGATATATAAATAATTATTAGTAATATCTGTAAGCAGCTGTAAATAAGGGTCGACGGCCCGATTACGGCGGAACTACGGTGGAACTTCGGTATGACTTCGGGTAGTAAGTGGTCTGTGCACGGCACTAGTGTGATAAGATAAGAGGTAGCTAAGGTATGGATTTCCCTCCTCCCACTTTCCTACCTTCTCCATAGAAGAACATAGTGAGAATACAGAGTCAAGAGACGACCTTCTGCCCACTCTTTCTATCAACGAATACGCAGTAATAGCGGTGCAGGAAGCACCCCGTTTACATGGTAGCTAGCGTTGGTTCAGTTTGATCAACCTGACCTTTGACTGAAGATCCTGGACTGGACCTAGTCAACCGCAAAAAACAAGAAGTTATCGCCTGCGATCTGGATTGATCGCGACCTACGAACGAGCCCTTACTGACAAGATGTCGAGTCAGGCACCCACCACCGAGCAAGCAGCTGCGCTGAATGCGCGAATTGCAGAGCTGGAGAAGAAACTTTAGGAAGAATCTCTGCGACGTCAAGATACACAAGACCAGTGGATGACAGCTGACGAACGAGCAACGGCCGCTGAAGAAGCAGCACAAGAAGCCATCACCAAGACAGATGCATACAAGAAGCTTTTGGCACGTGAAGTGGCAAAGAATGAGCTTGAAGCTGAAACTCGAGTGAGAGACGGCACCCAACGCAAGGCCTCTAAACCGAAAAAGACTCAAGAAACCATTCTCAATATCGCGAACAGAGTTCGAGAACTCTCCGACGGCGAATCGTTATCGCATGTATCTGAAGAAGAGGAAGTGGAGTCACATGGTAGAAGTAGCAATCAGGCTGCCAATGAAGAAGGCCCTGATGAAGAAGAACAAGGTGGTGAAGAGTCCAGGAAGGCTCCCAAGAAATCTCAACCCAAGCCACCGTCGCGAAAACGACACGTTCCTGAACCACCATCGGAATCTGATGGAGCCTCTGTTGGGGCATCCTCAGACTCATCCGACCCAGATGATTCATCTGATCAAGACCTTGAGCAACTTAGACCCAAGAAAAGTACGAAGCCGAAGTGGCATTGTTTTCGATTCAAGCCCAGCCCAGAGAACTTCCTTAAGGGAATGGAGAACTGGGAGATCTATCGTGGAAGCCTTAGAGTTGCACTGAAGGCAATTGGCTGCAACCCAGATGGCAAATTCAGTGAGGAAGGGGAATACATCCTCGGCCAAGCTATTATGATGACTTGCAAACGAGGTGCACTCGAGACGATTGCGGGCCTTGAGCGAGGCAGTGAGATCATGAAGACTTTTGCAAACACCTATGCAACAGCGGGTAAGATACACCACCAGGGCGCACTTACAGCATTGCGCAACCATATCTATGAGGGAAAAGACCCAGTTGTGTACACCGCCAAGTGGAAACGTCTTGTACGTGGCATACGCGAGACAGGATTAAATCTGGATGAAGATCACGAGCAGTCGCTATTCCTCGTGAGTGTCCAAGATAAGGCATATGGATGGCACAGATACATCATCAAGTCATTGAAAACTACAGAGTACACAATGGCTGAACTGTTTGAGGACTTCAACAATGAGTTCCGAGATCGTATCGGTAAAGACGCAAATGAGAATCGCCAGAACCAGAACCAGAACCAGAAGAAGAACAACAACAACAACAATCGTCGTAACCACTATAGATCAGAGAACGACAAAAAGACGGACCGTAACAAAGGCAGCAACAAGTCCAACAAGAAGTCTGGCAAAAGCTGGGACGAAAAGAAAGGTCCCAAGTGCTTTAAGTGCAATGAGTGGGGACACATTGTCAAAGACTGTCCTCACAAAGATGAGCTAAAAGACGAGCCGACAACGAATCGTGCTCATGCCGCTGATGCTCCAGAATTCAGACAAGGCCCCCCTGCAGGCCTAGAGCATTTGGCTAGATCAAGTTATAGTGCTGTTGCAGCAAACTCAGAGCAGTTCCAGGAACTTGAAGCCTATTACGAGCAAGAGATGACTCGTAGAGAAGCCGGAAAAGAATCGACAACTATCCGACTAGATGAGATGCAAGAGGGCGTGAGCGCTCCCTTGGAGAAACTAGCACCAGAGTGCAATGTGATTGTCTCTTTAAGCAGTGACAATAAAGTGCCGACAAGTACCCAGATCTTGTACGACACAGGATCGACTGTGGATATATCCAATGACGAAAAGGATTTTCTAGAAGGATCAGTGATTGATCTTCCTAAATCCAAGGATAAGCAGGTGGTGATCCATACTGGAGGCGGACCTGTCACAGCTACGAAGGCTGGACGAGTCGCTTACGCAGTGCGTGGTCCCAAGGGTGAAAAGAATGAGCTGAGAACGTCATTCGTACTCTTTGTGAAGAGGTTTCCAATCAAGATTGTTTCAGGCCATCGACATTACCTTCGTAGTGGCTACATTCATAAGAACCTGCTGATGGATGAGAATGACAACATTATCACCACGTTTCATATCCGGAAATGAAGCTTCCTACTTTGGCCTTATGGCGAAGATGAGCCAGAGTTGCGTCGTATATATCCTCAATAGGATGACGCGCTGGTGATGACAATAGGTGAAATCGACGAACTTACGACCTGTTTACGAAACGCTATTATAGACAACCAGGTGCACATGACAGAGGAGATACGTACAAAGTTGATCCTTTGGCACCGTCGATTATGCCATCCCAGCACAGAGAGATTTATATGGACAATTCGTTGGTCTACCGGAATCGACCTGGAACCAAATGAAGTTGAGTTCCTACCTTGTTATGCTTGTGACAGAGCTAAGTCACAGAAGACAATCAGCAAAGACCCACAGCAACGAGCCGAATACGTGGGAGAGATGATTTGGGGTGACCTCGATGAGATCAAACCAACCTCAGTGGAGGGGCACCGGTATTACACCTTACTCGTGGATGACAAGAGTCGTTACCGCCAGTATAATGCCCATAAGACAAAAGATGGAGCCCGTACAGCAGTATGCAACCATCTACTCATGATTAAAGCTGCGCTGATAGCGTATATCCCAACCGAAAACGAGCCGGTACAGCGTTGTATTCGAGCCTTACGCCTGGATGGTGGTAGGGAATTTGGTATGGGGAACTTGGAAAAGTTCAGCTTTGACAATGGCATTATGTTGATCACATCTTCGCCTATGAACCACTATCAAATTGGGACCCCTGAGAGGAGTATTCGCTTTCTGCAGGACGAAGCACGAGCGACATTTGTCCAATCAAGACTGCCAACATGTTTCTGGCATCGTGGCATGGAAGCCACAGCTTATGTGATTAACCGGACCGGTCAATCTACGGTCAAAGGACGAACGCCTTTGGAGTGTTATATGGACAGTCTCGAGCCGGGACTGAACCATAAACCGAACTTACAACACCTCAGAATCATAGGAACATGTTGCCTAGCTCATATTGATGAGAGCATGAGAATCAAGTCTGAGAAACTTGAAGCTAGAGCAGCGAATGCGGTTCTATTAGGATTCGAAGGGAGTACGAACTACATCGTATGGTTGTTGGATGGAGGCAGAGAATTACGTACGCCTCACGTCACCTTCTATGAACATGTTGGGGATTCAACAGATACGCCTGATCCCCCTGATGTGGTGCGATCTTTACCTCGTACGGTACAAGAGCGTTTACGACGCAGACATCGCCACATCAAGAATAGAACCAAGATTCGAAATCGTGACGATAACGTAGTAGATGAGGACATCTCAGAAGGAGAGGACCTACCAAAGAAACGTGGCAGACCCAGAAAGCATCCACCCAAGGATATGGAGATCATTGAAGTGGAAAGCAAGGAGAATTCGAACCAGGACGATACTGCTGACGAGTCAGATATATCGCTAGTTTGAGGCGATATCGAATCATCTCCTGAGGAAGAGAATGTGCAATTGCCCATTGAGCCACCAAAGAGAAAACGTGGCAGACCTCGTAAGACGCCTATTCAACCTGTGGAGCAAAAGGGCGTTCCGCCACCACGACGACGTCGTGGTAGACCTCGTAAAGTCAGACCTGAAGATACAGTTGACTATCTATCAGGGGCACCTGAAGAACATCCTGATGTTGTGGAAGCACTATACGCCTTGATCCAAGAGGGCGACTTGAGCTCAGACACACATCACCAACCACACTCCTATAGCTCTACCGAATACAAGGAGGAAACGTATCGAGACAACATCGTAAAGAAGTTACTTTAGAGCATTCAACACACCAAGGATGGCAAACTGAAGAATCATACACGTACCGAAGACGTTATGAAAGTGCTTCATATTGACCCCTCAGAAGCACTTATTGAGATATACCAGATGGATCCAACACGCAGATCAGACGAACCAACTTTGAAGGAAGCAATGTCTGGACCTGAGCGAGAATTGTGGATCAAGGCTATCTTTGTGGAGATTCAAGGCAACCTTGAGAGAGGAACATTCAAGTTTGTGCCACGATCAGTAGCAGCTCATGGACACCTCGTAGATGCTACGTAGGTACTGCGAAAGAAGTATCTGTTAACTGGCGAGATCGACAAATTCAAGGGAAGAATTTGTGCTCGTGGATTTACACAGAAGAAGGGTATTGACTACAACGAAACTACAGTGACAACAGCACGTGCTGCATCATGGCGCATCCTGATAGCCTTGGCAGCGAGTTGCAAATGGTACGTCATTCAGATTGACTTCATTGCAGCCTACCTGAATGGAGAACTCAAAGAGAAGATATTCATGAAACAATTCAAGATGTTGCGAGAATATTTCGAGACATTCCCGAACCAGATACGAACCTATAACTGGTCGCCTGAGAAGATCATTCAGCTCATGAACCCCTTGTATGGCTTGAAGCAATCTGGCCATGAATGGCAAATCAAAGTGCGAGAGATCCTGAAACGAGTCGGATTTGGACCGCTAGTATCTGATGATACAGTATACTACAATGAGGAAACGGGAGATGTCATTGTCTCTCACGTTGATGACTTCCTCTTATTCGGCAGTGATCTGGAGCGATTACGAGGCATTGCTGCTGAGATTAAGACTATGGTCCCAGCTAGTGACCTTGGTCATGCAGATTGGTTTCTTGGTGTGCGAATCGTGAGAGACTCGCTCACAGGTAGTATTCAACTCGACCAATCACAGTATATCAGAAAAGCCCTTGAGAGTGTGGGCATGTCAACCATCAAAGACACGTTGACCCCTATGGAAATTAAGAGCAATCTCCAAGCTGTTAAGAGAATCGATCAAGCAACGAAGGAAGAGATATTCGAGTACGCATCGTTATTGGGGAAGTTAAGCTTCCCAGCATGGATTACACGACCTGATATCAGCTTTACAGCCTCAACTTGGTCACGATTTATGGCCAACCCTTCAACGACTCATTTGCAAGGCGTGAAACGTCTAGCAAGATACCTTAACGGTACAGCAGAAGTGTGTTTACGATATGAACAGCTAACTGAGCAGCACCCTCATTGGAAGTACAATGAACTTGGCCTCTTCGCCGCAGTCGATGCGAGTTTGACCAGTGATTTAGTCGGAGGCAAGTCGGTTACAGGACTTGTCATCTTCATGTGTGGCAACCCAATCTTGTGGAGTTCAAAGCTACAGTCAATAGTCGCTCGCAACTCGAGCGAAAGTGAGTATACAGCTATGGCAGCAGCAGCTGGTGACCTGGCCTGGGTGAGAAGTTTCCTCACG
This sequence comes from Xylariaceae sp. X802, assembly GCA_028637635.1. Taxonomy (NCBI): domain Eukaryota; kingdom Fungi; phylum Ascomycota; class Sordariomycetes; order Xylariales; family Xylariaceae; species Xylariaceae sp. X802. The sequence goes on along the minus strand of JAJFDH010000037.1, from coordinate 187,632 downwards.
GAACTTAAGCTCATGCCTGACGGACCGATTACGCTCCTTTGTGACAACACAGGGGCTATCAGCTGGTCAAAGTCTAGTGCAATGAACAAGCAGAAACGGCACATCAGAATCGCCTACCATTATACCCGTCAAGAAGTCGAAGCGGGCAACATATGCCCGACCTACGTCCAGTCAGAGGAGAACCCAGCAGATGGCTTCACCAAGCCATTGGATAGGCAATCTCATCAGAGATTCCTAAGACTGATAGGTGTCAATCGGGATAGTGACCCAGAGGGCGTGTAAGCAGCTGTAAATAAGGGTCGACGGCCCGATTACGGCGGAACTACGGTGGAACTTCGGTATGACTTCGGGTAGTAAGTGGTCTGTGCACGGCACTAGTGTGATAAGATAAGAGGTAGCTAAGGTGTGGATTTCCCTCCTCTCACTTTCCTACCTTCTCCATAGAAGAACATAGTGAGAATACAGAGTCAAGAGACGACCTTCTGCCCACTCTTTCTATCAACGAATACGCAGTAATAGTGGTGCAGGGAGCACCCCGTTTACAATATCTGACCAATACAATTATCTTATATAATTTACTACTTATATGCATATAGTCTATGTATCTGCATATAAATATTTGAAATACAATCCTATTAAGATGAACATTCTGTTGATATGTAATATTCTGTTGACGCGTATACCTTGTTGAAAAACACACATTTTGGTAGTTTGTGATATTCTGTTGATGCATAACATTCTCTTAGCACCAACATAATATTGTATTTTGGCGATAATATTCAGATAGACAGGTCACCAAGCCAATATCAAGTTACCTGGGTGTTGCGCTTAACAACATGTTGAATTTCCAGCATGGTCGCTACCAGCCTTGTAAAATACCCCCGTAGCGCGCTATGGCAGTGCTAGGAGTATCTGATATATGCATATAACAAAGTATGCGCCTACCAGAGACCTTGAATCCGTACCATAGCGCGCCACGGGCGTATTTTAACATGGTCGTAGCGACCATGTTGGAATTCCAACACCATGTTCCATGTACCAGCCAGGTAACTTGTTGTTAGCTGGGTGACTTAGTACCTGGAACATCATGTCGGAATTCCACGATTATATTAGCCTTGATATGGTGTACGCACCTAATAGAGTGTGCGTGCCAACAGAATGCCAACAGAATGTTCGTACCGATAGAGTGTATGCGCTAATGAAATTATATGCATATAAGCAGTAGTTTATATAATAAGTTTTATTGGTCAAATATTACTAATAACTATCTGCATATCATTTATACCGTACGGGGAGGACGTATAGTATACGGAGAGAAAGAACGTATGGAGTAGATGTACGGGAGAACGTACGGAGTGGTCAACAAAGAGGTTGACGGAGAGGCAGCACGGAGAGGCAGCACGGAGAGGCAGCACGGAGAGGCAGCACGGAGAGGCAGTACAGAGAGACAGCATGGAGAGGCAGCACGGAGAGGCAGCACAGAGAGGCAGCACGGAGTGGTCAACAGAGAAGTGGATGACGAAAGAGAGGCAGCGCAGAGTGGTCAACAGAGTAGTTGACGGAGTGATCAACAGAAAAGTAGTTGACGGAGTGGTCAACGGAGTTGTTGACGGAGAGGCAGCATGGAGTGGTCAACGGAGTTGTTGACGGAGAGGCAGCACGGAGTGGTTGACGGAGTGGAAGTAGTTAACGGAGTGGTCAATAGAGAGGCAGCACGGAGTGGTCAATGGAGTGGTCAATAGAATGGTCAACGGAGAGACAGCGCGAAGTGGCATTGATGAAATGATCAACAGAAAGGCAGCACGGAGAGGTAGTGCAGAGAGATCGTTGACAGAGAGGTCAATAGAAAAACAGCGCAGAGAGGCAGCGCAGAGAGGTCAACAGATCAACAGAGATGTTGATGTTGATGTTGGTGAAGAGGCAACAGATCAACGAAGACGTTGATATTGGTAGAGTGGCAGAGAGGTAACAGATCAACGAAAGCGTTGATGTTAGCGGAGTGGCAGAGAGGCAACAGATCAACGAAGACGTTGATGTTGGTAAAAAGGCAATGCGTATGGAGGCAATGGATCAACAAAAGTGTTGATGTTGATGGAGTGGTAGCGTATGGAGTGGCAACGGATCAACGAAGACGTTGATATTGGTGGAAGGGCAATGCATACGGAGAAGCAACGGATCAACAAAGGTGTTGACGTTGGCAGAGAGACAGCGTACGAGGTGGCAGCATACGGAAAGGCAATAGATCAACGAAAGTGTTGATGTTGGTGTAGAGGTAACAGATCAACGAAGATGTTAATGTTGGCAAAGAGGCAATATACGAATCAATAAAGGAGAGATGGATGAAAGGGATGAGAGGGATAAGGGAGATGGAGGGTAGAAGGGATAGAGGAGAGAGATAGAAAGAACGGTAGTGTAATAAGCGACGATGTAGGTAATTCATTGATAGGGAAGGCAGCAACTTCATAATTGATGGTGTTCATCAGGGGGTTATTTACACAGTGTGTATACAGTGTGTAGTTTTACTATGATTATGCGCAATAGATTGTTATATGTAACACAATGCGCCTTTAACAGAATTGTATATTTTAAGATAATCACTACTTTATATGGCTAGTTCATTTTAGTCAGGCATGTCAGTAGTACATCATCACAATAGCATGTTATGCCTATTTAGCTAGTATCTGTACGTGAATCGTGAATTTATAATATAATCTTTTCCTTATTTGGCTAGCCACAATAGTGTTGGCCCTACAATACGCTGTTATGATTATATGACGCTTTTTAGAATAAACATAGTCACTACGACCATTGTAAAAACCCCCCCTGGCGCGCTATGGTAGGTATGGATGCTGGATTAATGCATCTCCAGCCACGGACCTGCGGGGCTAATGTGCGAAGAACTTCTAATTTCTTGGAACCCACTATGTTCCGCAGGCTTTTTCTCCTCGTTTTTCCTCCCCCCCTCCCATTCCTCTGCCCCTCTTGCAGAAGAGCTTTTCCCTCTCGCAAGCAAGGTCACAAGGTCTGCCTTCGACCACATTTCGAAGCAATTCTCGGTCGTTGACTTGAACAAGCATATTCTTGATTGTTTAACGAGACCTTGAGGCTGGTCCACAGCCGAAACTCGGTCGCCACGTCTCCCTCTACCTTCATTCCTCTTCCTTTCGCTTCTCACTCCCGCATTTTTCAATCTGTCGCAGCGAGCTCTGCGTTTCTCTCCTTGTCTCCTCGAGTGCCTAGTTGCACCACCATCCACATCAGCACCCGCACTTACGCTAAACGACGTACACCCGCAAAAATGCCTCCCAAGAAGGGTGCGGTTGAGGAGAAGATCCTCTTGGGCCGTCCTGGCAACAACTTGAAGGCTGGTATCGTAGGTCTCGCCAACGTTGGCAAGTCCACCTTGTTCCAGGCCATCACCAAGTGTAGCCTTGGCAACCCTGCTGTAAGCTTTCTGCTTCATTGCTCGTCTCCCTCCCGTCTGACATAGTAGAACTTCCCCTACGCTACTATTGATCCTGAAGAATCCCGTGTCATTGTACCGGATGACCGTTACGACTGGTTGTGCGCAAAGTACAACCCCAAGTCACGAGTGCCAGCTCACTTGACTGTCTACGATATTGCTGGTCTTACCAGGGGTGCGTCCACTGGTGCCGGTCTTGGTAACGCTTTCTTATCTCATATTCGCGCCGTCGATGCCATCTTCCAGGTCGTTCGGTGTTTTGACGACGCCGAGATCATCCACGTTGAAGGTGACGTCAATCCCGTGCGAGATCTAGATATTATCGCGGATGAGTTGCGGACAAAAGATATCGAGTTTACCGAGAAGTCGATAGAAAATCAGAAGAAGAAGACACGTGTAGGTGGCCAGAGTCTGGAGCTCAAAAAGGCAAAGGAAGAAGAGGCCACAATGGAAAAGGTCCTTGCCTGGTTGAAAGACGGCAAAGATGTGCGGAAAGGTATCTGGAGCCCAAGAGAGGTAAGACTAGAAAGATTTCCTTGGTTTCTCATTTCCTACTCCCTACCATTTTATGATGACAAAGGGCCATAGCGCCTGATATAATCCCAGCTCTTCGAACGCCTCAATTTATACAACGCAGAGTGCGCACTGAGAAAAACATCATGCTCTGACTTTACTTCACATGCCTATACATGTTGAAAGACGCGGGGCTAGATTGTATTTGTTAACCATGTGGACAGGTCGAGGTTATCAATACACTGCTCTTGCTCTCTGCAAAGCCGGTTGTATATCTTGTTAATCTCTCCGAAAAGGATTATACGCGAAAGAAGAATAAGCATCTTACCAAGATCGGAGAGTGGATGAAGGAAAATGCTGCTGGCGATCCTATCCTTCCTATTTCTGTCAGCTTCGAGGAACGCCTGACACGTTTTGCGACCGATGAGGAAGCTGCAGAGGAATGCAAAAACTGCGGGATTGAGTCCGCGCTTCCCAAGATTGTCACCACAATGCGGAAAGCATTGCATCTACGCAGTTTCTTCACCGTCGGTACCGATGAGGTCCGACAGTGGACCATCAGAGAGGGCACCAAAGCACCTCAGGCTGCTGGTGTTATCCACACGGACTTTGAGAAGACGTTCATCCAGGCCGTTGTATACAATTACGACGCTTTGAAGGAACTTGGTGATGAGTCTGAAGTGAAAGCTAAGGGTAAGGTCATGACAAAAGGCAAGGAGTATGTGGTTGAAGACGGTGACATCCTATTGATTAAGGCCGGTGCTGCCAAGGGTTAAGGCAGTGGCCCACTCGGACTTCTGGGGTAAGATAGACCGCTTTCGTCTTAATATCACGATAGACAATCTGCCATTGAATTCTGAGACAGGGTCCTCATTTGAACTATTTGTGAATGGAGACGACGTTGTCTAGAAACTTGAAGCATTGGGCAGTCCGTGATGTGCAAGGTTGCATGTTGCCCCATCTGCAGCCCTTTGTCTTCGGGTAATTGGAATATTGGAGTGTGGGCACAAAGGAAACTCCGCGACATTCCATTACTAGTTGAAAGCGGTTCGCACAAAGATATAATATAGGTATATTCCGATGTCAGATCGTCCAGGATAACAATGGATTCCGGAAGCAAGCAGGTCCCGCATCAGTAGCATATTCCTCAGTCTTAACACCGGAGAAATGCTGCTTGGGGAGTAAAGCTATGATACCAACGAATGGACATCATAGGTAGTGTGGTTAAACTTATAAGACATCACGCCCACTAGCCTAGTAATCACGGTACAGGCTGGAACGGCAATCATGGCAGAGAAACGGACTCGCCAGCAGCAAAATAGCAGGTCGGAAAATGCCAAACGACCACGTCTTGGCCTTGGCAGTGCCCTAGAAGACGGAGGGGACGAAGCCGACGTTCACGGCCACGAGGCACCAGAGATTAACGAGGATCGCTACTCGTCTGACACCAATAGCAGCACATCCAACGAGTTCTCTGATAGCGGTAGAGAACAAACAGACGCCTATCGTCTACGACTAGATGACACGGCAGATGATGGTAGCGCTACGGAAGCAAACAGCCAAGATGAGCCGAAAAAGCGCGGACTGCCTGCGTTGACATCACCCGAAACTAAATCCCCCCGACAGCGGCGCGCGGAGAGGCGGATTGCTGAGCAGCCAGATGGCGACTTTACGGATGAGGAAGAGGGCCCAGTAGCCATCACCGGTATGCAAGCGCTAACCGGTTCGGAACTGCTGTTGGACAGAAAGGCCGAGGGCGATGATAACGGAGGATCCGTGGGTTCTACACGAGTTGCCCCGCCGGGTTGGTACAGATCCCCGGGACGCACTCGTCCGCGTCCGCGTCCGCGTCTCCTCAATGACAATAGTGCATCTCCCATGGCCACCGGGTTACAAGCGCTTCTCGGATCCTCATCGCCGTATTTCGCTCCGTCTCCGTCTCCGTCTTCTTCGTCGGCTTCGGCTTCATCTTCGTCCTCGTCGGAGGGATCGACGCCATATTCCCTAGACGAAACCGTGAATCCCGAAGAATCGGATCTTGTGAATGATCTCCATCCGGGGGAACGTTCCACTAGAGACAGGCCGAATGACGAGGCAGCATGGCTCGTATACCGCCGCGGTGGAATGGTCGACTACTTCCTCACCAGGTACCTGAGCAACATCGCGCGCACGCTGAATTTCATGGTCAGAGCCAGGGCGGCCGGCATTGATGTTAGCAGTTTCGACTCGCTTGCCGCCGTGAGTCCAGATCGCTGGGGCGACCTTGTTGAATCGCCGGATGATGCCGCGGAAATTGTTGTTGAAAGTCTGTTGAATTTGCCGCTTTCCAATATCAATCTCCTTGCTGAGCAGGCTGCTAAGTTGCGGAGTGAGTTGAGGGAGCTGGGTGTCACTATTGAGTAACTCGTGTTAGTCGTGATGGGAGTATGTTATCTTGACCTTTGTAATGTGCTTGGGGATCAGTTTGTACACGCAGGTCATAGCAACTTATTTATCAGTTCTTCGTGATGGGAATACATTTTGTCCTGGCAATCGTATACTATCCATTCGATGTTCTATTAGGACCTACCATATGTATAAGCCATGAATGGATCTCATGCTTCTCATGAATTCATAGGCAGTTCCGTCTGTCTTGACCACTTTCTGTTCAAATCGTAGCGGCGGTTCACAAAGTTGATTGTAGACAGTGTGGTAAGAACCGCACTTCCCAATATCAATGATATTGTAGCCAAGAAAACACTGCTAATCATGCTTAAAGCGCTGAATCGCGTCATGCTCATGTCATATCTTGTATATATCCAGCGGCCTGAGGCGCCGTTGTTTTTAATGCCACAAAAAGCATCACGGAATACCTACATCTTCGATATACCCATTGGAATAGCAGTACTCGTGTGGGAAGCGCTTCGCATGGCATGGCGAGAAAAGCATACCGCTCATGATAAATCAGGCTCGCCGGTGACTTATTAAGATCGGCGTTGCGACGCGCCAAGTAATTGGGTGCCGTAAACTTATCACACACTCTCAGACTCTCATCTCACATCACAAAATTCTCATCAATTACCGGTACCTACTTCACAACTCGGAGCCCATTGATGATCTCAGCCCTTACATAGTAATACTACAGCATTCTACGTAATGTCTCGAACACCCAAGATCGCAGACCCGCCCTTCGATTCCATCCGCTATCTCCCTACAAATGAAGCCTACGACAAATGGGCAGATGTCTACGACAGCGACGGCAACTTCCTGCAGGCGCTGGACGACATGGAGCTCAAAGCCTTATTTCCGCGCTTCTTAAGCGCCATTCAGTCGCCCAAGCCCTGGCGGATCGTGGACTTGGGTTGCGGTACGGGCCGCAACACGGCACGTCTACTCGGGATCCCCGAGTCGGAGATCATCGCGCTGGATGCGAGCAGTGGCATGCTGAGAGTAGCAAGGACGCGGTTGCCAGCCACGGAAGTGCAAGGCGAGTTGCTGCGGAGCAGAACCACCCTCCGCCTCGGCGTCTTTGACATGCTGGCTACTTCTGCGCCCCCGGATTCCGTGGCCAAGAATACGGTGGACGCCGTGATCAGTACGCTTGTCGTCGAGCATGTGCCGTTGCCCACGTTCTTTGGTCACGTGTCGCAGCTCCTCCGCCCTGGCGGCGTGCTTCTGCTTACCAACATGCACTCTCACATGGGTGGGATCTCGCAGGCTGGGTTTGTGGATGTGGCTACGGGCGTGAAGATCAGGCCGACTAGCTACGCACATACCGTTGACGACGTAGTGCTTGAGGCGCGGAGACACGGGCTGGAGGTTGAGACGGATGAGGGTCTTGGGGGCATTCTGGAGAGGGCTGTGGACAAGGACATGGTTGAGACACTTGGGCTTCGAAGCGGGAAATGGGTTGGCATCACATGTTGGTTTGGCGGTATTTTTCGCAAGGTGAATTCGTGAGAGAGCAAATACCTGTAGAAGATAGAAGAGAAAGTGACTTCCAAGTTATTAGGTATGTTTCTGTAGAGTTACAGGTGTGACGGATGACGGAGCCACATCGTGCAAATCTCCTGGAAGACTTCCTGGAATTCAGAGAGAGACTCTCAGAGCCTTTCCCGAGACTACTTCAATATATTCACGTTTTTACTGCCCTCTACGGTGCGTAATTCGGCCGGCCTTCGATCAATCTGCATCTCTCACGACCTCCGTGAGAACAGTTACGTACTGCGACGATGGGCAAACAGTGTATATAGTATGCATAGTACGTATAACACTGTATAGACTCCACCTATCACGTGGTTTGATGTCCGCCGGTCTATCGATGTTCATTAACCCCTCTTGCTTACAACGCAATAGACACTCCATTAGAGTGTTGCGCATGTCGAGAGTAAGCGCAATGCGATGCTTGATTGCTTGTTTTCGACCAGTAACCGTACTGGGCCGCTTTTGCGCTGTCAGGGGCTTCACAGGCGTACTTGTGATAGGGGGTTCGATGACAGTACACTCGGCAAGAGATTCGGTTGCGGTAGGTACAGTAGTGATTAATCTCGCCGCTGGAATTGGCAGTATGATGGGGACGTTGCCTGAGAGATCAGGGAACTCATCTTCAGTATTGTCGTCAGAAAATGCGAAATCGGCCATTTCCCTAGCTTCCGCACTGCTGTCAGCTATAGGTTACGTAGAGCGCAAGGAATCAAGAAAAGTACCTTGTTTTTCAGCTCTCGGAAACAACACGGCTGCCACAACACTCACGGTTATGGTGCGCCCTCGAGATGATGAGCCATCATCATAGGAACTTCAGAAAAAAAGTAGCACTGGTTTCTGTGGGCGCGGCTCAGACGTACTACTACAAGACTGGTATAGTACGGTTATGTCGCTACTTCTTTGCGTCCCCGGTTATTTTATGCTGTCACTAAGTACCCATGGCAGAGCGGATATGTCAGTAAATTTCTGGCCGATCAGGGCCTAAGTTCGTGTGGGCCGTGGCCGGTGCCCGGCCACAGACCTTCGTCTACGAAGAGACGGGACCCCGCCTTTTTCCTCAGAGATCTCCTGCCACTACGGCGCACGTCACTGCTTACCCAACAGCATTCCACCCCTTCGATCACGAGCTCCGACATCCGTCGGAGTTATAAGCCCGATTCGCTCAGTGGTTAAGTCGACGATCCGAAAACCACAGCTCCGCTGCTCTAGCGAGCTATTAGTCCAACCAAAACGGCCTTTGCCATTGGCCTACTATGTACGGTATCAAGCCCCAGATACGGCGGACTAGAGGCGTGACTGTGGCAAAACCCTTTTTTTAGTGGGCGCACCCCTCTGGTCGGGGTAGGTGGTAGCGTAGGCAATTACCCCCTATATAGCATTCAGTTAGCCATAGAAGCCGCACATTGACTAGTATGAATTGGGATAGGTTCGAATTACGTAAGTGCTGTAATAGTTGAATTCGAGCCGAACGGGCTACGTCGGCAAGGTGCAATATAGTGGATTGGTAGTGGATGAAGGAATCGCAGTACATATATAAGTCCGTCATATAAAGACTGAACCTTACCTAGAGGACCAAGGTCCCTAGTCGCATTTGTCAGCCCTCTGGCCCATTGCTATCTCTTTGATTGCCCGAAGACACTAACTCGGTCGCTTGCTTTACATTAGATAGATACCACTCCGTCAGTTACCGAGTTAGTGTCTTCAGACAGCCAAGAAGATAGCTTGCACCTAGCCCTCCTGACCATACATCATATAGACATAAAGGTTCGAGGTATATCGAGGTTTATCTAGGTTGATAAAGGCTGAAAAATGTATCACATACGTACGTTACGTGAAACTAATTAGGATTGACCGAAACGAGTGTGACAAGGGCCTTCGGCACCAGTAGACATAAGACAATAGTCACGATGTAACATACGATGTATATATGGCATACGGTCAGAGTAGATATGAACTACGGAATCGGGGCCAGAAAGCTGGCGGTATTACGTCGGACATAGGGGTGGCAGCAAGGTGCAATATAGCAAATATAACGAAGTGCGGTATGGACCAAGGTTCGCAGCTGTAGGTCGTGGGTGGCCGGGCCGTTTGGCCAATTCTAGTGGTTCCACATAATGTGCGTGACGGCTGTTGGCAGCCGGAGTAAATACCCTAGTTGCATTACACCGGTCTAGAATGCATATACAGTCCATGCATCTAAAGACCGTACGCCTACCAACTATTGGTGTGGGCCTATATGACGGTCTGACGGTTTTGACACAGTCACGCCTCTAGTCCGCCGTACCCAGATCTAGACCAGATCTAGCAGCAACCTTAGGCATTATGTGCCCAGGAGACGTACGGCGAGTTCGATCCGACGCAGCAGCAGTTTTGCAAGAGTAGTCAACAAACGCAGCCTCAAAAAGAGGCGCCTGTGCAGAACTACAGACGAACGCCATGTTATAAGCCGGTTTCTCTGAATCCAGTCGAGTCGAAAGTCCGCCTTAACTGAGGGTTACGTCGCGGTACATGGCGGAAGTACCAATGTAGGGTACTACGGTTAACCTTTCACCATTGACATATACCGCCGTCCTCGCCGTGGTCTCTTGATCTCCTTCGGGAAACTCTTGTGTGTTCTAATGAACGGCCTGCGCCGGGCGTTATCCTATCCACAATGTCGTCAATCGAACGCGAGACATTCCAGTCTCTTATTGAAGATTTATTATCCCAAAACAAGGACGCCATGGCATCTCTATTGTCATCCTTGCCCATGAATTCGGCCCCGCGGTTGAGAGTGTCATATCAATTAGGGAAGCTCAACCTTTGGGCCAGCCGTTATGCTCCACCCCAAGGGTTTGCGGCTGGAATACTCGACGAGCGGTTCCTAAATTCCGCCACTCTCCGCGACCATGTGCCCGTGTTGTTACGAGAACTTAAGGAAAGTGTAAAAGATGGTATGTTTTGACTATCTCCATGCCTGCTGTGGATAGTTTCTCCTTTTGACGACTTGACACAACATAGCGTCAACTCCCGATGAAGAATCCGCGTCCATGCCTAATGGCATGAGCCCGCGCTCCGCGGAAGAGGAGTTAATGGCAAAATTGCTTGGTGTAGACAGAGAAGACTTCAGCTTGGAAGTAGTGCTGAGTGAGGAGGACGAAGAAAAATCTACCTTGGAAATGGCGTTAGATGGTATCACTATGATACTCGACTACCTGTTCCAAATGTGCTCGACGGGCGGGAAGCCTCAAGGGGCGAGCTCACGCACCAGCCCGGAAGAAGTCAACCCCACCGAACAGGCGACTCAGTCCTGGGGAGTGGAATTGTAAAAACAAGGCGGATTAATTCCAGAAAACACACCTTCACTACAATATACCCGTTATGCTACGGCCTCTTTGACGGTAGTGATGCGACGACTAGAACATATATCGTGTCGAGCGTTTACCGGTACCAGCAGGTTTATAGCAAGATAACCTGCTAGCCCGCCCGACTTGCCAGACCACTGCGCAATATTAATTCTCTTGTATCATAATGCATAAAGGGTAGCAGTTGTGGGCCCGTTGTATGTTCGATTTCAATCAACCTGACTACTCGGTTGATGGTATCTCCTCGACCGTCCGAAGGCATCAATTCGGTCACCGGCTTCACAACACCAACGCCGGTAATTCTATCATCGTCTGATGCTCCTTGAATTCTACGGATATATTGAATCCCCGTTTCTTAATGGGTTCAAATCCTTGTCAGTGATCGAATCGATGCCTTCGGGTAGTCAAGGAGATAGTAGAATCATATTTGTACAGTCTGTTCCGTACGGAAGTGCAATTTATAGATAGTATTGCGCCATATAATAGTCAGTGGATTTCAGCGATCTTAGCGGCGCCATACATATTACGCGAAGCTCGAGTCATTAGTCATGCTCCATCACATCCTGCCTTTACCGCCCGCCTAACCGCCGTGTCGCGTCTTCTCATCTACCTAGCTGCCGAGCGAGGTGTACCGCTGCAAAACTCAACAACTACCGGTATGTCTGTTGTCTGCCTAAACTAAATAAAGGGTATAACTAGGTAGGTAGGTACTGTCATCGCCGTACGTTGTAATGTCCGCCCTGATAAACCCAATCAGGTACCGGTAGTTCAATTGCCAGCAAATACACTTCGTAGTGTACCTACCCATTCACAACATTCCCTCACTCACTCACTCACTCACTCACTCACTCTCACTCTCACTCCCACTCGCCTGGCCCCTATACGCCAGCAGGGACGTAACTGACACTGACTAGAAAGTTCCAGTCCAAACCGGAAATATGCCTTCCCCAGCAGCCCTCACAATCTACGCCTTCGGCATCACCGCACTACTAGCAGGGATCGCCTCGCTGGCCGATCCGTCCTCATCAGCGTCGCAGCTCAACTTTCCCCTCGTCTGCACGCCCGTGGCGCGCGGCAATGCGCTCGCCAGCATTGCCATGGGCCTGTACTACACACTGGCAGCATATCAAGAGAACTCGGTATTCTTTGCCGCCACGGTGCCCATGCGGCTGCTCACTACCTCGGTTTTCTTTACGCAGGGTTGGACTCTGCCGGCGGTGTGGGAGGGTGCTGGCGCTGTCATTACGGGCACCGCGCTTCTAATTCAAGGGAGCACCGGCAAGACGAACAAGATGAGCAAGAGGAAGTAGTGGGAATGGAGATGCTGTCACGATTTTCGGTCTGCATGAGTTGAGAAGAGTTGCTGTCGGCGTAGGGTATAGGACTACCTATTCTTGGCTATTGGCATTTATTAGATATTAGATTTACCGCACCCAGGAGATGTTTTCTTGTGCAGACTCCACAGGGGCCATCGGCACCGCCGGCGTCTGGATTTGTATAACTGATTCCTCGCTGTACTTCGGTGACTGTAGCGGGCCTGGGGTGTTCCGAGCGAGGGATTACGATCCAGCGAGATTTTGGGACCCATCCCGGCCGTCGGGACACGCCGTATCGGTGTTTAGCGCATCGGTATTAACAATTGAACAGGCTTCGTGGCCCAATGGCAAGGCGTCTGACTACGAAAGATACATCACAATGATGTAAGCTTGCGGTCAATCAGGAGATTCTGGGTTCGACCCCCAGCGAGGTCAATTTTTATTTCATTTTGTTTTGTTTTTTGAATGATCTCCACGTCGGATGTGATTGTCCATGCTAGCTAGGTACGGACGTAGATTTATCACAAAAGCGAGGGAATTTTTATTGCCTACGGTTAACTTTGAGACTCTAAATCTCTGCAAAACCCTTCGTTGGTTTACGACCACGTGCGTTCGTCGCTCAAGCCAATGCTATTCTTATTACGCCCCGTCAAGCGCCGATAGGCTTTCTTTTCTATCTTACCACCTCCGTAACCCGTGAAATCAGGCACCGCCCTCACCCCAGCTGAAGCAGTCCCCTGATGTGCAGGTCAGATCGAACCAAGACATGACCACCGCCTCCTGGTTCTGAATATCGTGCGTCACGCCTCCAGCGCTATACGCTTCGAACCAGTCATTAGGGCCAAATGCGTATTTCGTCCAGTTGTTGACAGGCGTGTTGGGCGTCGAGCTAGTGAGCGTCTGACCATAGCCGAAGACAGCGTTCCATTCCTTGATCTCCTCAAAATTCGTGTAGTTCAGCGTCTCGTCGATCGTGCCATGAAAAATCTGTATCTTGGGCCGCCATCCATCATATCCGGGAGAAGCGGCCTCCACCAGGGCCGCCCACTCCTCCGGCGTGTGGGTAACATTCCCAATCGCGCAGTCATTGCTCCAAATGTCGTACCCATCTCCAGAAAAGCAGCCGAACGGGACGCCGGAAAATGCGGAGCCGGCGGTGAAGACGTCCGGGTAGGCCCCGATCAACGTGCTCGTCATCATGGCGCCCGACGAAATGCCCGTGACGAACACGCGCTTCGGGTCGCTATTGTACATATCAAGCGTCCAGCGAACCATGCTCACGATGCCGAGGCTGTCTCCGCCGGCGTCATGCGTCAAGGTGTTCTTCGACGACACATCCCAGCACATGTCGACCGTGTTAGGGCTGTTCGGATAGATGACGATGAAGCCGTACTCTGATGCTAATGTCGCGAATTGGGACCCCGTGTAGGAGACCTGCGCGTCTCCATGGCACCAGTGAGGGTTGACTAAGATCGGGGGGTTCTCCGCCAGCTGGTCCGGCACGTAGATGTAGAAACCGACATTTGTTGGATTTGGACCAAAATCTTCGGTGACTTGCTGCAGCGAGGCGGCTTTCGCCCCATATAGCAGGCCTGTCACGGACAGTGTCCCAGATACCCAGCGCATGTTGACAATTCCTTACTAGGTATAACAGCGAGATTATGAAGTCAGGTAGCCCGCCTTCTATGTCCACCCCGATCCCCAGGGGATATATATGTGTTCACTAACATGGGCGGTCATGCCTTGAACAACTCCGCGGCTTCTCTTCATCCATTGCGGTCTGCTCGTGCCGGTCGAAGGAATCGGAGGCTAGTGGTCTGGCTGCCATTCTTGGTTAACCTATTAACTTAAGGTGAGTAGGCCGCTCGGTTCTCGGTCTGATACCCATCGGGATTCTAGAATGCGACTCACGATATGATGTTGCCCATTCAGCCAGAGGAACGAACCTTTCGGAAACCACCAATTGCCTTGAAAGCCTATATGAGCCCCTTCCATCAAGCTCACCGCATACTACACTGCTGCAACTGCAGTGTAAACATATAAACTCCCTAGTGAGGAGGTAAGTTGATGGACGACTGGGTTCCTCCCTGATCAGTTTGGTGTATTTCATGACCCGACCAATTAAAATGAAGCCATTCTCCCATTCTAGTAAACGCCTAATCTAGCACGAAAGTCAGGAATTCTGACTTACGTTACATCATCCTAGATTCAAGAGTGTGTAGATCGCGGTGGACAACTTGAAGCTACTCAGGTATCTAGACTTTCCCAGTTTAATCTTCGTACCGCGATCACCCAAGAGCTGAACAGGGCTTATGAGGCCTAAGCCCTTGAGCACTCTCTCCCGGCCAGCATCATACTTGATGTTGCGAAGGAGATATCTATCATTCTGAAGTGTCCGGAACACTTTACCTTAGTCGTATTTGGCGGGACGTCTCTCATCGGCTTCACATTCGCGGAACCATAAGTGCCCGAGACCGTCTGAATACGGCGGGCATTGTTCATGAACCTCCGTGTCGGTCTCGATGGTGAAATACTCAAGTCAGCCGGTACTGATATGTGCGATTTGTTACCGGGACAGGTGTCAGGGTACTTCGAATCCAATGTTGGGCTAGTCCTGACAGCAGCCATGACGCGGGTCATACACTGGGCCGGACAGGCCGTGTCTTACCGTACAAGAATTCGCAAATACCTAGCACCTCTGATGTGAGTACCGGAGCAAGCGCGCAAAGGCCCATGGCTAGAAACGCCGAAAGGGTGAAGGTAGACGTTGAATACGTTGATTTCGACGTACTTCAAGCCGAGACGGGGGAGCTGATCGCGTATCTTTATCGTTTGATCAATGAGACCAAGCATTTTATCAGCCCGAGAGAAATAGGGATGTCCGACGGAGGTCGGAGTCCTTAATCGAAGAAGTGGATTGCCGGTAGAAGGCAGGGAACGTGTCACGTAGTGGCAGGAGATCTTAGCGATGAGAGAAAGACTGTCTGAAATGGCTCTGGCCTTCTTCGTATACTAGCGTAGGCCCCCTAGGGTCTGGCAATCCGTTTATCATTAGACGAACCTGGTCAACTGTATATAATTGGATTAAACGGCTTAATTGCCGTAAAACATAATCGTTGACGTCCTTGAATGGTGACTCAGAGATAAGCGTTTAATGGCGATAAACACTTGCACTTTTCTCAAACACTCTCTAGCATTATTGCCTCTTTCCGACTTACCTCCTACCAATCTATCTACCTCCTACCTGCCACGCCTCCTACCGACCTACCTCCTACCAATCTATCTACCTCCTACCCGCCACGCCTCCTACCAACCTACCTACCATACTGACTTGGTGTCCATACTTACCTACCAACTTACTGACCACCTACCCTTACTCTCACCTAACTACGAGCGTACCGCTTACCGTACCGTACTTTGCACCTACTACTGTACTTCGTACCTACCACTACGTAGGTACCGTGGGTGCTCTACACCTACCACTATACTTCGCGCCTGCCTAGGAAGTTTCAACTACCTAGACAATATGAATCACAATTAAGGAAGCAATGACATTCGTAAGCGCCTCGTAGTGTAGAGGTAAATCGTAGAGTAATTGTAAGCCATAGTACCTGTTCGAACCGTGATTGTAGCCCGTTTTTAAACCTATACCGATGTGCTTGTAAATTCAGGAATATGCCTACCTAGGTACCTAGGTACTTGACCCTCATATGAACTTGTTTTCTTTTTTAAATAGGTACTGTTACCGTGTTATGTATCACGTACCGACCAGCCCGGTCCACCTACTACCTAGTAACTACCTACCTACCCCGATAAACACTTGATAAACACTAGATAAACGTTTGTGAATTTCATAACCACTTACATTTCCCAGCGCTGGGATGTCCAATCGCTTACGGATTTCATAAACATTTAGATATCCGCTAGCAATTAGAGGCGATTAACATACCAAAATAGTAAGCGACTATTTTTTTTTAATTAATTCGGACGTTATAAGCGATTAAAATTTCCACGGGATGCTCATGAGATGTCAAATTCATAAGCGCTTACAGGACGTTAACTGTAAATTTACCGTATATTTACAGGTTACCAGAACCACCCCGGGCTGGTACGGTAGTGAAGGGGCCCGGTTTGACGGGCTCCCTTATATATACGGTGTGACGGAGGGTGGAGCCACATCGTGTAAATAGTACTGATCACACTGACTGCACTGGGCGCACGCCAAGGTCAGTCACATGCTCATTTACTGTATGAATCCTGTATATAGCACTTTGCACGGCCATTCAGAGTACGTACACCCTCTGAATATCTATAAAAAGGGTGGTTTTTCCTGGAGGACTTCATAGAATTCAGTCCTCAGAGACCTTCACAAGAGCACTCTTCAATATATACTCGTTTCTATCTGCCTCTACGGTGTGCTATCCGACCTTTCTCCCAAGATCACCCTGTTTCTCTCACGACCTCCATGAGAGTTATGAGCCCAGCTTGCAACAAGTCGGATACTCTACAGAAAGCCCGTAGTTAGATTCGTTTACTCTTTACTCTCACTCATCACTTCGGAAGACCGCTACCCTGCTCATCGTCATGACTACCAAGTTGGAAGTCCCTACTGAGACCACTCTCAGGGACTCCTACGACTGGGTCCAATGGTTCGAACAATTCCGCTGGTATGGCAACCACTTGGAAATCTGGTTCCTGGTCGACCCCGACGGAGAGGATTCTGAAGGCGTAAGCTCCGAACCGCCTACCAAGGCCGCCAGCAAACGCTTCCTCCTAGGACTCTCCAGAGCCACGCACGACAAGGCCTTAGCCGACTGGAACAAAAAGCTGGAAGACACCCGTGGCGACCCTCCTGTCTACGTGGAACCCATTATCAGCCAGGATGCGATCAGCAAGCACTATGAAGACCGACTCAAGAAATTCAGCAAGGAATTGACCGACTCGGCAGGCCTTACCAACCGCTATAACACCCTCCTCAACTGGGTGATGAAGACCGTCGTCAACGCCCAGCTAGCCCCGGCCCAAGCTAATCTATCCATCAAGGGAAAGAAGTCCCTCCAGGACCTCATTCGGGAACTTCGCTACAACCTTGCGCCGGATGACGCCACTACCAAATCCTATATCCAGAAGGAATATAGGGCGATTCTGGCTGCAGGAAGAGCCGGAAGCATGAAAGTGGACGTCTGGCAAAGGCGTTGGCACACTTGCTATCTTCAGTGTGAAGCCCACGGTATTGCGGACATCCAGGACCCGCTAGGATCCCGCAACTATTTGGAAACCATTCAAGCCAAATACGCGCCAGAATGGGCTCACCACATGCTGACCAACCTATCCCTAATCGAACAACAGGGTATGGATCCTCCTACCCTGAAGGAGCATGGTCAGCTGTTCACCAAAGCCATCCACGACAACAAGGTCAACGCCAAATACACGAGGACCGGCATCTTCGCAGCTCTAGAGACCGATGCGGATGCGACTCCCCCTGAGCCGAGCCAACCAGGCCCCAGTAACACTCAGGAGCGCGGAGGCAAGAAGTCCAAGGGCGCTAAGGGCCAACAATACGAATGCCCATGCAAGTCGGACAATCAGACCCATCCCTGGAAGCCTGAGCAGTGCGCTAGTCTTGAATACGCAATCAAAGGATCCACGGCTTTCACCTTTGGTAGGGGTCGAGTCCCCAATACCGAGCAGGTGAATGCCACCAAGCAGCGCTTCGCCTACACGAAATGGGATAAGCTGCGCCGCACTATCGATTCCAACGGATGGTCGGTCTGCCAGCGTCCTCGCAATAACAACAAGAAGTCCAATGCGTCTGGATCCAACAATAAGTCCGAATGGCCCTCTCTCAACCTGGCATGCGCGCTAATCGACCCGCAGTGCCTAGGGACAGCTTCCGATGAAGCTGGCGTCTACTCAACCCTTGGCTTTGGCCTTCACATGCTCTCCGACAACACCCTCCTCGACAACTGCGGAGCCCTGCACCTGGTCAACAACAAGGAGCTGCTCGATCCGGGATCGTTCAAGGAGGCAACGAATGGAGAGGTGGTCCAGGCTGGTACAACTGAGTTCCCTATCTTAGGAACCGGGACAAGGGTCATCAAGAATGTATTCGCTAGTGCTGAAGGCCCTAACACGGCCGACCTGACGCTCAAGGATGTTGCTGTGGTGGAGGGTTTCCATGTGAATATCGTTTCTGAGGCTCACTTGCGAGAAGTCGGTGTGTGGTATTGTGGGGAGGACTGTATGCTGCGCTTCGGAAGCATCACCAACAACGTCAAGCTTGCCGATCTTGTCTGCATGCACAACCTAACCTTCCTCGAATACAAGCCTCTTTCTCTTTACCCGTCTTCCAAATCGCTCGTGATGACCCCTGATAGCTTACTACACGATATACCCGCTAGTGCTGCAGCAATTGTGGCAGTCACAACACGGCCCACAATCATGCGCGCCCGAAGGCCAACACGAGACCCCCCTAAGCCCAGAGAAGACTCGGAACTCCTCTGGCATCTCCGGACCGGTCATTTAGGTCTACGCTCGCTTAGAGCCCTGGTCCAGAAGGCCCGGAACGTGCGCATCAACGGGACGCCCCGTGTTAAGTGCGAAACATGCGCTAGGGTCTATGCTAAACAGGTAATCTCCCGTCGCAAGTCAGAAAGACGCTCGGCTAGACCCTTCTGGCGCGTTAGCTGGGACTTATTCGACTATACCCCAGGGTATGACGGGTCCAATTGGCTGTTAGTCATCAAGGACGAATACAGTGGCATGATATGGACCATCCCCCTTGTGTCCAAGAGTGGACCCGAAATCCTGAAGCACCTCAAGCGCTTTGAGAAGTGGGTGTTCCGCCAATACGATCTTCGCATTTGCAAAATCCGAAGTGATAACGAGCCTGCAGCGATATCCCTCAGAGGTAGTACTGACTATCAATGCTGGGCCAAGGATGAAGGCATCGATATTGAATCGCCTCCATCCTACACCAAAGAACCTGTAGGTGGCAGCGAGCGTGCCGGCCAAGAGATAATCAACAAAGCAGACAGTATGTTACTGGGAGCTGGACTCCCTGGAGATCTCTGGCCCGAAGCTGCTCAAACCGCTTCACGGCTTCACAACATGAGTCCATCCGAGACTCATACCATGCATGCACCCATCCAGGTCCTTGAGTCCTGGTTCCATCAATACTTCAGATGGTACGCACCAGAAGTCGTAAGGTCGTTGACGAGCGACCTCTCACCAGACTGGAGCGGCACCTATGCATATGGATGTAGAGCATACCCCGTCAAAGTAGATAGGCTTGCCGGTAGGCAGCAACGAGCTTATAAGACAAGGCCACGAGCCCACATTGGGTATCTCGTTGGCTACAGGGCCACGAACCTGTATCGTATATGGATACCTTCCTTGGATGAGGTCATTACCACGCGCGATGTGACATTTGACGAAGATCTTTTCTATCACGAGAAACACGAGCGCATCTCAGAGCGCCTGTCAGTCGCAGAAATCCGCCAAATAACCATAGACCCGATACCCGAAGGTTCTTTCGAACCTGTATACGAAGAAGTAAGTGAACCACAATACCAAGAGTCTTCTTCTGATCCCTCCGGCGAGTCCGAAGACGCCGGAGGTGAGTCTCACCAAACTGATGAGCCCACGGTCGCCCAACCGGAGGTGCAAAATTCGGGGGTGAAGCCGACTGATGTGCAAGACGGTGCACATGGAGATCAGACGAAGGGACTTTTGACACCTCGTGAGACACCTGACCCAGATGAGGCTACGGTCAGGACCGAGCAAAGCCTCCAAGAAGAGCCGGACCCAGAACAATACAATACCAGGCCTGAGGAGAGCTACACAGAAACCCTACCAGGTGCGTTTCCGGAAGATGAACCGCAATCCTCCGGAACAGTGACTCCGACTCCAATTTCAAACAACACGCCAGCACCACCACAGGGTCTTCCTAGCACGCCAGACCAAATAACAGCGCAGCTAGAAGGTTTAGTTGAGCAACCGCGACAACCCGAAAGCAGTTCCTCAGTAGAACGGGATACAAATTGACCACCAGATCCCTCAACTAGTGCACCACGCGCCTCCACGGATAGGCCATACGACAGACAATATGTCATCCGACCGGTAGTGGAAGCTCATCCACAGGCGACTCGAACAAGCCGACGGATACGAGGATTAGCACCGGAAACACCTTCAGACGGCAACGGGAGTCACGCCGTCTTTACAACTCTCATGTATGGAGGAAACAACATTACCACTCTATCAGAACCATCTTGGCAAGCCTTCTTCGACACGTTTATGCCGAATGTCGAAGACGTAATTCAGAAAGGCGACCAAGAACACAAGACACTGCATGCAGTTTTTGCAGCTGCAGTAAACCAACGCGCCGCTGGAAGGCCCAGCGCAGCGCCCGAAAAGCGCTATCATCGTAGTGATCTCCTTGTCCTACCACCAACTAACTGGAAAGACCTGGCTCACCACCCTTATGGTGAGCTATTCCGCAAGGACGCACAGAACGAGATAAAAGCACTCATTTCAATGAAGGCCGTTAAGATCATCTCCCCAGATGAGGTGCCTTCCAAGCCGCTTCCCATCAAATGGGTGTTCGTTTATAAATTCGATAAGCAAAGATATGTCGAGCGCTTCAAGTCACGAATAGTTGCTCGTGGTGATCTCCAGAGGAATCCCACACTTCAATCGACCTACGCGGCGACCCTAGCAGCCAAGACATTTTGCCTTCTCATGGCCATCGCGGCGCATTTCGACCTTACCATATGCCAGTATGACGTGGTCAAGGCTTTTCTCAACGCCTCTCGCGATGGCAAAAACCGAGTAGCTTGCAAGCTGCCAGAAGGTCTGAAGTATGACAACAAGGTAATGCTGCTAGAACGCGCGCTGTATGGTCTCAAGGACTCTCCGTTGCTCTGGTATAAAGAATTCGCTAAGACCCTCACCTTGAACGGTATGACTCAATCACCCGAAGAGCCCTGTCTCTTCTATACTCCCGATCGCAAAGTCTTCATCATCTTCTATGTTGACGACTTCTTGATTCTCTTTCGGGATGAAGACAAGGGGCGTGCGATGAGCATAATACGTGGTATCAAAGACGCGTATGAGGTTCAAGATCAGGGCGAGGCTCAATGGTTTCTAGGAGTGAGGATTATCAGAGATCGCAAGGCAAAGACAATCTCTCTGGGCCACGACCAATATATCGAGAAGATCGCCGAGCGGTTCAACCTGGCTGACAACAGCTGGACGCCGTACACCCCTCTTCCAATGATCGAATTCGAAAAGTATGACGGACTTGCAACCAAAGCGCAGGTGAAGGATTTTCAGGAGCGCATCGGGTCGATTCTGTACACTGCAGTTATGATACGCCCTGATATCGCCTTCGCTGTCGCGCAGCTATCCAAATACCTTACCAATCCAGGGCCCTTGCACTTCAAGGCTGCGAACCAGGTAATCCGATACCTGTACAGCACCCGTTATCTTTCTATAACGTACGGAGCTGGCGACAAGGCCACTCAGTCGCTTATTATAGCTGGTGACGCCTCTTTCGCGGACGACAAGGAGACTCGGAAGTCCTCTCACGGATATATCATTTCGATGTTCGGGGGTCCAATAACCTGGAAAGCCACACGTCAGAGCACAGTAGTGACCTCAACGACCGAAGCAGAGTTGACAACCTTGGGGGTGACCGGTAGAGAAGCTATGGGCCTCAAACGCCTGTTCAAAGACTTGGAATTAAAGATTGATCAAGATTGGGTTATCTTCTCAGACAACACCCAAGCCGTGCGCCTTGTGGTTGGAGAGAATGAGAAGATCAGCACTAAGCTTCGCCATGTCGATATTCAGAGATTATGGGTTAGACAAGAACACAAGAAAGGATCGTTCAAGGTCAAGTACTTACCAACCGACAAGATGCCAGCGGATGGCCTCACTAAGAACCTTTCCCGCGCTCAATTCGAGCATTTCAGAGCCCTTATCAACCTTCAGGACACACGGAAAAGGGTCCCCGAAGGGCTGAAGAAAGAATAACTTTTGGTATTAAAAGCAAACGGGCGAGTATCTCAAGCCCTCAAGAAAGCCAAGCGATGCCGATACTCCAACCAGAACAAACCCGACTTCTCTACTCTGAAACCTCCTCTTTACTTGCCCTTACGGGCGCCTTTCTTACCACCTCGGGCACCTGTAGTGGCGCCACGAGAACCACGAACACCACCACGGGAACCACCACGAACCGCTCTAGTAGGAGTACCACCGCCGGGAGCACCGCCGCCAGCTACCGCAGCAACCAGGTTGGGGTTCTGTGACATGTTCATTAAAAAGGTGAACATGTTGGCAATCTCGGCGCCACCCCAACGCTGCTCAGGCGCACCCGAAACAGGAACAACCGCGCGGCTAACCTCCTCTTCGGCCTCCTCTCCTTTATCATCCCCCGGCTCTCCTCCCATATCTATGTCCTCTTCGTCCTCCGCTTCTTCTACTTCCTGCTCCTTAGGAGCAGGGCAAGGGGCAGGCGCAACGCGACTCCGCTTTGCGGGTCGGCTTGGGGTTTCTTCCTCAGCGGGGGCAGGGGCAGGAAGAGCACGTCGGCGCTTTGAGCGTCAGAGACCAGTAGTGCCGCCAGAACTATCTTCGGTTGGCGCCACGGGGGTGGATGGGGTCTCCGGAGCAACTGGAGCCGGGACCGGAGCGGAAACAACAGAACGACGAACAGGGGACGGAGCAGCAGCTTCTTCTCTATTAGCAGCAAGCTGCTGAGCCACGCGGACTGCGTACCGAGCGTGGTCTTTGTCCTATAAAACAAGTTAATACACTTCTCAAGCCCATTCAGCAACGTCCCAATTCACAAAACTTACGGACTGGGTGGGTGTAAAGGGGACCGGTCTGAATGACGAAGTAAGGTGGTGTGGGAGCAAGGAGTTGAATTGACAGTTGAAACTATTGCTTAGGGAACTAAGTTGTGTGTGCGGCCCACGGTCGGCAACACAGGTCTATATAGGTCGGTTCGGCTACTGGCCACTAGTCGATCGGCCGAATCGGATTAACTTGGTCGGCCGAATCCTTCGGAGACCAATCGCCGCACCGTTACAGTGGACTTCTCGTTCATCAAAGTCTTAACGAGGTGCTCACCGAACGGCTGAACCGAAGGAGCCAGCTCCAAACACTTGTGACCACCGCTTGAACACCGAGAGCAGCGAGAACCCTTCAGCGAGAAATGGCACTGACCGGTCGAGAAACCAGCCATGGCCGACTGAACACATTGGTGGCATGGATACGCTCGCGCATCTCCATGGGGTTTCTCTGCTTTCGGCTTCGCCGCAGCAGGCTTCACCTGCGCCGACCTTTTAGCTCGTCCCGATCCCGAGAGTTTTGACTCTTGAGAGAGCTGGTCAGACACAGAAGAAACACTACCACGGGGGCCACGCGCATCAGAAACTGACTCCCCCTGATCACCGACGGGAGCAGCCTCGCCAGAACCAACTGGTAGATCCACAGGACCCGGAATAACGAAACCAGGCTTCTCCTTCTCCTTCTCCTGCTCTACAACCCCACCTGGCACCGCACCTGGGTACCCGTATGGGGCGTACCAGGGGGCACCAGGATGAGGTGCAGGATAATAACCTCCTTGAGCGGAGGGCCAAGCCGGACGAGCTCCGTGAGGCGGCAGGGGAGGCAAACCACCTGGGCCATACTGCTCCAGGGCGTAAGAGGACGGGGCGAAACCGGGACCAGAAGGGAGACCAAGCGACGAGACCGGAGGCAAAAGCAGCGCAGGGGTAAGCGAGCGAGCAGGCGAAGACGGACGACTGGTGCCAGACGAACCAGCAGGCGAAGGCGAACCAGCCAGAGCAGCAGAAACAGCGGGCGCAGACGAGACAGCGGGCGCAGACGAGACCACGGGCGCAGACGAACCGGAAGGCCAACCCAGCGTCTCTTCAATCTCTTGATTGAGCTTCTTAAGCTCATCGTTGGCATTGGTTAGAGCCTGAAGCTCAGCCTCGCTCATCAAAGGAGCGCGGCCGCCACCTTCACTGGTCATATCTTGAATATTCATCTTGACTGTACTCAAGACGTCAGACAAGCTTTTTCCGATGAAAAATGGATGCGCGGTGGACTTACGATAAAACGAAGCAGTTTGGTTGATGGTTGTGAAGGTGAAACAGAAGCAGGTCAGAGGGGTCTGCAACGCACTCTACCTACCTACGCGTTGCAGCAAGAGATTCACGCGTCGCAAAGGCACTCTTACGCGTTTTCACTTACCTAACCACCATCACTCGCTAAATAAACAAACAAAAAGCGCGTCTCAGCAACCGCGCTAACGAGCAACATTTCCTATGTTTTGGAACCTATCAACCACCTTCACAGGCGCAGAAATCTGCATTTCCTACGATATATAGAGACAGCAACGTTCACGATGTGCAACGTCAGGGATTGCAGTCAGCACCGGAACAGGCTTACGAAGCTCCGGGCCAACTGGGGGGTGTGTGACGGAGGGTGGAGCCACATCGTGTAAATAGTACTGATCACACTGACTGCACTGGGCGCACGCCAAGGTCAGTCACATGCTCATCTACTGTATGAATCCTGTATATAGCACTTCGCACGGCCATTCAGAGTACGTACACCCTCTGAATGTCTATAAAAAGGGTGGTTTTTCCTGGAGGACTTCATAGAATTCAGTCCTCAGAGACCTTCACAAGAGCACTCTTCAATATATACTCGTTTCTATCTGCCTCTACGGTGCGCTATCCGACCTTTCTCCCAAGATCACCCTGCTTCTCTCACGACCTCCGTGAGATACAGAAGGCTGTGAAGGTCTGTGGCACGGGCCACCTACGTAGTAAGCTAGTATGAAATGAAGCTATATACACTAAGGAGTGGAACGGGCTATGTACATGACGTCTGGAGCGTGGTACCGTGTGGTGAGTGCCATTAGCACCTTAAGCACTGTACCTAACGTCGCAGGATGATGTTACTAGGAAGATTCCGCTAAGCAGGGTCAAGAGCTTCTTGGGTTTGAAGCGATAGCGATGCCCCGCGTCGTGCCGCGACCCCATCCCAGTGCCCGTCCTCCTTCATTATCAGGGACACAGTACGGTATAGTGTAAAGGCGTGGGTAGTGTTGGAATTCAGTTGATTGATTGAATTGCTTGTCTTCGGTCTGCCCTCCGGACCTCCCGGAGAGGGGGGGGGGGCAACTATGTATTTTACACTGGTTTGTGGCTTCGTCACAGTGGCTAGTTATAGTGGCCGTACGCACTAAATCCAACAGGTAGGTCTGGATTGAATATAGTACGGTACCTACGTACCTACATTAGCGCAAAGTCAGGTTTTTCTGGGACGATCACAGTGCCGGTCACCGGAACCCAGGATCATTTCCGCTAGGCATGGAATTCCTGAGAGTCTCACAGCGAATCTCGTCCTTGCCGGGGGCTTGTCTCGATGGCGTACAGTAGTCCTGACCAATGATGGTCCTTGTTGCCTAGGATTGTCCTAGCGTCGAAATCATCCTCGTTCTCCTCTGTCAGATCCTAGCATTCCGTGATCGTCACCGGGTGTGGGATTATCTCCTATCCAAAGCTCGTCTTTAGGAAGTGATCATCCCCTCTCCAGTTTCCTGGATCTCAGCATCGCGTGATCCTTCCCCGTCTTGAGACCATCCTTTGGTTTAAGATTGTCCCTATTATATGCTGGTCCTACCAGTTCGTGATATCCTGGGATCGTCCCGACTCATGGATCTTGTTTAGCTAGGACCGTCACTCCTTTGTGGGATGGTCTGTCCTCAAGTGTCCGAGCGGCTCTCCTGGGCGGCCTGGGACGATCACCATATGAAAATACAATCCGTTTTCAGGATAACATCGGCATCGAGATTATTTCAATTTACATAACCATTTTCTATCTACATTTCTTGCCTCCCGCTTTTTTGCTGTCCGATTACATAATATAATCCCACATCCGATCTGCCATATGTGCTTATGCTTCGCTTCGATATCCAAATGACCATGACGACTAGCCCGCAAAACTTCATGCAAGCGCACCTTTCTAGTCGACTGTAGGATCAGATCCATATGGGAAACGTTGTTTAAAGCGCCGAATCTATGTGTATGATGGTGTTAGCCGATGTACGAGATCGTAAATAGCAGTGCAGATGTGCTTACCATGTTTATTGGACATCCTTCAGTCCGCGCGCGCTTCGTGTCAGCATTGTATAGATTGAGGATGTCGTGGGTGATGGTGTTAGCAGATGTACGATATTGTAGATGACAGTGCAGGTGTGCTTACCGTATCTATTGGACATCCTTCAGTCCGCGCTTCATGCCGGCATACATGTATAGATTGAGGATGTCATGGCAGTTGTTCGGTTCTATTCCGTTGCATTTTCTATCAACCACATATGTGCGATAAACGAATTAGTAATGGCATCTTGAATGATAGAATAGCAAAGACTGGGAGGGGGGGGGGCACAGAGGCAAGTTGGTTTAGCATTGAATCCTGTTGCGCAGGGTAGCCTTCGGCATTGTTCATGTGAGCATCTGACATGCAAGGTGTGCCAAGGCTGGGATCCTCTCAGTTATCGGTTCCCCGTCGAGAGCCTCCAAGGATAGAGCATTGGTATCTCTTTGGCTTGCCGAAGAGACCAACTCGGTAATAGACCAACTCGGTAATGAGTATTACCGAGTTGGTCTCTTCGCCAAGCCAAAGAGATAGTGTCCGGCACCCCTTGCATGTCAGATGGGCCTGGGCGGCTACCTTGCGCGTTTGATGATAGAATGAAAAATGATGGATTCAATGTTGGAGACAGCCAGGATGGCCGGGGATATATGTTGATGTCATTCTGTAGGGGGGTGACTTACATGCATCATCGTTGAAGTTAATGGTATGGGCGCGTATCCAATGAATGTTGAGCCTGACTAATGGTGCCGTATGATTCAGCTTGATCTATGACGCAAGGGTAGGGGGATACTTACATCCAGAGGCACGCCGTCGTATCAGAATGGGCGATTGGTGTGGGCTTTCGAATGTCTACATTAAACGCAAATGCAATGTCAGTGCCTGCGTGAGTGATTGGGGTATTTACACCTACGTCCAAGCCGAAAGCAGACTGGCACCTCTTGTATATCTATTGGAAAGCGTTAGCATGGATAAATGATCTTGTATGGGATGGAATCTCAAGCTTGCGGGTCAGGGTGTCATATGTGCGGTGTTGAATATTGGGTGTCTTCAAGGAGAGATTGAGGATCAGTGTCCGTGGTTTGATATGGGTGGGAACCGCTGCAAATTACGCTGTGGTCTCAGATGATGATATTGGCAGGCATGGCCTGTCAATTGGGCAGGCTACCCGAGATTTGCATTCAATTACATGCATGATACGGGAGCTTCTGGCAGGGACGTCGCGGCCTATCGTTGAAAACTTGGAAGGCCAGACGCGCTACTGTGGAAGGAAACCCAGTGTTTGACTCGTCCACATTCGCTCATTCACATGACCCTACGTCTAGATTTGCGCAACACAACAAACTGGGGCTGATTGAGGACCATGTTCGTCTCATCGCAGTGAGATTACGTAGAAAACATCCTGGCAGATGAGAGTGGAAGCACAGTAAAGGGAGACGTGTGACATCGGGGACACCAAGGGACAGGTCCAGTGAACACTCGAGGCACGTCAACTGTGCGCCCAGGGGATGCCGAAGAGATATCCATCGGATGAGATTATGTACGAAGACACCCGGACAACGCCTGGAGGACAGGATCAGCAGACATCCGATGGGCAGGACCAGAGGTGTCCGGAGGATGGGGATAGATGACATCGGAGGGACAAAGTTAGCGGGCGTCAGAGGCCATGACCGGACAACGTCAAGGGGACAGGAATGAATGAGATCTGAATGGTGGTGATGGAGGATGTCCGATGGATTGGATGGAGGATATCAGAGGGACAAAGCTAAAAGAACGTTAGGGACCATGACATGTGAATTGAGAACCATATCAAATGGAGGATGATGGGCGAATTGAAGACCGGGCGGCCTAACCATGTTATATTTGCCATCCCAAAATAAGTTCAACGAACATTGAAGTAGAGTCCCCTATTACATTCTGCCCTTTCAGTGCCCCATTCTCATGAACCGAAGCTGATGTCGTTGGTGCCAGTACAAAGCTAATGATAGTAGTCATGGACATCATCATCATCATCCTCATCATCCTCGTCATCCCCATCATCCTCGTAGTTGGATTCCTTAAGAGTACTCTGCGATCCTTCAGGCTTGACCTGTAGCATTCCTTTAAGCTGATCGACCTCAGCTTTCAATGCCTCGATTTCTCGTCCCTGCCTATCAACGCGGCCTTGGAGAATTTCGTGGGACGTCTTGTGCAAATTGGAAGCTTCTCGGTTGAAGTTCTCTAATGCTTCATTAATCATGGCGCGGACTCGGGCTTCAAGGGGGCCATCCTGCGTCTTATGCTTGTGGGACGCGGCATGCTTGTCATTGTCGACACTGGCATGGTTGTCGTCTATGAGCTTGGTGAGAGCCAAAGCCTTGTGGCCGCGATGGACGATGCTTGTGACTTCATCGTCCAATGGCTTGTTTCTTTTATTGCGCATTCTGATGCGCTCTTCTTCGCTGTCAGGGACAGTCGAAGCATACTCGGTGTACACATCATTCTGATCTTCTCCATCGCTCTTGATCGAGCCTTTCTCATTGCCAGCCTCAATGGCAGTCCCGGTGTCTTAGACGGCGGGCCACATGACATCCGCGGGATTTTTTGGCATGTCGTATGTACAAAGATAGGGCAAATGAGTCGCGCGTGTAGCTGTTTATGAGTGTTGTATCCCCGTGTCCTTGCGCAGCTAGGGATAGGGAATGGGAATGATAAGTCCAGTTGTGATGCGTGCGGTGTGACGGCCATCATTTTGTCATCCTGGCAGGATAATCGTCTCGTTGTTGCCATCTCTAAGCCAGATTATTCGACACATTTGCTGTCGCGCCTTCCGCCTATGTCGCAATGCCCCGTACCGTGCAAGATTGGAGCGATATCACATACAGTCATAGGATGTCTGCCATGAACTCCAGTCGACCAAGAAAAAAAAGCTGGATTAGATGAGCTGGATTACATAATAGCTATCATTTAAATGGGCTCTAACAATTTCCGCCACATGCCCATTCAGACCATCCATAAGACTGCCGTTCTGTTTTCACTAGAGATATCTCCTTCATAGTAGCCCGTCCAAAACAAGAAAGCTAACGACGACGACGTCTTAGGCCGTCTAGTTATGTTTCGGTCTCTTCGCTTGCGGGATGAAGACGTGGGGATCATTTAGGTGATCCGTTAGCCCCTTTTTGGCCTGCTTCCTGACCGGAGTTGACTTCTTGACGGTCTGGATTACCTTGACGTCCGATCTCTTCGGCTTGAAATTCTTTAGCTGAGGGATGTTGGCAAGGACGTCAAACCGGTTTAAAAAATTAGCTGTGTTAAAAGGGTCGGACTCTCGACTATCTGGATCCCGTTGCCAGTCAATATGACGTTTGGCATATGCCCCTAACTCCGCGAAGAGGACTGACAAGACAATGATTAGTCAATAGTGCTAAATATTTGTATCCGAGTCCATAACGTACTTATGCACCATATCCGAAGCTTTTCAGACGAGGAATGTAGATCGATCACCGGCTTGACCCAGTCAAAGATCTGCACGAAAGTGTCAATATTGAATCTCCGTTCCAGGAAGCGTTGGAGCCGTGCCAACTCCTTCTCATTTGCAAAGTCACCTTCATCATCATCGTCGATGAGGCCTGAGATATACTCCTATAACGTATGGTCAGTCATGTATGGGGACATGACGTGGTTGTGTGATATCACGCACCTTTAGAGACTTAAGGGCCCGATGCTTCCACGACGAAAGATTGCTCTTCATCCTTTTGCGTATCATGAAAAAAGCATATGATCTCACATCATGAGGCCAGTCGAGGTTTTTCATGGCGAAAGCCAGGAGAGCGTCGATGGACGTGCTGTTGAGGTCCAAAAGCAAGCTAACACGGATAGAATCCCGGACATTTGATGTCAGGCGTTCAATCGCTGGACCCCATGTTTCACCCATGTTGTCATTGACCGATCGTTGATTTGGGAGGTCAGAGATCTGGAGCTTCCTAGTTTCCGATCCTTTCCCAGAGAGCTTGTGTAATTCGGCCTTCCTATTGTTAGATATATCATATCATTGATGGTTGATGATATGTGTGGCTCACCTGAACACGCACGAGATAGTCATCTTCGGTCTCGTCATCTTGAGTCGCCAGAGATTGCAAGAAATCGAATGCTTTGGGCAAAGCTGCGCGTTCTTCACTACCTTGTGCTCCAACATCTCCGCTATCTGTCGTGGTTCGGATGTCCTTGGCTCCTTGGTTACCCGAAGCAGTCATCAACTCTGGGACATCCTGATCGGCCTGGTCATCATGATCATCCTGATCATCTTGGTCATCTTGGTCATCTTGGCCATCTACGTTGTTATCATCATCATCATTTAGATCATCTTGATCGTATGGATCATGCATGACATCTTGATCATACTCGTCATATTCCTCGTATTCATCACCATAGTTAGTTTGGACATCTCGGATAGTTTGAGAGTCTCGGATGGTTTTAAAGTCCAGAGAGTTACCATTCTCCGTGGATCCAGCATGGCTGTCATTCTCATCATAAAAGGACGGACGGTTGGAGATAGCTTTTTGAGATCTTGGCTGTGATTTTGGCTGTGATTTTGGCTGAAATCTTGGCTGGGGTTTGAGATGAGATCTTGGCTGGGGTTTAGGCTGGGGTCTGCGATACTTCAGTAGGGACTTGGGAGTGGCAGGACCCGCGCTGTCGTCCCCCAATTCGATGTCCCCAGCGGACAAGCGCGCCATGGTGACGCTATTATTCGATGGGGACACTGTCGAGATCAAGATTGAGAGAGCAAACAGGGGTGATGTGAGCGAAAGACATGTTCATATCATAGCCAAGCAGCAGAAGACGTCCAGCGTGTGCCATTCAAAAAATAAATGACAGGCAGGTAGTATCCGAAATGGGGGGAAGATGCGAACGTTTGCCCTGAATCTGATTTCAGTTAGGGGCGGTTCAGAAGGGGTGGGATAAATGGCCCACTTATTGATGACGTTCAGACCAATCATAGCTGCAGGTGGTGCTGTAGTTTCCAAGTGGGGAGAGGGAGGAAGGGGGGTTGGGGGGTTAAGGTTCAAGGCTGAACGGACTCGGTGTACAACAGCGGACATCCGCGACAGCATCCCGATCATCCACACACCGTGTCTCCGCAAAGACGGTACAGGTTATGACAACAACTTCAAGGGTTACACTGGGGCTTTATATGAGATCAGACTGTTACGATGCCCAAGTTACCCCATAAGTTACCCCCTAGCCGGGAATACAATCAGGTCAAGAGACCTAGAATTCGACGAGATGCTGAGTATGACGTCCTAGGCTTCATGGAGGGGCTAGAAACAAACTCCACACAACCGATGGACGAGGCAGAAACAAACCTCGCACAACCAATTGGCGCAGATGACGACACAATAAGTGAACATACTAGGCGTATGGTCACAGAGTGGCAGGCACATGAGAATTTCGGTAGTGGACTGGATGATTTACCGCCCAAGCCTCCTGGCGACGTCTCGTCAGTGCTTGGTCTTGATCAACGAATGGAGAGCGATTCTGTCACGAATACTGGGGATAGCATCAACGATCATAATCAGGATGATACCGGGCATGAGATCGTCCCTGATGATGTCCATATGGATACGCCAGTTGGGACGTCATCAAACGACTATACATCGGTCACGACCGGCATGTCAGCTCCACGACTGGAAAACCTTTTCGAGGATGTCATTCATGAACCAAAAGAATGCGATCTGACACCCTTTCAGGTCATGTTGACCGTCTGGGAAAAACAGAACCATATCATACGGGAAGGCCATGCCCAACTCATAGAGATCCTCCAGCTCGCCACGAGTTTAGATGAAATCCATGAGATACCACGGGCGAGGGATACCCTGAACAATAGACTCAACAAATGCCTCCCATTACGGACCTTACATAAGATCCCGATGAAACTAGATGCCAACCACCTCCCATCACGCACCAAGCTAGTAGAAGACGTGTATGTCTTCGATCTAGAAGACATCGTTGAGGCCCTACTATCGTCAGAGAGTATATCCTCGGAGATGTATTTCGGCATGGCACATTATACGGACGGCCCCATAATGAACCCCTGGGAGTCACGGTGGTGGGGCGAGTCAATCCGATCTACGTCGGGAAAGTTCTTTCATTATCCTGACGGAAAACCAGTATACCCTTCAGACTTCGTGATATTCGAATGTCCCGACAGCAGATGTGTACTAGATGTCGTGGACAACATTGAGTGCGAACACCAGCATATAAGAAGACATCAGCATATGGGAAGAGTAACGTATTGTGGTCTCGATTATACAAAAGCAGCAAGTACGCAGACGGCTGGCTCAATTGAAGACCCGGTGATGTTACTGCAGCCAGTTTACCGACGAGATAACCTACCTCTTGACATCAAGAAGCTAGTACAAGAATCAGACGTCCTATGCCGCCCTCAAAGACCCTCTAGACTACGACCAGAGGAAGACAAGGTATTCTTCCTTCCATGTCCCACACAGGACGTTATTGAACTATTGATGGTCGAAGACAGAAAGATCAGGCTAAACCCGAGGTACCTGGTCCATCGAATCAGCGGAGTTACGATCGATTATCAATATGAAGCTGGCCAACCCTCCAGATATCCTCCGGAATGCACTCATTATCTGAGATTTGTTTTCAATGAGAGACTTCAAGACATCCGTGAGGCGAGACTAACAAGTCCCCACCGGGCGGAACTAGAGTTAAAGGCTTACGGTAGGGATCACTTCGAACAGAACTTTGTCTAAGGCAGACCAGTCCTATCCCTACCATTTCAGATGTTCATCGACGCGTTTGGGTTGTATAAAACGATGTATCGCAGCCTGTTAGGGGTATACCTGATTGGAGAGTTCTTCTCAGAGAGGCTACGTCTACGAAAGAAGAGCATATTTCTGTTGACCCTCGGCCCCTTCGCAGTAGAGAAGGCAGACGTGATCAAGGCGCTATACCATATACGAGAGCTGGATCACGGAAAAGATATGATGGTAAACGGGAGGCAAATGTTCATATGCGCTTTCACGCAATGTATCGTCGGAGATATGCCGCAACAACAAGAATTATCCGGATGTCTCAACCACCAAGCAAAGCTACCATGCCGATTCTGTATGATCCCAACTGCTGAAAAGGACAACTTATACTACGACATCGTCAGGAAGGGTCGCTACCACGAGAAGCACGTTGCTGACTTACGAGTCGTGCGATCACAGCCTAATATCACAGCTAAGAAAAAACGGTCTACAGAACTCGGAGTCAGCCGTGATGAGAACTTCATGCAGCAAGTCGAAGACACCTTTCCTGCACTCGACTTACTTAAGACAAGGCCTGGAGATGCAGCCCATTCGAAGGGGCAGGGGCTGTCACGATTACTACACGATTTCATCTTCAAGGATGGACAATCGCTGCTAACTAAAAAGGCAGCCGACGAGATCTGCCGTGTATATCAAACTTTTACTTTCCCACCAGGATGGCAGAGACTTCAGAGTCCTAGGAAGCACCTAGACTCATGGACAATTGCTGAATATCTTCACGGTGCTATCATTTTGCCAGTGATACTTCGCTGCTGGCTGGATGACAACCATATCCGCCCAGAGTATCGGGTCCTCATCAAAACCACAGCACTTAAATATCTCGATTCAACTGACTACGCCGTCCCAATTACCAATTTCAAGGCCTCCGACTGGACCATTGTTGCCTGTCGAACCTTCGCGCAGTCCGTTATCGCGATATTTAATAAGGGGCAGCCACGAATGGATCGAGAACACCTGACCAATACCATCATCAATGGCAGGAAGGCCATCCAGTTCTTCTGTGAGATATTCTCCCTCGAGAGTGAACAGAAAGCGGCAAAAAAGGCAGTAAGAGAGTCGAACAGAGGTTCAAGTGTAGGCCAGACGCGAGGTTCGTCGTCGGTCGCATCGACAATGGACACGATGTCTGCATCAATACAACCGTCTGGACATACCCCTCTTACAGACACAACCATAGGAAAGACTGGTCCGAAACGCAAAAAAGCTGACTTCAAAGCACAAGGCAACCAATTTGCCAGTTGGAAGGGCTTGCCAAACATTCACATAGGGATACACCTACCTGATACAATTGACGAATTCGGTTCCCTCACACTAGTATCAACACTACCCGGCGAAGGCAAACACAAGTAAGTGCTTCAACGGTTGCCTTGATTTTATTCCTGGCTGTCTATCGGATGCTTATTGATGCTAATGACCGGCCAGAGAATACAAGGCAGAAATAACCAAAACGAACCACCGCGATGCTGCAGCTATGATGATACGCAGAGAAAATACTAAGCTGACGCTTTACTTGATGTTTTCCGGGTCATTCGCCAGCACCACGCCTACCCTCCACAACGCATTCCGAATAGCACAGAAGCGATGTCCGAGACTCGTCCGGGCAGCAACGGCATTTGACAAAGGGTTAGAGCCAGATGATGATGATGTCGATGATGACGAGTTAGGAACAGAGTTGACGACCAACGTGAAAGCTTGCCCCAGTCATGAAAAACCATCCATCAGGAAGATAATACCATGCAAAGAGGTGAAGCTGGGGAGTGACCCACTGACGAACATCGAAATCGTCCAACATGTCCATGAGGAGTTCTTGTCGATGTTGAAGAAGGCATTTGTCCGTGATTACGAACATCACCTGGATATACTGGGAAGCAAAAGCCTGACGTGGGCAGAGAAGTTTGCCTTCACATCAAGCACTACTAAGAAACGTGTATATTTCAGCCTTGGATCCTATGTCAAAGTCCAAGGAGACATCGGCCTTGACTTCGCGTTTGCAAGGCTTGACGGGATCTTCACATATCCAAGGATGTCAGGTAGGTGATTGTTCTTGGTGGTTACATTATTGGAAGCCATGACAACGTTCCCCCAAGTGGACTACGTCCTGAAGCATCCCTTTTATCAGTTGACAAACCGTCGAGCGATAGTTGGGCTTCCTCGACTTAGTCCTGAGTACGTATGGATGGTCCAAGGCCGTGAGGATGCCCTGCTTTTTATAGACCACAGCATATGGTATATGTAAAGGACGCAGTCGATCAAATCAGCAATGGAAGGTGATCTAGGATGGAGCCATGCACTAGAATGGTCAAGTATGCCAGCACTGCGACATCATAGGTAAGATGATACACTATGCCTATCGGGAGAACAGTAACAAAAAAAAGATTCAAGGTAAGGGGATGATATGGAAGAGAGGATATCATAGCTCGGCAATGGTCTCATAACTTGAAAGGATCCTCAGTGTAAGAAACGTTGTAGATAAAGGGATAGCCTGACCGGAAGACCGTCTCACACCTGCAAGACGATCCGCGACATGACAATGATCCATGATAATATACAATAGCCTAGCTGGAAGACAGTCTCACACCTCCAGGACGATCCGCGACATGACAACGGTCCGTGATATACCATTAACCTAGCTGAAAGACAGCCTCACATCTCCAGGACGATCCGCGACATAACAACGGTCCGTGATATACAATAACCTAGCTGGAAGACAGCCTCACACCTCCAGGACGATCCGCGACATGACAACGGTCCGTGATATACAATAGCCTAGCTGGAAGACAGTCTCACACCTCCAGGACGATCCGCGACATGACAACGGTCCGTGATATACAATAGCCTAGCTGGAAGACTGTCTCCAGACAAGGAGAGGCTGCTATCATAAGGGAGAATCACACTACGTCAGGATGGTCCCAGATTGCAGTGATCACAGTGATGATTCCGGGATGCGGACTACGTGGATTACGATGGCGTCAATCGGAATTAGTTCACACCCACTGTAGCACTATCACCATGAAAGTCCCACAAAACGGGGACGGTCCTACACCGTATGGGATGATCCTAAAAGTAAGGATGGTCACTGTGACCGTCCCAGAAAACCCCAACTTTGCACTAATGTAGGTATGTAGTACCTAGGACGCGTGTGAAGAATCCATTTGGGGGCCGCCAAAATCTGACTGTAAAGACAACACGGTACTGCAGATGCAGGATGTCTGTAATAGTCAATTCATGGATGATTCCTCCAAGAGGCTAATAGCTAGCTATGCAGGTGAGGCTAGATATCTATGGAGGAGGTCGTCAGGATCCTCCTGTTGTACTTCCATGTCGTCTTGAGGTCCTGGGTCTTCGTCTGTGTCCTCGAGTTCAAGGGCTTCGCCGACCAGCTTGTCATTGGTGGATGTCGCCTCTTTATCCTCCAGTAGGGCCATGCGTGCCTCAAATGCAGTTAGTTTGCTCTTGACGTCCTGCAGGTCTTTGGTGACATCAGTGATGGTGGCTTGTACTGCGTTGAGCTCGGTCTGTAAGGCTTGTGTGACTTGGCTTGTGATTGTGGAAACCGTATCTTCGAGCTGCGCTTGGTTGTGTAGGCCTGCGTTGGACAGTGCCTCGTGGACGATCTGTCGGATCTTTCCTTCGATAGGTCCGTTAAAAGTTGCCTCCTTGAGGATGTAGCGGATGTCTTTCATGAGGTTATTGCCCAGGACGTCGAGGGCTTTCTGAATGGGCTTCTGATCCTGAAGTTTGTAGTCTTCGTAGATAGGTTCATGGACATCTTAGAGGTCTTTGAGGGACTCTGCCGCGGTGGGGTTGTGGGTGACGAAGGGGGCATTGACGTCTTCAATGCGTACGTGCTTCTTGGGCAGTTTATCGGACGAGGGACGCTTGCGTTTCGAGACTGCGGTGACTGGGGAGCTTGTGAACGTCACCAAGTCGTTTGGGCCGCGGCTGCTGATTGCCATGGTTGGGGCTATCTCAGCGAATTTGATACCATTGGCCTATGCAAGCTTCTTCCAGCAACGAGGGATCTTGCGGTCGTCCGGGTTAACGAGGAGCCAGGACATGCCTGCGGATGTCATTTTTGTCTTCAAGTTGATGGGAAATGTGCTGAAGCCGAAGGTTACATCGCCCAGAATTCGCAGAGCCTCCCAGAGGGACTCGTCGATGTGGATGTCAATGGTGAGGTCATCCGTCCAGTTGTACTCGTGGCCGTGCTTCGTCAGTGTCACGAGCCAGTTGTTTGCCGTCTTCCACGGTTTCGTGTTCGACTGTTTCTCCATCGGTTTGGCTGTGGCGAGGTGCTTTAGAACGGCCGCCTTGTTAGCCCAAGTGCGGGGGGGAACAGCTTGAGGACGTTTGTCCAATACTCTTTGATGTCCTTGTAGCTACTAAGCGAGGTCTCGTTGATGTCCAGGCGGTTGCTGAGGTAGAGGTGGCGTCTCTTGTCTCTGGTGGGCATCTGGGGGTCCCAGGCTGACATGCTACGAACGTCGGCCGCGATGTCGCCAGCGTTCTGCTGGAGTTCGGCATTCTCTTCACTGGTGATGTCGCCGGAACCTCCGAAGTCGAACAGCGGGTTTGGGAACGAGCTCATCTCGTTGGGCGCCATGGCTGTTGCCGATGCTCGATGGGGATGGTGATGATATCGTGTGGGTGATGATATCGGTGGTTGGGTTGTTTAGGGTGGGGGGAGCGCTGTTGGTGGGATGGTGGTGTGTTGGTGGGGTAGGCGCGTTGTGACGCGTTGGGTGGGTGTACGCGTTTTACGTGTCATGGATGCGTCTTGGTGGTTGCGTTTAGGGACGTCCCAGGTCGCTATGGGGTGAGTTTTACGACGTCCCTGTTGGTCGGTAGTGGTTGAGTTTGGAGACTTCCCAGGTCGTTAAGGGTTGAGTTTAATGACTTCCCAGGTCGCTAGGGGTTGAGTTTATTGACTTCCCAGGTCAGTGGTAGTTGAGTTTAATGACTTCCAAGGTCAGTGATAGTTGAGTTTAATGACATCCTAGGTCAGTGATAGTTGAGTTTAATGACATCCTAGGTCAGTGAACGTTTATGACGTGGGGTGTCTCTTCTTCCATTCCTCGATCAAGTTGTCATCTTTCGCAAGTTGCTTCGTGGATAGCCATTCGTCATATTCATGCCCGAGCCCTTCATATTTGGTTAGGAACTGCGGACGTCCTCTGGTGACTCTTTCAGCGATGATTCGTTCGCGAGGATGGTCCGCTGTGCGTATTGGTCCTATCGGTGGGAGTAGTCGACCGTATCTGTCGAAGATGGCAGGCTCCAGATGATCTATGGAGATTACATCGTGGATATGTGGGTTGAAGTGTTTTAGGTTCAGTCTATAAGCGAGAGATCTGATACGCTCGGTGACTTCGAACGGTCCGGCGTAGCGTTGTGCCATCTTGTGTCCGACTGCGGCTGTGGCCGGTATGCTATATCCCTTGTGGAGGCGAAGTAACACTTTGTCGCCGATCCTGAAGTACTTGGGCTGGTGACGTCTG
The DNA here is from genome assembly GCA_028637635.1 of Xylariaceae sp. X802. Lineage (NCBI taxonomy): Eukaryota > Fungi > Ascomycota > Sordariomycetes > Xylariales > Xylariaceae > Xylariaceae sp. X802. The sequence continues at coordinate 148,545 of JAJFDH010000037.1, read as the reverse complement.
TCGTAGTAATACTTCATAGACATCGAGGCTATCGCAATTGCGTCAGCTGCGTCGATTCTCATCGCCGGTAGTAACGCGAGGCATTGATCGTCAGTGAGACGGGGTGGGGACTTGACGAAGAGATCGGTGAGGTCGGCTGGTTTGAAACCCTTGGTCAATTCGTTGGGGGCGTATCCTGTGGATGCGTTCTTCGTGTTGTTGTGCTCAAATTGTAGCCGGGGTATGACGTCTGGCCAGTATTGGGGATCGTCCATTCCATGGATGTAGTAGCGGAGTGCTGATTGCACAATTTGGACTGTGATTTCTGATTGACCATCCGTCTGGGGATGGTAAGCTGTCGTGTATAGTAATCTGGTCTTGAGCTTGTTCCAGATGGCCTTCCAGATCGCGGATAGAAATTTCCTGTCACGGTCTGACAGTGCGACGGTTGGGATGCCCCAATTGGTCGTTAGTAGTCTGTCCAGCAGGACGTCTGCCCATTGCTTGGCGGTAAACTTGTTGTTGCCTGGGATTATTTGGATCTCTTTGGACAGTTTATAGACCAAGATGAGTCCGCAATTGAGATTGTTGTAAGATATCGGCAGGGCGAGGACGAAGTCCATCGTGATATGATAGTAGGGCGCTGGTGGTGCTGATAATATGGGTTGTAGACTACCGTAAGGCTTGTGTCGTCTCGGCTGTAGGATTTGGCAATCCGGGCAACCGTCAATGAACTCTTTAAGACGTCTAAGTCCCTTGTTGATGCAGAATTGTTTCGTAATATGAGTCAACTTTCCGTAGCTTATGTGATTGGGGCCATGGATGATGTCCCAAAGTTCCGGGAGGCACGATCGAGGAATGCAAAGGCGCTCCGGGTCACCGTTGTGTGGTATATTCCACAGTACTCCATCTCTGATGACGAATGGGATGCGGGTACGGTCGTCGGGATGTCTGGCCGATTCCCGTCTAATTATGTCCATGGTGCGATTAAAATGCGGATCTTCCCGATATCCTTGTTGCAGTTTCGACTTGAACTCGGGGCTGATCTGAATCAGAGAGAAACTTGGTGGGGCTGTCTCACCCAATGGGACGTCCAGGCTTTCTTGGATGTCGGGTTGTATGTGAATGGGAGGCAGACGGAGTTGATCGGGGATGTCGGCAGAATACGCTGTATTCATTTGGTTGGCCCAATGCATTGCCCAATGCTCGTCTCTATCATCCGGGAGTTCGTCAAGTCCTCCCGGTGCGTCTGGATTAGGGTCCTGGTTGGATGGATTGCGCGGGAGTCTGCTCAGTGCATCTGGTACAATGTGGAAGCGTCCTGCCTTGTGGAGGAGGCGGACGTCGAACTGACTCACGTACTCCATAGCCCGTATGATACGTCGGTTCATGGCGCTTTGTGCCGATGTGTTTGCGATATCGGACGTCCGATTATAGAGGCCTATCAGCCCTTTGCAATCCGTAAAAATGATTGGGGGGCAGATCCTTATCGAGTTCAACCAGTGTCTGCATTTTCTCAGCAGCCACACAAATCCGCATAACTCCATTTCTGTGGGCCAGTATCGTAGTTCAGGGGATGTCAACGGTCGGCTGAGAAAGGCGATGGTCTCAATAGCTGATCGTGGGGGATATTCGGTGATCAGGCCTTGATCGTTTTTCATTTTCGCTAGGGCTTCCTCCTTCACGTGGTACACCTCGATGCCTATGCCATCTGCTGAGGCGTCAAAGTCTGCGAAGAGTTGACGCTCTGGGGAGCAAAAGGCTAGCTTGATATTGGCTAGCAGCGAGTTCTTGACCTTCTCAAAACTAAGGCGTTCTGCCGTGGTTGGGGATGTCACAGCGACTGAGGACGTCCACTTTCTCCTGGACGTCTTTGATTGACCTGTGCGTGCCTGCTTTAGTAGGAGTGTTTTACGGTCCTGAAGTGGTTTGATGAGGATGCCGTATAGTGGGCATGATTTTCGTAGCCACGTTGTCAATCCTATAAATGTTTCGAGGTCTTTCAGAGTGTCAGGAAATTTCAGACGTCTTATGGCTTCTAGGCGCTCAGCTGTTGATATGAGGCCGAATGAGTCTACCAGGTGTCCCAACACGATGGCGCTTGGGTATGCGATGTAGGATTTGGATGGTCCCATGCTGACGTTCTTCTCCTGGAAGATGGAGAGGATCTGTCTAAGGTCATCGACGTGGCTGTCAAAGGTTGGTGATGGGATTACAATGTCATCACAATACGATCGCGCCACTGTGTCTTGAAGCATAATGTCCATCTGACGTTGAACATATGCGTTACTATTCTTATAACCGAAGACGGCGCAGTTGAAGGTATATTGTCCTCGGTGTGTAGATATCGTAAACATCCACTGACAGGAGGGGTGGACCCTCCACTGGTGGTAGAAGCTAACTGCATCGAGGACGGTCTGGTATGGCTTGCCGGCGACGTGTTGTAGGATCTCGTCTTGGGTCCGGATCGGGTAGGCGTCCGGTAACGCAAGACGGTTGAAAGGACGGACGTCCAATACCATTCGTCCCTTAATCTCGGGCTCGGCGGCTTTCTTTGACGTCATGATTTGCTCGATCTTCGCCTGGACGACTTTCCAGACAACGAAGACTGGGAATGAGAATGGTACCTGCTGTCGGGTACGATAGGCTTTTCCACGTTCTTTGAGGTCATCGATGGACTTGTCGATTATCTGTTGACCTTTATAGTTCAATGGATAGTGTCTGCAGTGTTTGGGTAGATCTTTCTGCCAGTCTGGCTTGAGCTTGACTTTGAGCCACTCTTCGACTGGGATATCCACGAATCCCGTGTCTTTGAAAACTGTCTCAAACTCGTCCAACAGTCCGAAAAGGACATCCAATTGTTCGGTGCGTTCGGGGTCATTATAAACGTTGACTCCTGTGCGTGGATGTTTGACGGAGTTGGTGATGAATGGGTTGATGGGTGGCTTGACGTCCTTAGGGGGACGGGATATCGCAAATTCCGCGGCTGAAGGGGCGTGCTCTTCGTTGACTTGGTATGCCAAGCACTCGGGGTCTATAGTCATGAGATGTCCCAGGAACTGGCCTTTGGAAAGTTTGATTGGTTCGTGGGACTCGTTTCTGACGAGTATCTCCCTTAGCTCTGCGTCGGCTAGTAATGTAAACGCACTGATATGTTCAGAAGCCGGGTTAAATAGGAGGTCCTGTCCGTCATGTGGCGCCTTATGGTGGACGGCCACGGATGCGTAGGATCGTGCAGGGATGATTTTCGCCTTCTTGACCTTGACGTTGACGCGTCGTGCTGGGCCTCTTGGCTGTGTATCCATCCTGATTGATACACCACAGGACTGGATAATTGCGGCATTTTGGGACATCAGTATGTCGAAGCGTTCTGGCTGAAGGATATCTGTCCCGATGAGCATGTGTGCTTTAAGGTCCTTGACGATGGACACTTCTTTGATGAGATGTGCGGTCGCGGGCTGTCCCTTGGAGTCTTTGCCCTGAAAGTATAGGTCGAGAGTGACGTATTGGTCGCTTATGTGGACCGTGGAGCCTATGCCTCGAAGTTTAACCGGGATGTCTCTCTTCGAGCGTTTGAGGTGGGGGAATGTTTTGGCGATCCAACTGTCGTCAGCGACCGTCTTCGAGCATCCGGTATCAGCACAAACGTCTGTTTCCATCCCTGGATCTTTGGGGTCGGTTGTGATGTAGAATTTGAGGTAGCTGTAGGCGGGGAAGTCGTACGTTGAGGGGGGTGCCGGGCGTACTTGCGGGACATAGTCCAGGACGTGTTGGACCCAATGTGGGGATGTCGTGGCAGGCTTGGACCGGCTTGTCCTGTGTTTACCGTGCTCGGCTTCGAGATGAGCGTAAAGTTTATTACGGCTCGTGAACCTGGCTCCGCAATCTCGGCAGTCGTGGGCCGGTAGGCTGTAGGAAGAATGGAAGATCGTGCCGAAATTGGCGTCGTCCTGTTCGTGGTCCTCTTCCACTGGTTCGGTCTTGGGGACGTCCTGGTCGCCTGTGACGTCTCTGGGGTCGTCTTGGTCCTGGAAGAGTGTATCGTCCTGGATGTACTGATCAGCCGCTGGTTCGTCCATCCCGAAGTCCTCGTTGCCATCCTCGTGGTATGCTGGTCTGGATTGTCCTGACCACATGTTGTCTTTCAGGTATGGCTTTTGGTCTTGGGGGCATCCTTGGTCGTTGGTGCGATTGTAGTTGTACTGCCTGTCGAAGCGTCATGGGCCGTAGCGGTTCTGTTGATATCCTGGCCGCTCGGGACGGGTAGGCTGCTCCTGTTGTGGACGGGGCGGTTGGTCTCGTCTGTATGGTGTGGCGTTGGGCCTTTCATTGAATCTAGTCTGTCCCTGTGGTCTCCACTGTGCTTGTCGGTTTTGCCCTTGGTAGTTTCCCTGGTACCGAAAGGGGTTAAACTGCTGGGGACGCTGCGATGTCTGAAACGGGGTCTGAGGGGAAAATTTAGCCCTGGGTTGGTAAGGACGGGATGAGGATGCAGTCGCATTAAAGTTGGGGCGAGTGCTCTTGTGTGACAGACTTTGGTAGTTGCGGATGGATGGTGGAGTGTTTTTGGCTAGAATCTTGATAACTCCAAGATGGGTTCAAATGCTAGCGATCAGTTCATCTAGTGATGTCTTCTCGGTAGGGATGTCGATTTCCGACTGGATCGTAGCGTCTAGTGATTCGAAGGCCATTCGTATCTGGTTTGCTGTATCCATATTGCAACCCTTTGCGTCTCTGATGACGCGCTGGAGGTGAGCAAAGATGTCATTGCCCTGGTATACATCGTCTAGAGTGAACCTGTGGTATTGCAGGCGGGCCATTGAATCACTCCACGATGGTTTAAAGCGTTCTATCAGTTTCCCGCAGATGGACTGGAGAGATCCATCTCGGAGAAGGTTGCGATCATTGTCCGTGAGCGCCTAGGTATGCCATAGGAGGGCTGGTCCCAGGAGGCATTGTGTCCATACGGATTTGACGGCTGCCTCACCGTGTTGGGAGGCAAGGTGCTTCAGCCGAGTGCAGAACGCGAAGACATCCGTATACTTGCTTAACTTCTCATCCGTGACCATTCTGATGTAGGCTGGGTCTTTGGCCGACGGGTCAAAATAGCCGACGTCTGGTGCTCGGAGCGATGGTCCGGGACCGGGGGCTGGGGCTGCGTGGTTGTCGCCATTGGCTTGCGTTCTGGCCGCTGCTAGAAGTTGTGCCATATCCCTAATCTGTTGGTCAGACTGTGCGCGCAAGGCCTCATCAATCATCCGGCGTGCAGCCTCTGCGGTCAGTGGTTCTCCCATTCTGGAGGAAGGGCGGGATGCTTGTGATGTCCTGGAGGCTGGTCGTTGGCGGGATGAGGTGCCTGCACGGGAACGGGTTCGGCCACGGGTTGGTCGTAGACGGGTATTGACGTCACTGGTGGTGCGTTGTAGGTTGGTCTCAGAGTCACGAGGCTCAGTTGGGTCACGTGGTGCTGGTGGCGCGGGGTCTGATGGCCCGTGCTCGGATGTCACCTGACTGGTGATGTCACCGCGGTCGGTCAGGCCTAATTCTGCGAACAGTCCAGGAAGGAGCGCTGTAGACATCGGAGGTGCTGGGGCAGGCACTGGGGGTAAGGGGTCTGGGTGGCTCGCCTGGTCTGATGGTGCTGGAGGCTGTGGATGGTTCTGGGACGTCCCTGGGACGTCTGGGGACGACACGACCGTCTGATAGTAGTTGTGGTCCTTGAAGGCGAGATGAAGTTGTCGCCAACGGGACAGGAAGTTCCGGAAAACGGCTGGGGATTCAGCCCAACGCAAGGGGAAGTCGTCCTCAAGGCTGTTGTCCTTGAACGACTGGTCAGGGCTGAGGAAACGGGCGAGGACCAGGTCGTCCTCGGCGATGTTCTCTGCGATTGAGGATCCTGACGTTGAGAAGCGAAGTAATTGACAAGCTAGTAGGTAGTCTTGCGTACAAGGGTGGGACATTAAGGATAACCGGGGAGGATGGACGCCTCCTGGTGGGATATGGGGTCCGCGCGGATGCGGCTAGGTATGGGGACGTCCGAAGGACGGGCTGGTGGAGGATAGCCTCCTGGTTGTGCTGTCTAATGGTCTGGCAGAGGAACAATTGATGCGGAAAGCTAGCTACCAGGATGTAAGGACAACACGGTACTGCAGATGCAGGATGTCTGTAATAGTCAATTCATGGATGATTCCTCCAAGAGGCTAATAGCTAGCTATGCAGGTGAGGCTAGATATCTATGGATGCTAGTCTGTGCGCCAGCTGATGGCAGCTGGTACAAGTGGGGCTGGTGCGCTGCAGGTGCCAGCGGATGGCTGCAGGTGTGTGTGCCTATAGATGTCCTGACACTGACAGTCCGGATCGGGCCGAGACCCGCACGGATAACAGATGGCCTCCACGAATAACATCGCTCAACGCGTTATATCTAAGGCCTGGTCTGAGACTTCCAATGTCGCGTTGGGCGCGTAACCGTCACCTGTCACCTCCTTTATATAAGTTTCGACAGCCCGTCAAAACAAGAGGGCTTGACAGTGCCCAGCAGTCGTAGACTCGTACGGACGTAGTTCGTACTTGCCCCAGAATCTAGACATACCTTGTGTTCTGTGTGCTAACTATTTTCTATCTCTCCACGAACATCATTTTTCCGCTAGCCTGCGTTCATCTCTTCTGATCCCCATTCTCTTCACTTCGCAATGGCTACAATCTCTCTTGATCCCGAGGCCATGGAGCAGCTCAGCGGCGAACGTAAGACTCTGCTTGATGCTATAGATAGCTTGCGGAAGCATGGGATTAAACCCATAGATCTCCCCCAGATCGTCGTTTTTGGTGACCAATGGTCCGGCAAGTCATCTGTGCTGGATGCCATCTCACGGATACGCTTTCCGGTGAAAGACGGATTATGTACGCGCTTCGCCACGGAATTGGTGCTCCGGACGGATCCACAGACCAAGCTACATGTGCACGCACAGCCTGCGCCCGGCTCGACTAACGTGCCGTATACGTTCAGTGAAACCAGTTTTGACAAAGATGACCTGCCACGCATTGTCGAGAAGGCGAAGACTCGCCTGCTCCAGGACGGTGCCGACTTTTCAGAAGATGTGCTCCGCATCGAAATCTGTTCACCAGATGTCCCCCACCTCACCCTTGTCGATCTTCCCGGTATCGATCTTTTGGAGAGTCAGGACGGATCTGCCCCTGGCCGCAAAATCGTCCGCCGCCTCGTAGAGAGCTACATGGTCAAACAAAATAGTATCATCTTAGCCGTTGTATCGGCAGACAACCAGGATTCCCTGGAGACAGCCCTCTCCGAAATACAAAGCTATGACAAGAACCATGATCGAATACTGGGTATAATCACGAAGCCTGACCTACTCATCCAGGGATCTGGAGACGAGTTCAGTCTAATGACATTGACCAGGAATCGGGATCGGTCTCATCGCTTGGCCTTGGGTTGGCATATCCTGCGTAACCGAAGCGACGCAGAAGGCTCACTATCATCCAAGGACCGTGATGTGAAGGAGCAAGAGTTTTTTGACTCGGGTATCTGGCCCGCCATTCCTGCCAATAACCGAGGCGCTGATGCACTGCGCGAAAAGATTGCCGATGTCCTTATGGACCACACTCGGAACAAACTAGACACGATTGTTAAGGGCATTAGTGACAACTTGAATAATCGGCAAAAGATACTTAAGCAGTTAGGAGAGCCAAGATCATCGCCACGCCAACTCCGTATGCATCTCGACAAGATTGCCTCCCAGTTCCAACTCTTGTCCCTACGTGCAATTGAAGGCAATTATTCCGATGAATTCTTTGGTGGCCTGTATCCTGATAGCTCCCCGGCCACAGCGGATGACAACAGGATCAGGAAACTTCGGGCTCTTGTGCGCGATTTGAACCGAACGTTTGCTTACATCCTACTTACCAAAGGATCAAGGCGCATTATTTGTCCTGAACCTCTCGCCGATGCTACAAGTCATGAGATTGACTTGCCGCCATATTTGCAAATCTTGAAAAGCCAATACCCATTCAGTGACCCCCAAAAAGTCACTAGAGGCGCTTTGAGAGCCGAGTTGGAGCCGCTATTGTCCATCAATCAGGGTAACGAATTTCCTGGTACTACAAATGACCTTCTGGCAGTAGATCTGTTTCGAGACCAATCTCGGCCCTGGGAAGAAATCGCTCGCTTCCATATTGACCTCGTACTGCGCATTGCCAAGTCGTTCACCGAGAAGCTCATGACCCATGTCACAGGACCAGATCCAAAAACCTGTTCTGCTATCCTATTGAACATCGTTGACCCATTCTTTGAGAAATGTGCGAGAGAACTCGAAGGGAAATTGCAGGAGCTTCTTTACAACTTCCGAAGTGGCTATGCACAACCTTTGGATGCAGAATTCAGGCCAACAATGGAAAGGCATCGCCGAAATCACTTGCTCGCAGAAGCTGTACAAAAATTACTTACCAACCGTCCCGAATTATTTACCGATGAAGGGAAAAAAGAGTTCGCCAATCTATTCTCTTCGAGTCGCAACGGTGAGTTGGTTGCAGATAGCCTGATTGACATGTCAGAAACCTACTACGAGGTAATGAACCCGCTCCATAGTGAAGTGATACCTGCTTATTGTCATCGATAGCTCTCTTTGCGAACCTTCACAGACAACGTTATCACCCTTGCTGTCGAGAACTGTCTTATCAAGGATCTACCCATGATATTGACTACCAGCCGGGTGTCGCAAATGGATGACGACGAGTTAGAGAGATTAGCTGCCGAATCTGCGGATGTTCAAGTTGAACGAGCAATGTTGCGAGGCGAGTGTGAAGCGTTGAAGAAAGTTCTCGATATCTGCAAACCCTATAGAGCGCGAAACTTAACTGGTACGTGGATGATCTAGATAGGCATTCGCGACGTAAGCATCTACCTACTTATTTTTCGAATTAGTGCTATTACCGACAGATCTACCTCGACCTCAAGGTAGTTCTCCGCCAGTCACTTCAGGGCTTCCTGTAGAAGGAAAGGAAAAACAGCCCGCGTTTTCGGTTGCAACCCCCGAGGGCTCGGAAACGTCGTCTGGCGACACCATGTCTCCATTTTCCAAGCCCGCCGACTCTGTACTTACGGACAATCAAACCAATACGGGTCCCGGGGGCTTCTTCTCAACTAGTAAGTTGTATCTTCAACAGACCTAACTATGCCGCCTAACGTTTCCCTTGTAGGTAGCACCAGCACGAGCATGGCATCCCCATCTAGCGATCCTGTCTTTTCAACGGACCAAACTGAGTCAAAATCGACCCTACTCGGAAGTAGCTCAAAGACGGGCGCCCCTATCCCCCCGGCAGCCACAGTTACCGATCCTAATCCAGGACTATTTCCTCCCCTTGCTACTGTGCCTATTCCCTTCGATGTCGCGGCAAGCCCGTTCTCATGCCAGACCCGTAATATGTGGTCGAGTCTGTCCGGCGGGAATTCAACTGGCACCTCAAAAAGCGACAATAACAAACCTACTTCCCCTCTGTTTGGCTCCTCATCAAGCACAAACATTCGCCCATTCGGGACTCCGTCTAGCACAAGTACTGTCCCATTCGGTACTCCATCTAGCACAAATACAGCTCCATTTGGCGCAAATACCGGCGGCCTATTCAGCTCTCGACCTACCACAAATACTGTCCCGTCCGGCGCTCCATTTAGCAAAAACACCGGCCTATTCGGCGCTCAATCTATCCCAACTTCTAGCTTGTTCGGCGCTCAAACTAGCACAACTACTAGCAAGACCCCCAATAATACCTAGTTCAGCAACTTCTGACAATCCTGGCCTAGAGGGCGTACACTAGTTCTAAATCCATCACACAACAAGCCGCTCGGGGAGCTAAAACAGTGAGATCTATTGAGAGACGTCGAACATGCGAGGACAAGGTAAGGTCAAGGACTATTTAAAAGCAGGTGCCTGGGTTGTGGAGCGTTTTACTCTGCGGCTAATTACCCTGCTGGCTCAACGAGACCTTACACGGAAGTAATCTCAGCTTCTGATACCGGTACCAGGGCGTGAGGGGATACGTGTGATCTCCAATCGCGTTGTTCCTTGATGAAATCGTGCCAATATCGCGAGGGGGCGGGACTACCGAGGCTCTCGCATGGTTTGTAAGACCAGTTGAGATTCAATAGTATCCCAGCGAAGGTATTTTTCGCACCCTCTGAATTCGCAGATATTTCGCGGTTGATGAACTTCGACATGACTAATAACTAGAGCCTCTCGACCTTTATAAACGAGCACGTATAGACACGGCAAGCCCTATATGCCAACATTGGCAGTGCTCGTCAATAACGAGTCTCTTAAATCAGGGGTAAGTAGTATGTATTATTATCATGTTATCTGACCCCTTCCAGAGCAACAAGGGAAGCTCGTAGACTCATGGCCATATTTACGCATACACCCTAGCGCCTCGCAATAACCCAGAGGAAAGAGGCATCAGTCACATCCTTATCCACGTCTGTGACAACCTCACCAACGACGACTTCAAGCCCCGTCGCCCTGATCCTCTCCAGCGTCCCCTCCTCACCCCACCCGCTCCAAAACATCCACCCCTTCTCGTCGAGCCACTCGGGCTTAACTATGACCTCATTCTCCTGTTGCCCGAAATTCGCGACCAAGTATCCGCCTGGCTTGAGCCACTGGGCGATTCTCTCGAACATCGTAGCCTGCTCGGCCCGAGGCAAGTGAATCAGACTGTAGAACACGGCGACGAGGTCGAAGGATCCGCTCGGGAAGTCTAGACTGCTCATATCGCCCTGGACGAGCTGCAATCGCGCCGCTGCGTCGTTCTCATCGGGCGTCTGGACTAGATTCTCCCTTGCTATGGCTAACTGCGTGTCGGAGATGTCGTTTGCGATGACCTTTGCCCCCGGGTGGGAGAGGAGCTTCTTCGTCACGGGGATGCCGCAGCCGCATCCTAGGTCTAGGAAGTTGAGCCCCTCGGATTGGGTTAGGTAGCTCAATGCTTGCTCTAGATACCTTGTTCGGTACTGGTGGTGCGGGATTGTCCATTCGTTGTACTTGGGGGCTATGGCGTCGTATGATTCTTTCACGCGTTCCTTTAGGTTTTCGGGTAATGTGGTTGTTTCGGCGTCCATTTTTGTCTGTCTTTCGTTCTTGTTTTGGGTTGGATTTGGGATTGCTAGGGTGTGCTTGACGCGGACTCCGATGTTCGGTACGTGGCCGATGGGGTTGCGGAGTGATTTGGCAGCTGGAGATTCAGATCGATTGGTTCATTGGTTGCCCCGACCTGGGACGGTTTTGGGCCCCTCAGCTACTCTCGCGGGGGTGAACGCCAGCCAGTCCGTTTTTGAGTGTATTGTGCGTAAGACTGAACAGTGAAGATCAAACCAGCTACGTGCAATAAACCCAGGGGGTTGCGACTTATTTGTCGAGGCCCCTGATGAGTCTGCCAGCTCTGGGATTGCTTGTTAGGAATTCTCATCATCCGATTCTAGTTACCACATGGGGAAACTTGGTCTTCTTTCTGAATCTTAGCATTTCACGCCCACCGTCTGTACCGGTATAAAACCAGTGGCCACGCATCAGGGAACAAGAGTTATATACCGGCTCCAGGAGTCGGAGTATGAAGCGAAAACAACGCGATTTTCTTCTCTGCTACCTGCTATTGAATGCGAGTGGGCTCACATGTACGTACGGTAGTTCTGTCTGGCTGCAAAAGCTATAGAGCTATAATAGAAGCCTGGTGCAGATTCAGGCAGCGCAAGCTCCCGAGAGAGCTAACATCGTCTGTCGGAAATGGGCATCTCACTTACCCTACGTGAAAGCACTCCTTCTGCTCTTCTGCTTCAACTCTCTCTCTCTCTCTCTCTCTCTTTTGTCCAGACTTTACCTTTATTTTTCTCACTCTCATTTTCTGCTCTTTTCTGTGCGCCTCCTTCTCCTCTCCCTTCAATGCTACCTACTAGCCGTTCTCCGTAGTCTGCGAGGTTTTAGAAGAAGGCGATCGTTCGTGGATGCCTCTAGGACATAACACTATCGCCGGACATTGTCGTGTGTTGGCCGAAGACTCGGCAAACGTAGGGCTGGGGAGGTTGACCCAAATTGCTGGGGCGCAGTGATGCCCAAAGCTCCCGTTAAACCACCCTTGGTGGCAGCTCCAGCTTCTGTGATTCCTGTATTTCGTGGTACCGATGCGCTTGATCGCGCCGGGTCGTCATAGTCATCGTCGCTGTTCGGGCGCTTCCGTTTGATTCCACCGGTAGCACTAACCGATGAATTATCTCCACCGTTATCGTTCAATTGAGATTCGGTGTCGTTGATACGCTCGGGTGACCGTCGCGTCTGGTTATTTACAGATTCTGCGTGTTGGGATCTCATTTCGAGACCTATTCGCATGCTAGCAGCTGCGCCTGCGGAATGCAATGGGTTTCGTGGGTCTGGCCGAAAGGCGTGCCCTGAAATAGTGGAAGACTGAAGCCGAGAATTAACACATTCTTCGGGAGTCTCCGGATATATGGCGTGTTCACTGAAAGGGTAATTATGCCCAGCTAGAGGCGCTGCTTGTCGAGCCATCTGACCAACAGCGCCCGGAACCACAGCTTGTCGAGGCAAATCGACACCACCCGGAGCCACTGCTTGTCCGGGCGTATTGACAACGCCACCCGGAAGAGTGATGGGACGGGCTTGTGGCTGATGGATATTGTAGCACCCACTCGCGTCATAGACGTGAAGGGAGCCCTCCCGTGTGCTCCATTCTTGAACTCCAGGCTGAACAAAGTGAGGCACAACACTGCCATTGCTAATGATTACCAGTTTCTCCGGGCTCTTCAAGCGAAGCGCCACGTGACGTGGCAAATCTTCCAGCTCCATAATGAGGGCTTGGTTTGCGGCCTGTGATAGCACAACGCAATAGCTTCCTCCAAGTCCACGAAGATATCCAGCGGGGGTGAGTATTTCGTCTTCGGGTTTATCAAACGTAACGAAGTTTCCCCGCGGGCCCACGATGGCGTAAGATTTTGGCAATCTGAATTGAACAACTTGAGCGGGCCAATCTTTCCACAGTCCTTGTAGAGCGGGAATTTCGCGCTTCTTTGAGGCTCCCTGCGGCTCGTTCTCAAGGTGGAAAGGCTTCAATATTGATGCAGTGGCGACATCAGCACCATGGCATGTCATCATGCCGTTAGATCTGAGTTGACTCATGACGTTCTGACCGACTGATTTTTGGCTATGACGAAATCGTCAAGCTGGAGTCCCTTATGTTCGTCGGCTTCCCAGCAAAAGTGGTAGCGACCAGCATCGTAAACTTGCTTACGGCCACGGGGCCCGTAAATTACACTACCATGTGGTATATCAATGAAAGACAGCCAGACGTCTGAACTGTTGTCTGGCCCGGCCTGATAGCTCCCCACAAGGCCGACCATTGCTCGTGGATCGCTGCCCAGTGAGGCCCGATGTTCCAAATATCGACCTTCTCGTAGATCGCGTGGAGGCTCCATATTCTGAGAGAGTCAGTTTCCCGAACAACATCTTGGTTTGCTGCTATAGGGAAGACGGCAAAGGGCAACTAACTGGCAGATTTTTTGTACCTCCTGTTTTGTTACCGCAAGAGAATGACCAAGCGTAACCAGCTGGTTGATTTCTAGTATGTTGCGTTTGCTGCGAGAAGACGATCAAGGGCAGCTAACTAGAGTATTGTTAATGTCTCATATCCAGCTGTAGGAAGGCGGAATACCTGGTGGGATGCTCTGCTATCGTGGTTTGGGTGAGATGGTTAAACGAGCACAGATTTTTGGTGGTGTTGTAGGATAGGGTGCGAAGTGTGGAGGAGTTTGAAGGTCCAGAGGAAAGTCTCCATGTGCAAAGAATTCCTATATGCCGCGAGGTGCCCATGTGACAAGTCCAGGTGCTCGCTTTATTTTGTTTCATTTACCTCTCTTTCCTAGTTCCTGCCTCTTCTAGTGACGCATTCAACACTTATTTGGCGGGAACCATGCGGAGTTTCGAGATGTACTAGTCTGGTTTTCTGGTTACTTGGCCCTCTGTACTGGTACTAGAAGCCCGCTTTGATTGACAGTCGAATGCCAGTCGTCAAGCGAGGATTGCCCTGAATATAGCACAGCAACCAGACTGATGAGTACCTAGGTAGTATTTCTGGTCTGTACAGCAGGTACTGTCCTAGTCGATGACACCAAAATTGAACCTGTGCTCATGACACTTCTGAAAAGCCTTACAATAGATGCCTGAGCGGAGAAATGGTTTAAACTCGTCAAGCACCTGGTTATCAGCTACGTATGCGCGCCTTCCACCACGCTCTAGTACATTGTTGTGCTATTGTCACTTTTGATTCCACAGGAGCTGTGACAGAATCAACCGGTGGGAGCAGATTGCGAGGCTAACCAAAACAACGAGGACGGGGCAGGGGCATAACCAACGTAAAGGAATTGCCAGCACGCAGTCCACTTATCTATGTAACATGTTAGTTATATATTGTCGCATATGCGAATAGCATAGGCAGTAGATGGTAGGAGAGAACGCAACTGTCACGGCCTTGCAAACGAGATAATGCCCCAAATTGAATGGCCAGTCATGAACTTAGGTCGAGTCGTTAACTCCATTGGTTGTCTGCTCTGCACTACCCAACGGCCATGGTGGTGCCGCGTGCGTGCTCATATAAATTACCACAGTAGCAACATTGTACTAAGTTCACATTGGAAGATCGTTGCTTTACCCCTGACATCGGGTAAGCCAGCATCAGCTCAGGGACCGGTGATGATCAATCCTGAGCCGATATCTCTCCGGCATTATTGAAGTGGAGAACGTAGGGGTGAATTATACGCTACGGCAGTTTGGCTTTATACTGCGGGCGTGTGTATCCCTTTAGACAACCTGTTATGTGGTTAGTGGCTCCCTCTATTAGGTGGCTCAGAAGTTGGCATGCGCGACTTGCCACATTGCCAATCGAATTGTTTGTAGCCTGCCATTGCATGCGTAGGGTAAATGACCTACTGTATGAAATCGGGGAGATCATCGTTGTCAAAACCCATTTGAGCTGTGGCCAACGTGGTTGCCATCAACACATGGGCCGAAATAGACAGCCAGGTACAAGACATGTTAGTTGACTGTCTTCTATATGCCTTATTTCTCAGTATAACTCTCGCAGATTCAGGCAACATCTTTCAGGACATATATACCGGCCCTCGGGATAAGCGGGTATATTAATAGCGCATCCCACCACGCCAGGAAGCGCGTATGAAAGAGAGAACAGGGTGGTAGACGGGAACAACGCAGAGGATATACGTACTGGCTCGGACTAAGAGCGGCTTAAAGACTCACGGTAATTGGTGTCCCCTATGGAGCTCCTGCTTATGCGCATTCATGAGGCATCTGCAGAGCCACGAAACTGGTTCATCGAAGAGTATACGAGCAAGAATCGTAATAGAGGTGTAGACGATTCGTGTATAGTATATACCTATATGGACTGACCAGGTCTCCAAAGTAAACGAATCATTAGGTAGGTAGTTGTAGGTACATCAAATCGCCGGTGTTTACGGCCGGGAAGTAACACGAAGAATCCCTCACGTGATTCAGCAAATCGCGGTCCCATGTAGATATCGGAGTATCTAGTTACGGATAATTGGTATGGGTTTGCAGTTACGAAATACATTCATGTAACGGAGGGTACATGGGACTCGATAGAGGCTGACAGAAGGTTGGCTGGAGTCCACCTTCCATCCAGCTGCGTCCATCCTCAGCTGCACAGTACGAGGGTAAGAAGCGTACGGACCACTTACACTGACCTACGAAGTGCCTACCCTACCCATCCCATGGTGTATGACTTACGTCGTCCTTCATACCTACAATTCTACGTGCCGGTCGACCGTATATTCAGAGCAGCCAAACTATTCCTCTATCTACGCCAATTAACCAGCAAAACCTCTCTAGCTTCCTCGAGTCACGTAAGCGTTAAGCCCTTCACAGGAGAGACGACAAGGCCATCGGCGCCAACGCGATCGCCGCAAACATGGCTCCGCGCATCGAACCTCAGGAGATCGAGACGTACTGGAACATCTTCACAACACGCACCAATGGCGGCCAGTTTCTGACCGGCGAACAGGCCGCCCCGCTTCTCAAGAACAGCGGCCTGCGGGATGACCAACTGGAACGCGTCTGGGACGTCGCCGACGTCGATAATGACGGCAACCTGGATTTCGAGGAGTTCTGCGTGGCCATGCGCATCATCTTCGATATCGTGAACGGGGTGCGTATCCGACACTATCTTCATCCCCCGTTATGTGAGAGGGATTACCTAACGTGTCACATAGGAGTACGCCGATGTTCCCAAAACGCTACCAGACTGGCTCGTCCCCGAATCAAAATCACATCTCGTACAAGCCAACCGCGCGATCACGGGCAAGCAAGTCCAGTTCGAGCAAGTAGATGATGACTCCGACACACCGGGTCTAAAGGATGGTTTCGACTGGTACATGAACCCCCAAGACAAGGCCAAGTACGAGTCAATCTATCAAGAGAATAGAGATATGCGCGGTGAAATATCCTGTATGCATGACTAACCCCTTTATCTAATACTACTCTGAGTCCTGACATGGCTCTAACCCGCTACACAGTCAACGCTCTAAGAGATTTATATGAGTCCCTCGATGTGCCCGACACCGACGTTAGATCAGCATGGAATCTCATAAACCCATCGGCCGCCCCCACAATCAACAAAGACGCATGCCTCGCTTTTCTACACATGCTCAACGGCCGCCACGAGGGCTTCCGAATCCCACGGACGGTCCCAGCTTCCCTGCGCTCGTCATTCGAGCGGAACCAAATCGACTACCAGATCGATAGCGAGCGCAACTCAGCCGCCGCCTCAAGATGGGCCGCCAAGGCCGACGACACCACGTCAACAGGCCGCAAGGCCAAGTTTGGTGACCAGTATCTAACGCGCCTAGGTCGCAGCAGCTTCAAAACAACCGGAACCGACTTTAGCACGGCTCAATCGGACTCCGAATGGGAGGAGGTGCGACTGAAGAAGCAGCTGGCAGAGCTCGAGGCTAAGGCGGAGAAGGTCGAGGCCGAGGCAGCACGGCGGCGGGGCGGCAAGCGGGATAGCAAGCCGGCGCTCATTAAACGCGAGCTCGAGCAGCTTCTGGATTACAAGCGCAAGCTGCTGCGGGAGCTCGAGGAAGGCGGAGGCAGGGCCACGTCCGGGGCCAGACTGCGCAGCATCGAGGACGATTTACAAGCGATTCAGGAGCAGATCGACTGGCTTGAGGCGCATATCGTGGAGCGCGTCGAGGTTCTTGAGGACCTTAAGCGGCAGATTGTTGAGGCGAGAGCTGGGCGGTGAGAGAGACTATCTCACCTACGTCGGAGAAGATCCAGGCGCGTAACTTCGTAGCTAGAGGGCGAAGACGGCGTTGATTAATTGCGCTTCGATACGGAATTGTTAATAAATGACTAAGCATCCATTAAGATGGCTCGGATAATATGATTCGTTTCTTAAACTTTCTTTTCCTCTTTTCTCTTCGTTTAGGAGGCATTCTTGAGTTCTTAGTTCTTCTCGTGCTCATAGTCATATCCGTGCCTCCCGCCCAATTTAACAGGACTGACTCAAGGCGCAAGTAAGAGAGACCTGTTTTTCATTTATTAAAGGTGCTATCTTAGGGGTGGTAGTTTCATCCACAGTGTGGGTATCTCGCGTATCAATTATGAAGCTCCTCGCTTTCTATGTCGCCATATTCCTCCGACTCAATCCCCCGTTCCAGTGAAGAGCAAACCCGGAAAGGTTTAGAAGAAAAAACACTCAAGAACGTGAGGCATTACCAAACCCGAGGTCGCCCCCTTCTTCTTTTACATTACATAAGCCAAGACCCGAGTATCGGATACGGAGTAGTCTCGGCCCAGTCCGTCAACGTGTGTGGACGATGATATCGTCGGTATCCGCATATTCCTGTATCTGATCCGGGACGGGTGTTGTTATTAAATAAAACCCATGCTTAGAAGAGAGAACCATCAACCCAGGGGGGCAATCTCTGCATGCCGAGCGTCTTGCCCTTGAGATAATGCACCATGAGACTAAAGGCTTTGACAGGACCTACTCGCCCGGCTCCCCGGGATCGACCCATTGAGACCATTACTATTCCGACGGGAAGATTCTTCACCGGGGTTTGGTTTCTGCCTCGAAGCGCAGCATCCACGTTCTTCGCGACGCCAGCAGCCTGCTTATCAGTGTTGACAAAGCTACCGCGTCCGTTCGAAGCGGCGTCGCCCGCAGCCCACACGTTTTCGGTACCCTTTGCACGGAAGAATTCATCAATGTTGACGAACTTCGTCTCTGTAAGCAGCGAGGCTGGAAGGAAATCGGTATTGGGCGTCACGCCCATTGTCGGCAGGTAGAGGTCCGTAATTATCTTTTCACCATTCTGGAGCACAACCTCGTATTTTCCGTTTGGCAAGATGGTAGAGCCAGAGACTCGCGCGGACCCGCGGACTGTGACATGAAGCTTCTTCAACTCCGCTGCCACGGTACTAGCGACGCTGTCTCCGGACAGCACCTGTTCGTCTGCAGACAGCAGCACAATCTCCTTCTTGGCGGATGGGTCTTTTGGGTCGCCGTATTCAAAGCCCAGCTCGGCAGCCGTCTCGACGCCCGTTGGACCCGCACCGGCCACTACAATATGTTGGGCAGCCCTGACCTTCTCCTGGGTTTCGGCAATGAGAGCGGTAATTTCCTCGTATGTACCATTATTCTTCCATGGCACAGCTGTACCGGTGGTGTCGACATTGCGCGTGCCGGTAGCAATCACCAGGTAATCATAGTTCAAGTCTCGCACTTTGTTTTCTGTACTCACAGCGACCTTCACCGTCTGGCTGGCGGTGTCGACCGTCTCGGCCGAGCCAATGATGAACTCGAAGAGCTCTGCTGAGTACTTGGCGAAGCCTGGTGCGATGGGGAGTGTATACTGTTCCTCCTTTAAGAGACCCGGGATGATGGCACGAACTGAAGCAAGGTTCCAATAGAAATGGCTATTCTGTAGGCGCGTCAGCGTGTGTGTTCAAGCCCCGGCATCAATTGGGAGAAATGTTGACGATAAGTGTGGAATTATAGCAGGGGTTATGGCAAGAACAGTCCGTCGTCTCCGTTTGATTGTGAAATCACATCAATTGGACTCCGACACTGGTATTATCACCAAGCTTGGCGGAAGTTTTCAATGTCTGGATTTTGGTGTCCTTACCTTTGAAACGAGGATGACTTTCAGGTCATTCACATAAGGTTGCGTGTATTTCAGCAGCCGATGGGCAATCTGGACGCCCGCATAGGCGCCGCCAAGGACCACGACTGTCTTCGTCATATTGCGTGTGAGATGCTGAGATGTAATTTAGTAAGGGGGGATGCCGACGGGGTTCAGTTAATGAGTGCGTAGTGATACTAATAGGTAGGAGTCAACGCAAGATGGCAGAAGATGTCTGTTGATATTGTAGGACCTACCTAGCTTGGGCGATGAGATTTTTCCCTCGAAAGAAAAAGATCTCCGAAGACAAGCGGAGAAAGAAGAAGAAGAACAAGTCCAGAAAAAAAGATAGAAGGGCCGGGCAGGCAGCCTCAGTTTCAAAGCTCCAAGTTGGTTGGTGCGAAAAGACCGTGTGTAGGTAGTCCGGTGGCGGCCGTCCGATTCATATACCCGGTGTGGAATATTAGCTCCTATTCAGCATCCAGGACGGAAGGCAAGCAGACACGGATACCTAGATTAGGTACCGGTATCATTATAACTCCCTACCTACATACCATGTGTTTGTCAACGGTTATTAATACCTGACTTGGGTAGCTGCCTTCCGTTTATTTCGATTTAAATTAGTACATCAATCCCGGCTTTTCTTCCTTGAATCTGGCGCTTTTTTCCCAGAGACGCTATTGACAGTTACATCCGTGGTACAACTGCAACCGCCCCACCGCCCGCCGAGATACTTACACGGTGTCGGTTTGCGCGCCGTCTCTACCGTTTCTACGGACGTGGACGAGGTACCGAAGATGTGAGCACAGAGCATGATATACAGTGAATAAGTACATTGCAGTACCCAAGCATTGCCGCTGCTCGCAGCCTGTTACTAATCTACCTAGTGCCTTCTCTGCCCTATCTAATCCGTAAAGGAGGTGGCATCTGGTGGCATCTTCCACAAGATCCCGGTTGCGCGGTTGCTTTTCTCAGTGCAGTCTGTACCTAGTATACTTGGATCTGACCGGAGCAGCAGGAACCGACGCAACCGCGATGATGTATCTCCTCTTGGCGCTCCGAGTGGGTTGTACGGACCACAATGTGCCACGCAGGTGTTATTACCTACATATGGTCTGTACACTATCTACACTAGTATACGGATGTCTCACGACAGCTAAGACGGACTACCCAGGGTTTCCGCGGGGTTGCCATGGGCAGCCAGCGGTGATGGTGTTGTTGTTCCATTTGTGAGTGAGACTGAGTGTAAGTGCAATACTTATTAGTAGGTAGGTACGGACTATCTAGATAGTAGAGGGCACCTTTGAGATTGGGACTTCGAGTTTTGCAAGGTTCTCCTTCTTCGTCTTCTCTACACTACCTACCTAAAGTGTACCTAGTGTAGTGTGCTTCGGTCCCGAAAGGAAGGCAGCCGTCCAGATACCTAATGTACCTAGGTACCTATCCTTAGTGCACCTACCCTAGATACCAAGTAGGTAGTGTAGATATACCTCTACCTAACTACCTAATGCCAAGCTACGAGTTGCTGTTGCTTGGGTGTTGCTTGACCAGCCAGCATCGATGCAATGCAACTTGCAACTACCGATACCTACCGATGCCTCCCTGGACTGAACGGGCAATGACTGCATCAACACTAACTATGTAGGTACATAGGTAGGTAGGTACGCTGCGCTCGCATGGGACGATCCCTACATAGAGTACCGGTATAGTGCATCCCCACCGGAGTTAATCCCGGTCCTTCAGTGGTTAATTGCGTGCCTCAGCTTTGCCGGCTGGTTTCACCTGCATTTTACGGCTACCAAGAGACCCTCTCGCGGGGTTACGTAACAATACCACAGTAGGGCGCCCCACTGTATGTGCATTACAGTATTAATAAGCAAGCAGCTTCACGGCGGCTCAGCAGGATTGGTAATACATTACGGCCCGTAACTACGGCATAAAATCTACGTGACTGTACTCCGTACGTGCATAAGCATGTCAAAAGGGTGATCACGACGATGATCCAGCATTGAAGTGAGTTGCTAACGCATTACAAAAGTAACTACCTAGGTGCCTTGTAGTCGGGGACAGATCGGAGAGTCATGGCGATCCGGGTCACACGGTGCTGTAGCTCTGTCACATGAGCTCCGGGCGGGTCTGTTACCTCTGTCACCATGGTTAACACATCCAGCCAACACCGCCACATCACGTACGAAGTACCGAGGTACTTCGTACAGTACAATGGGCGTCGTATATGTGGATCGGCGGCATGATGTGATAGGCGGGATACCAGCAGCGAGCAAATCGAACCAATGAACAAGCAAAAACGGTAGGCAAGAGCTCCCCACCTGAAACAACACCCGTGGACCTTCGGCGCAGATGACGATGTTGCTAGAGAACAACCCCGCCAAACTTACCCACACACGGAAACACACGTACGCCCAATCAATAATCGTCGCGAGCCTGAGCTTTTTCCCCTTCCCCGCCGTCCTTCACCCAACCCATCCCGTCGCCAGCGCCCATAATTCATAAGAAAAGCCTCTCCCTTTCTAACCGAGTGCTTCCGCCAGTCCGCCATAATGCCGAGACAGCTATCAGACAAGGAAAAGGCAGCCTTCGCTGCGAACCCCGCCTTCGAGAACGCCGCGGAGCGCGAGTCGAAGCAGCTCTTGAAGAAGCCCGACAACGATGAACTGCTTGAGCTATACGGTCCGTCATCGCCTCTACAATACTCCCGATAAATCCCTCCTTAAGGAAAAAAAAAAAAGAAACACACTAGAGCTGCAGCACCCCAGTTCGTTGGGGAGCTACACCCCTCGGTAGATCCGTCGCTAACCGAGGCTGTTTTCCCGCTTCGTAGGTCTCTACAAGGTCGGCTGTGGTGAAGATGTCACGGATTACCAGAAAGGCGGCAGCAAGGCGCCTGGCATGTTCGACATGAAAGTGCGTTTTGCCTCTATTGCAATCTAGTTCTATACCGCACAACGCCGCATCGCCTTAAAACCCAACCCAACGTCATTGACAATTTGGTTCAACCTTCTCCTCGCTAGACCCCGGGCCCAACACAATTAGTTCCCTTCCAGAAGTCAACTACAGGAATTCCAAAGCTAATCAGTTCTTTTCTCAACAATAGGGCAAGGCTAAGCTGAGAGCCTGGGAGGGTATCGTCGAGAAGAATCTTACTCCCGAGCAGGCGCAAGCGCAGTACGTCGCCTTAGTTGAGAAGCTAAAGGCGAAGTACGGCTTCGATCCTGAAAAGGAGCCCGAAGTTGTAGGCAGCAGCTAGTTGTTGTTGCCACTAATTGCCATCATCTGCACTGGCTTGTTCCTGGTTTTCATTATCATACCTGTCGTGGGATCACGAACATGAATCACACGAGTGTTGAACGACGTGAAGCCCAGTTAGCTGCCGGCTTTCTTTGTCATTCCTTGAGCTAAATGGCTAGATATCAAGTCGAACTGATAGGCATCGTCTAAAATACGATACGCAAAGCGCAGCGCCATGGACGCCTCAATGAAGATAGATAGATCATTGCCCACGAATCAACAGCATGAATATAGTCGCACTTTTGCGTTGCAGCACATTTCATTAGGCTATGTCTGAACTTATTGCAATGTCATTCCCGCCTCATCGCGTCTGGCGCCTCTTATGTTGCAAGTGGATATAGCTATGAGCCAAGCGCACCTCGTCCAGGGTTTGCGTAGAATTAAAGCCACAGATACTTCCCGGAATCGAAATTCTGAACGTCAGAAACCTGGCCATACCCGTCCCATCCAGTCTGGCTCCGAATGACTTGCTGTTGCAACCCACGGGACCTCCGAGTTCCCGTACTTTTGCAGCGGCAAATCGTACGGGATCCTTAGTCCTATTACAGGCGATTCTCCGTCCTCGGCATCGTCTTCCTTTGCCGGCTGGTCCGTCTTAAACGTTGCTACCATGGTTGATTTTTTATCTCCTGTCAAGAGTTCTGGCCACACCAAAACCCCGATTTCCCACGACGCGATGCGCACCTCGCCAGCTTTGTTTGTAGCCTCGCCCCATGCTTGTTTTGAGATATTGGCCGACGTGAGCAAAGCCCAGTCTATAGACTTTTCACTAAACCGGATGTACGTCTTGATATGTGGCGCTGCTCGTTTGCGACCTGCATCCTTAGGACGTAGCTCACTCTCCTTCGCCGCGGATGTAGATGCCGACCCGCATCCGGCGCTATCGTTAGCCCAATGATGTAGTAGAGGGCGCAGGTACTGGAGTTGTTTTGTCTGGATTGTTGATTGGATTTTGGTATGGATTGAGCCGCCGGACGAGTAACCGTCTAGTGATCGTCGGATTTCGTCCGGCGTTGGAAAAATGATTTTGAAGCTCGGTCTGGAGACTTCGAGCTTGGACGATGAGAGCGATTTCTGGGATGAAGATTGTGACGTCGAGAGAGAGTCGAAAAGGGTGCGTTGAAGCCACGTATCGTTTGCTCCAAGTGTTGCGATTGAAGATATTTGTACAACAATATCTGACTTGCCTGACTGTGTTGGCACGCTTTTGAGGGTTTCCTTCAGTCCTTGCCAGCCCCAGCGTGTCGTCTCCGGTTCCTGCTCAACGCTATGTTTCCCTGGAACACTGGCAACAAGTGCACCGCGGACGGCAGAAAAATCGTACTTTGTGAGCTCATCAATTAAGGAGCCGCAAACCTTTCGCACTTTATTGTACGCGCGGAGGTAGCTCAACAGATCAAACTTGAATCGTGATCCGCTTCCGATAGGTGCATGTGCCTCGGTAACCTTCAGGGGTAGTCGTAGTCTTGGAAGCAGTGGCGATCTCCAGACGCCATTTGTCATGTTTGTCCAGTCTTTCGCAATCATATTTGCTGTGTGGATTACGACCTGTGCCGTGTCATCGTGTCTAAGAAGGACGAGCATCTTGGAGTGATGGGTGCCGAAAACCTCGGGCATGTAAGCTGTATGAAGGGTCACATTCTTATACTGTCTTGCTTGTTGCTAATGGTATCGTTAGAAGACTGAATGAACCCGCTAAAAATCCCAACTAAGCATTATTCGATATGGACTCAAATAGCGAATATAAGACCAGCCAGATATTTGATAATCGTTTTTTTGTATTGATGCCAGGCTGTGGCTTCTGCTAAACGGCTTGATTGACACGTTCCCCTCGCCGTGCGCCGGCCAGGGAAGAAAACTAAGCGGGCGTCTATACAAATGGCAAAGAACTTACTTCTATGAAGATTCTGTTTGCATCCTCTTGCTTCCAGGATCCGTGGACAACATGAACGTTGGTCAAGGTTCGGGTGTCATCGTCGAGATTCTTCATCAGAAAGTCAATATCGTGTAGGTAATTAAAGTCCCAGAGCTCAGCTATAAGGGGGTCTCCGACTAGGTCGTTCAACGATACTGCGCCAACGTTGCAGTCTTCAGAGAGATCTTTGATGGACGTGAGCTGAAACGGAGATGAGATTCGTGCTCTGCCTCTCGCCATTCCCTCGTGAGGAGGGCTGATGGGACGGGAAAGGGACGAAGGCTCTGCATGTTTGGCGGTTTTAGCACCTTGGTCACCATCGTCATCGTTGTTGCTTCCCAGACGTCGACGCTTCATCGGTGGCTCAGACATGATGTGGCGATTTACCGATAGAGGACGCAGAGGGAGTCAATTGCTATGGGCTGCTATGGCTTTTACCTCGGAGATGAAAGCTCGCTGGGCTGGATGCATGGTAGGTAAGGAGGCTAACATGAGATGGGATGAGATATCATAAAAGATCCGACGGAGGCCGGAGCTCTTGATCGAAGGTGAAATGCTGGTAGAAGGCAGGAACCGGTCACGTAGTGGCAGGAGATCTACTCGAGAGAATGACTGTTAAATAAGCTGTGGCCCTCTTCGTATATGGCTGGGGCCCGGTTTGGATGGCTCCCTTATATAGACGAAGGGGACTACCTATGGAGGTCTGACGGAGGTCAGATCTGGGAAGAAGGTGAACAGTATGGCGTTTTCAGACAAGCAGATACATACCCACCTACCGAGAAGGCAGTAATTCGTACCTACCTAGACATAACTTACTGCTCGTACCTAAGTACCTACCGGTAGGTAACGTCACGGACCCCCTTTTAGGCCAGACCCACATCTTGGCCACCAACTTTTAGCCATCTTAGCCACCCTCTCTCCTTAACCTACACCTACATACATTTCTACCAACTCATACCTTAAAGTAGGTAGCACTTCGCACGGCCAGAATATCTATAAACAGGGTGGTTTTTCCTGGAGGACTTTCCTAGAATTCGGTCCTCAGAGACCTACACAACAGTCCTTTCAATATATTCGTTTTTAACTGCCTCTACGGTGCGCACATCCGGCAACCTTCTCCAAGATCGGCCCGCATCTCACGACCTCCGTGAGACCTAGACCCACGGGTACTGATTGTCGTCTAGCGACGACATGCAACCGACTACAGTAGGTAGCGACTAGGTAGGTACCTATATATAGGGGTTCCTTCACCCTTCCTGTGAAGGAGAGAGGACCCAGGAGCCAATGTTATGGTCTGCCATTTCCTTTTTCCAGCCCATTGATACGTAGCAGTCGTTAGTCTTTCTCACTCCGGTAACCAAACCTCCCTGATACGGAGTCACATGCCTGCTCGCCGCTTTTGCTCGGATCGCTCAGGGTTCTTGCTCTGCCCTTCTCATACGGCCATCAAATCCGTGAAAGCTCCGCTCAGCTCTCCATCTCTTCCAGATGCCCCGGCCGAAGGGCCTCAGTATCGAAGAAGCGATTGATCATGCCATTGATAACGGTCTCAGAGCAGTTCAGCATCGGGCGTCGTGTTCGTAAGAAGCTCCAACGTCTGAGCGAAATCGCGTACGATCGTGATATGAACGTATGGACAGCGTATTCAAATTGGCTACGACTATTGGCACTACTAGGTACTAGAAGCGGTCTCCAAACTCTGGTCCCCGAGACGTGCATGCAAGTAATTTTTTGCCGATGTTGTGGCTCGCACCACAACACCAAGGCTTGATACCCTAACTGAGTTACTAACTAGGGTATTCTCATACTTGATGAGGACGAGGACATCCTGGATAGGTGTTTCCATATGACCTGTCCAACTTCGTCGATTTCCCGAGTTTACCCCTACGCCCGAGTTTGATCCGGAATCCATAACATCAGAGCTGCACATCGGTCGGTCAAACCGGCGACCTGCCGGGCGGTCAGTCGTCCATAACAGCTCCAAGCCGACGGACTGTCGGATCTCTATTGACTAGGACCGTTGGCTGTCGGTTCAGGACTTTGACCGACCGCCAAGGCCGGCGGCGTTTGCACGCTGTGATTGTCGCCCAAATGGGCCTCTTTTCTGGCCAATTTCGGGCGAGTTGGAAAGCATCCCTCCTAGGATACTTGCCGATTCTGGCTGTATTCAGTATAATGGCAAACGCAGTCGTCATATTAGTGATCACTTCGCAAGGTGACATAAATGGGATGTGCTGACTGCCGCCTTCTGTTGTGGTTTCGAGCAATGAGCGACCCGGCCGTTCGTGGGATCTCTAGGGTATAGGTAGGCTGTCGTGGCATATATACCGGTATAGCGGTAGTACCAATGGAGGGTACTTACGGTCAACCTTTCACCCTCCGTTACATAGACGCCATCTGAAGCAGGTACAACCTCAAGATTGGCTTGGATTAGGGCAATAATCTTATGCATGAGCGTCATGCCGCCGTTGTCAGGCTCCGACGGAGGTCGGAGCTCTTGATCGAGGGTGGATTGCCGGTGGAAGGCAGGGACAGAACTGGTCACGTAGGTAGTGGCAAGAGATCTAGGATTGAGAGAATGGCTGTCAAACAGGCTCTGACACCCTTCGTATATGGAAGAGGCCCGGTTGGAGGGCTGCCTTATATAGGTACATATTTTTAGACGAAGGGGACTATTATCATGAAGGTCTGTGGCAGGGGCCGCCTACTCGTGCAGGACTCGTGCCACGCGTAGAAACTTTGAAGCTGTAGAAAAACACTGAGTGGATTGGGCCACGTGATGTTAGAAGACCAGACAGTGCGGCGTGTGCTCATAGCACCATACGCACTGTACCTCGCACAGCCTATTTGCGCCCTTGTTATTAGCGCTTTACCTAGGTACTTCGTACGGACGTACCTTATTTTTAGTCCTCATCAACTTCAGGTCCTTGTTGCCATCTTCGCCAGGACGGCTGGACTCTGTTCCTTTCTTCCCTTTTTGCATCCCGAAACACGAGATGAGAACAATAATCTACGACACAATCACTTTTCTTTCGCATTTCCTACCACTTTGACCCACTGGTTGTTTGCCTATATGCCTGTCGACTCGCCTGTCGACGGCTCTGTTCTTTGCTCTTCCATATTACTACCTAGGACTTTAATCTCGACACAACGCCCGACGACGCGACGAGTCAGCCCCCTAATCTCTTCGCCATCCATCGCTCACCCGACAAACCGCTTTCGAAGACCTCCATCGCTGCGCATTCGTGATTGAAGTTTGTTTGCGTCATATAACAGACCGGCGTGTGTTGTGGCTTTCGCAACCGTAAAAACATCGCCCGGTCGTTAATCCGCTCATTAGCCTGCACCCATGAGGCTCATATCTCTTGCGCTGTTATGCAGCGCCGTGACAGCGGGTATTGCTCAAGCTATCGGCGCCGACACGTCCGACGACCCCGAAGCCGAAACCACTTATTTCAATGGCAAAGCGGTTCCACCACTCCTAGAATTAACTCCTGACACCTTTAAGAAGGAGGTTCAGGCATCCAAGTTCTTGGTGGTCAAGTACTTCAAGTAAGAACTCCTTGCCTTTCACCCCACTACAAGCCGCATCCCGCATTCGAGCAGATGGATTCCATTTTCAGCACAGGGCTTTCGGGCACGTGCTGTTACGAGCAACGGAAATATGATGCTATGGTGCTGACATATCTGGCCTCAGTCCCTATTGTCCTCACTGCCAAGTGTTCGCCCCGATCTACCAAACCTTGTACGAATTCTACTACACATCAACTGTACCAGATCCTGACTCGCCCACGTCAACTATTCCTTTCGAGAAAGCGTATGATATTCGATTTGGCACTGTCGACTGTCTTGCATTCGGAGATCTTTGCAATGAGCACGGAATCCAAGCCTATCCCCGCACCCACCTCTACAAAGATGGTGAGCGAGTGGACTACGTTGGTGGCGCAAAGTCGATGGACGTAGTTGCCACCATGATTGAGGCCGCGCTCGAAAAAGAGAAGCCCGGAACGCGACCGAAGAACCTCGTTCTGCCGGAACCCGAAGCTACAGGCATGCCGGAGGCCCCCACAGAATCAGCATCCGGAGGCGACAAGTCAACGGGTGGGGAGGATAACACTGCCACCAAGACAGCCCCTGCCAAGCCGAGCGTGACTCCAAATATAGATGGTACCTCCGTGTCCCTCAATGCCGAAAGCTTCCAGAATCTTGTGACTATGACACAGGAACCTTGGTTCATCAAATTTTACGCCCCCTGGTGCCATCATTGTCAGGCAATGGCTCCTAATTGGCAACAGATGGCCAAGGAGATGAAGGGTAGACTAAATGTAGGGGAGGTAAACTGCGAGGTTGAAAAGAGACTCTGCAAAGATGTCCGTCTAAAGGGATACCCGACTATCCTATTCTTCAAAGGCGGCGAGCGCGTCGAGTATGATGGTTTGCGGGGTTTTGGTGACCTCCTTCAATACGCTGAAAAGGCTCTAGACGCTTGTGAGGGCATCAGGGATGTTGATGCGATACATTTTGCAGAGCTCGAGAAGCAGGAAGATGTCATCTTCGTCTACTTTTATGACCACGCCACGGTATCTGAGGATTTCCAGGCTCTCGATAGGGTGCTTCTAAGCTTGATCGGCCGTGCCAAACTCGTCAAAACGAGCGACCCACTACTATACGAACGATTCAAAATCACAACGTGGCCGAGGTTGCTTGTGTCGCGGGAAGGGCGACCTACATATTATACGCCCCTGACGCCAAGGGAGATGCGCGACACTCATATGGTCTTATCATGGATGAAGTCTGTCTGGCTGCCCATTGTTCCGGAGTTGACAGCTTCGAATGCCCGGGAAATAATGGATGGAAAGATTGTGGTTCTTGGCATACTCAACCGGGATGATAAAGATTCATTCAATGGAGCATTGCACGAGATGAAGGAGGCCGCCAACGATTGGATGGATAAGCAGATCCAAGCATTTCAACTTGAGAGACAAAATCTTCGCGATGCTAAGCAGCTGCGCCTCGAAGAAGCCGAAGATCGAAGTGACCAGCGAGGCGTGAGAGCAGCCAAAAATATACGAATCAATATGGATTGGTCCGATCGCAAAGAAGCTACTTTTGCTTGGGTCGACGGCACATTCTGGCAAAGATGGATTCGAACCACATACGGCATTGACACCAAGGATGGTGACCGGGTGATTATCAATGATGAAGACGTAAGTTTTTCCCGGTGTAGTTTGAAGTCATCTGCTGACCTGGAGTACAGAACCGGAGATATTGGGACCAGACTATCAATGGATACAACATCGTTCCTTCGCGTGTTTCTATTCTTGAGACTTTATCAAAAGTCACTTCTAATCCCCCCATCATTAAACCCAAGCTTACCATTTCGAGTTTCGAGAAGATATTTTTCGATATAAAGATGGTCTTCGTTGAACATCCTTATCTCACAATTGGCTGCATTGCAGGTGTTGGCTTTGGTGTTGTGTCTTGGTACAGGAGTCGACAGCGAAAGGCCCGCTCGCCTTTCAGGTTGGATGATACCCTTCCAATCAGGGAACTGAAGGACGGCCTCCTGGGTAACACCGCCAATGGTAAGAACGACTGAACGCATTGTCCATGTGAAGGGTTGGGTTCAAAGGGTTTTCAGACCACGATGGCGTCCCGGAGATTATTATTCCCGGCACCTCGTGGTAACGAGGGTTTTATGCATCGCATCATGCCTTTTGTCACATGATACAGTCATGTCACACCTCCGGGGAGGCTGATGGTTGTCGGATGAAGCTCATTTGGGTATTGGCTATGAACCAGGTTTATAACGGCGCTATATCTGCGGATAACCAGAGAATATTGGTACCATTGATGACTAAGTAAGCGGAACAGGATACGGGGTTAGAGACACAAAGACAGAGCGGACACAGTTGTTGCCAAATCACCGACTCGTCTCGTGTACATGACTGTGTCCTAGCCGGCGCGGCATCAGGATCAGAATCTCGTAATAGTAATTCTTTTTTCTGTGCAACGTCGACCACGTCCAACCTTTTTATCATGCTGCAGAGATCGTAACCTCGTAGATACCTAGGTAAGTTAGCACTTCCCGCAGTACGAGAAGTAGAACAAAGACGCCGACCCGAACCAGTGTGTTTTACAACAGCGATAGAGACGAAAGAACATGATGAGCATGAGCTAGACGTAATAATTAGACCTGAAAAGCTAGTCTGGCAAGAAACTGAAATTCCTGGCTCAAGAGATCTATCTGGAGGCGCCAATGAACCAGAGCAACGCGTTCCGGCCTTATACCTAACGTATGATATCCAGCCCTGACAGACCGATGTGTTGGCTACGTACAAGAAATCAGGTGTAGATCTCATCCGTCAAGGCATTCAAGCTCAAACCCTCCTTGGCAATCTCCTTGACTTCGATGAGGAAATCAAGCGGCATCTCGACGAGCGTGCCGCGGACCCGTGAGAGCCAATCCTTGACCTCGGACACACCGCCCGGAAACTCCTCGCGCACCACGTGTCCGTACTCGACCCGGCCCTCCCTGTCGTCCTCGTCCTTGAGCTCCACGCCCGGGATGATGAAGTGCCGGCTGAAGAACTCGTCGTAGTCGTCCCAGTTGCGGACCCTGTTGTTCGGCACGTTATGGAATACCTTGCTGAACACCTCGGTGTTGGTGCGTGCCGTGTCGGTCCATGCGCGCCAGAACCGGTCCGACAGCGGGTCCTCAACCGCGCGGTCCGCGGGCGAGCCCCAGTCGTATTCCTGCGGGTCGCGGGTGATGGGCGTCCAGTTGCGCGTCGGCTGGTCGACGCGCTGGTCTGGGAGCCAACCGAGGTGCTTGCGCCAGATCTGGCGGCGCAGCGAGGTTGCGAATTGCGACGCCGTGTACGAACGGCCGTCCATCGTGCTGTCGACGAAGTCCTCGCCTTCGACAACGACTGCTATCTCGGAGTCGTGGGTGCCGAGCTGCGAGCGGTCGTTCAGGTTGGCCGATCCGCAGATTACGAGGCGGTCGTCGGCGATCAACACCTTTGTATGAACGTATAATTCCTCGGAAACGAAAGCATTGAGCTCGGATTCCTCGTCGCCGTCCCACGGGACGCTGCGGATGTCTGGTCCGCTGTCCATGTAGCTGGCACTGACCGTGTCCGAGGTCCGATCTGGGATACTGGACGCTGCGGACTGGTACCGGTCGTACTGGTCGTGGGGTCCTCTGTGCTCACTCCCGCCTTGGAATTCGTCATACTCGCCTTGTCTTCTGTACTCCCGTCGGCCCTCATATTCGTCATACTCGTCCTGACGTCTGTACTCCCGTCGACGTTCAGACTCATCATACTCGTCACGACGGCCCCAGCCTTCCGATTCCTCATACTCTCGGCGGGCTTCATCATAGCGAACACCGCTTCTCTCCTCCGCCTGGCGCATGGTCGACGAGATGTTGATGCGATCGTAATTACGGAGATTGTAGAAGCTAATGAAGCGTCTCCAATCGTCAACGCCGTTCTGCTGTAGGCGTTCAATGATACTGTGGCCTCCTCGGTTAATGCTGTTGTATTGGTATTCCATGATAGCACGGGTGCCGAGTGACGAGTCCGCCTTTAGGTCGCCAGCAAATGCTGGGACGGCGGGTATCACAACTATAACACGGAAGTTCTCATCATTCGTGTAGGCGCGGGTAATGCGTGACACAATGCTTGCGCCGATCTTGTTTTGGATGGGATTCTGCTGATCACCGGTCGCAGTGATGAAGAACTATAAACATTAGGTACGGACGGACGTGACAAAGGGTTCGTTTGAAGCACTCACTTGGTTCTCGATGTATACATAGTGTTGCGCACTTTCAATGGCGTGTATATACGCATTCGCGATGGAGTGTTCAGTTGGGTGACCAGAAGACCACTCACAAGCACTCGATGCCAAGTTAGCCAACGTGTTGCTCAATTGAAGCCAGTCCTGCACTCACCTGCGGCAGAGCTGAATGTTGATTTTCCCTTGGTGTCTGGGCTGCTCGTCCTCGTAACCCCCCTGATCATCCGAACCTTCTCTCATATAGTGTCTGAATCCTCGGTGGACGCGATCTCTGAGGCCTCGAGACTCATCTCCCTCTGGCGGCTCCTCAAATTTCGTGTATTTGCCAGGGTTCTGCTCGCGATACTTCTCATCGAACATGAAATTCCTACGCTGTGTCAATGATTGTATCAGTTTCTTACAGAAGGGACGGCGACAAACCAGCGATCGGTGAAATGATCAATGAGGTTATGTACGATTGGTCCACTTAAGGAGATGGAGATGTCAGACCATCCCATTCGCGAACTCTTGGATCTGTCCACTGGAGGCCGGTATCAGTATCCATGATTATATCTTGTACGGGTTACGTACGTTTGTTTTGGTCCCAATTGTTCACATCCTCGAAATCAAACACTCGAGCGTTATTGAAGTCCTGGCCAGGGAAAATAATAGCATCCATGTTTCCGGGGTGAGCATCTGCAATAGGGTGGCCTGCAAGTCGTTTGTTAGTGCTAATCGGCTGAGGCATCTCGCTTGTTACGTGACTCACTGTTTGTGTCGTATCTTCCAAAACCTAGGCATGCCAGTGTCAGCTCTACTCTTTCCGCAAAAGGTTTAGACGAGAAGATATAGTCATACACATATCCAGACCACCCATGAACGCGAGGTGACGATCAACAATACAGAGCTTCTCGTGGTGAGCCCAATACAAGACCGTGTCGCCAAGTGAGCCGTAGAGCTCCTTCAGGGCGTCCTTGGGGACTTGAGATAGACTGAAGGTGTTCATCTTTAGGTTGTCCAGGGACAGGCCAGAAAATGCTTGCTCCAGGCGCGCTGCGCTGGTGGGGAGATGATCAGGGTGACGAAACACCTTGATATTCGGGTGTAGCGCCTCCAAGGCGTGTTTAGTGTGCTAGAAATTATTAGATTAGCCTCAGGGATGATTCATGATCCATCTTATCTCCTACCGCTGAGTCCACTGTGAAGGATACAGAGTCAGCTCGAGCTTCATAACGTATGGGGCACAGGGGTCCTTACAAGTCAAGGCCTGGGGGACCTCCTTGTAGACGATGACATTGATTTCTACGCCCCTTTCGGCAGCAGCTCGCAGCATGTTGTCGAGGCGGTACTCTTCATTACTGGAAGGCGGCCGGCGGAGATATAGCTCAGGGCTTAGCCACCAGTCAAGAATATAGATACTTTCTCGGGCCTCTATCCTCTATCATTAGCTCAGGCTCTCATTGCCCATGCTTGGAGATGGAGTATTCGAATTTACCTTGGAGAGCCATGGAGACGGCCCAGAAGTATGAGGCTCCATCCACGTCTGTGACCAGTTTGCCATTAGCGATTGTCAATTTAAGCACGGTCCCCAGGCGGAGGGCACGGAAAGCCCTTGGCAACACCGCATGCTTGAAAACGATCTGGGAGAGTTACTTACACCATTTGACGTCCCCAGAAGTACGAGGAGCGAAGGACTGAAAGCGATGCGAAGTATCAACGGGCCGAATGTCAAGCCGGTCACGTTCAGTCAGCTCCTCTTGCTGTTGCTCCTGTGGCTCCTGTTGCTCCTGCTGGACCTGCTGCTCATCGTGATGGCCTTCTTGGTGCTCAATGCCCAGAATATCGCCGAGGATATGGTCCTTAACCACATGCTCGGCTCTGCGCAAAAACTCCTCCATTTCGAGTTTTCCGAAGTTGCTAGGACTTGCACTGATCTATAGACTCTGGTGGATGATACGACACACTGGTGGCAGAAGCTGGTGCTCGACTGATAGGTACTGAATGCCGAAGCTGACGTCGATGTTGATGGTTATATTTCGCTCGTAGACGCTTGCCGACTCGAGGTTGTGGAGCAAGTGGGAGGGGAGTGACGTGATGGCTGCTCCAGGCACGGGAACGGGAGACGCATTGGTCGGGATACGACAAAAAAAGCTAAGAACAGAGGAGAAAAGGAACACTCAGTCAGAAAGACCCCATAAAGATCTACCGGTACTTATGCTGACGTCTTATGCATCATCTACCTACATTCACAACTTGAGCATTCTGTGTGACTGTGTACCAGTCAGTCACCATCAATGGCGGGGCAGCTTACGACTTGTCGTGCCCCTCTTCGATAGTTGTCACCTTGGCGTTTGTCCTGATCCTCAAACGGGCTCATGCTAACTCCAGTTGGTGTAGTTCAGCCCATTAACTTGCTACAGCCCTGCTACACGGTAGCTGTAAGCTTGCAATGCATTGAACACATCCAGCTACTGCCGGGCTTCATGTAGGTATGGGTACATTAATACCCATAGTTGTTCATGTCATCCCTTGTTGGTTAAGGGTTGCCAGTCGGTCAGCTCGGAACCAACAAGGTGCCATGATTCGTGTGATCGGCTCATCAATTCTTGGCGGGCTGAAAGTAGCAAAAGAGTGCGTAACATTACTACTAATAAATACGCTCCCTCCGGTTACCCTGCCATCGGTGCGGTAAGAGCGATATACCTAAGTCTCGTGATACGTTATGGTGTTGGGGGAGAACAAAAGGTTTCTTGACGGTCAAGCGCACGCGTGTAACCGACTTATAGTTCCGCTGACCGAAAGCTATAGTACCTATCTAGGTGTTAATATTGAATATTCAGGGTATTGCATACTATGTACTTAACCAGCTCCGGCAGGCGGTCAAAGCGATTAAAGACGGCAGAAATGCAAGACCCACTTAAACTTTCGAATTCAAATGCTCGCCAATCTTCGTCGCCCTTGTGGCGTTAGCTGTCTGTCCGTTAAAATAGGAACGCCAGATCGCAGCAAATAAAGGGAAAAGCGCAGAGCATATAGCTGGCTTCTAGAAGGCGCAATCATTAAAAATGTCTAAAGCTCGGAAGAAAAACAACATGGGCTCGGCCGCCACAACCAGCGACGCCCGCTTTGCCAGTTTTGAGACCAATCCTCGTTACCGTCTACCATCCAAGAGTCAAGCTAAGACTAAGATCGATAAGCGATTCCAGCGCGTATTCGAAGATGAGGACTTCACGGCCAGCGCCAAGCTGGACAGATACGGTCGAAAATTGAAGTCAGACAGCAAGAAAAAAGCTCTACGGGACATTTACGAACTAGAGAAGGACGAAGATGCCGAGGTCGATGATGACGAAATTGTCCGCCGAGAACTGGAGAAAGCCGACGAGAAATACGATCCTGCCAGAGGCGGCGGCTTTTCTTCCTCGGAGAGTGATTCGGAGTCGGAAGATAAGGATGAAGACGAAGACAAAGATGGGAGAGAGGCCAGTGCATCGCAGTCGACTGGCTTGCAGCGGTCACATGATGAGCAGCCTGCTATTGAAACCGGGGAGATCACGAAGAGAATTGCCGTCGTGAATTTGGACTGGGACAATATCAGGGCCGTTGATCTGATGGCCCTTTTCTCTTCCTTTGTCCCGCAAGGTGGCCGTGTTGAGAAAGTCTCAATATATCCGTCCGAGTTTGGCAAGGAGCGTATGAGGCGAGAAGAAGCCGAAGGCCCGCCTCAGGAAATTTTCAAGAACGCGCCTAAGGACAAGAACGAACCGGAGCTTGACCCGGACAGCGAAGATGACAGCGAAGACGAGGAGGCAATAAAGAAGACTTTGTTGCAAGAGGGGGATGATCAGGATTTTGACAGCGATGCGCTAAGATCTTATCAACTTGATCGCTTACGATATTATTATGCAGTCGTTACATGCTCCAACTTGTCCACCGCCGAAGAATTATACGGGGCGTGCGATGGCACGGAATATCTCGCATCGTCGAATTTCATTGATCTGCGGTTTGTCCCTGACGACGTTGAATTTGATGACGAACCGAGGGAAGAATGCGACTCGCTTGTTCCAAATTACCAACCTACTGAGTTCGTAACGGATGCTCTACAGCATTCGCGTGTCAAGTTGACATGGGATGCAGCTCCTGATGAAGCTGCTCGGCGAGAAAACATCAAGAAAGCCTTCAGCGCTAGCAGAGCTGAGCTAGAGGAGAATGACTTCCGGGCTTATCTTGCTAGTGACAGTGAGGACGATGATGATGTTGAACATAAGGTTGTGGAGGCAGAAACCCGGTTAATCGAAGAAAAGGGACCGAAGTTAAGCAAAAAAGAGTTGAAGGCTAGGAAACTACGAGAGGCCCTTGGCCTTTCCGCCGAACCAACGACCAAGTCTTCAATGAAGATTGGACCCGTTGGCGACATGCAAGTTACATTCACACCAGCTTTGATGGGCGACGAGAGCAAAAAGAAGCCAAATGCGGAAGAAACAACGGTAGAGAAATACATCCGCAAGGAGCGTGAGCGCAAAGCTCTGAAGAAGGAGAAAGCAGTGGCGAAACGAAATAGTGGTTTACCGGAAGACACGGAGGAAACTGCCGAACCCAAGGAAGATCTCGGGTTTGATGATCCCTTCTTTACCACCGATGAGCCTGCGAAAGTCTCCAAGTCAGCGGAGAGAAAGGAGGAGAGGCGAAGGAGACGAGAGGAGAAGGAAGCTGCAAGTGCCGAAAATGCTGCTCAGAAGGCGCAATTGGAGAAGATCATGGCGGACGATTCTAGGGACCAGGTCGAACATCTTGACCACTTTGATATGGATGAGATAACGCGCGCCGAGAAGAAGAAATCTAAGAAGGGCAAGAAGAAGGGTAAGAACCAAGTCGAGGATCACGGCGGCCTGCAAGAGGGCTTTGAGATGAATGTCAACGACGACCGGTTTAAGGCTGTGTTCGAGAATCATGAGTTTGCTATCGACCCTTCCAATCCCAAATACAAATCGACGCCAGGAATGAAGAAGCTGCTCGAAGAAGGCCGCAAGAAACGGAAGAACAAATCAGATGATAATGACGAACCGCCTCGGGAAAACGCCAAATTGAAGAAACAGAAGACAAGCTTGGCCAATGATGATCTCAGCAGTCTAGTTGAGTCTATAAGGCAGAAGGCCCAGGCGAAAAAGCGCTAGGTCACTTTTTAGATTCATATATCAATTATACCCAGATCGTGCGCGGTTACTAATGCTCAATTGTTGTATTCTCGAATATTACGGCTATGCATCATTCTACCTGATATCTGCCTGGAGTCTATGGCTTTCATGAATCGTTTCATGATACCGCACGCCATATTTCCCAGGAGTGCCTTCGAGATTCCAATATCTATCACATACGTGACTTTGCATCACGCAGGCATATTCGTCGTGAATCCTACTCCTCATCGTTATGCTCATTATTTCTGTCCGAATTACTTATTGCCCTTCCGAATACTGCAGTGTCAACGACAACAACGGGGACGTGCTCCCTAGGAACCCAGAAAAGCTGTACAATCCCCAAGACAGCCACAACGGCGCAGCTGAACCAAGCAGCAGCAGAGCCGATGGCTTCATATACGATGCCGGCCACGGGCGGCGAAAATGTCCTCGCCAGACAGCATGCACCCATCGCTAGACCGTTAACGCGACCCAAGACCGTGTTGCTTGGCGTCGCGCTCTTCAAGAGTATAAGCGCGGTAGGAATTGCGATAATGCCGAAGAAACTCTGCAGTATCATGGCTAGGTAGATCCCCGACGACTGCAAGCTAGCGGGCAACGCCGAGAAGAACGGCGGGACCACGTAGCTCAGAGGGTAGAGCACCACCGTCCAGACGAAGGATCGCCACACACCGACCCGGTCGACGAAGATGGGAAATATGAACCCCTGGATAAACAGCCCTAGGAAACCTTGGATGGATAGGTAAACCCCAACGTCGTGGAGCGTGTATCCTAGACCGCCGATGAGGTCCAGGTGTCCTGGGGGCGCTGCCGGCCTGTCGAGAAGATGTGTCGGGAGCAGTGCCGCGAAGGCCATCTGGTGGTACGAAACGAGAACCAGGGCGATGGTGACCATAATGATGGTGAAGTTGAAAGCGGGGCCCGTATATTCCTCGAATTCAGCCTCACGTAGAGAAACCGCGTCGGTCTGGCCCTTGATGGAATGGACCGTGCCAAATGACTTGCGCCGAAGATGGCCGCTTTGTTCTACAGTCACAGGAAGGTCCTCTTCTATGATAATGGCATCGCTAATGACCGATTTGCCGGGGGAATGAGTTAGTTGACCCCGTGTTAGGGGCGTTGTCTCATCATCATCGTCTTCAATAACCGCTACGTTTCCCTTGGTGGCCAGCTGCTTGTTAGTCTTGTATAGCGTGCCACGTGGGTTCGTCTCCTCTAGCAATAGCATGCCCTGAATGACCACTATTATGATGACGACGACACAGACTAGGTTTGGCAGGAGATATGGGTATCGGCCAAAGAGGCCGTCAGCTGGAAATAAAGAGGGATAGAACACTGCGGGCTGCGCGAGGAAGCCACCCATAGCCGATCCGATGATACCGCCCAGCATCCAAACAAAGGGCTGCGAGGCATATGCTGCGGCTGTTTAATGCGGCGCGTCAGTCAGAAAAAATACCAAGAGCGGTCAAGACAATAGGATTGGCGTACGTTCATGCTCAGGGACCTTGACCATCTCGGCAACCATAGTCTGCATCGCCTGTTCAACGTCATCAGCTCGCGTTCGCTTAAAAGCTGTGCGGAACCAGCTCTCGATTGTAGTTCACTACCATCGCAGCGGCCTCCAATGCAACGAGACAGTGGAATCAGGCGCACCGGGCGATAGACTTACCCCCACGTTGCCATTAAGTGCGCCTCCGATAAACCGGGCCAGGAGCGCAACCCAGTACTTCTCCGCAAGGCCGAAGATCAGGCACGATATAGCGACACCGACCAGTCCGGACAGTACTATAGGCTTCCGCCCGTATTTGTCAGAGAGCGCACCCCAGCCAATGGCCGTCATCGCCTCAGCGATTGAGTACGCGGATACTAGAAGTCCCGCATAGAATGCCGCGTCTCTGCCGTCGCCGCCGTTTAGTTCCTTCACCATGACGTACGCGTACGCCAGGATGGAGTTGAACGCGATGGGCTCTGAGAAGCGACATATCGCTGCGTTCGAGAGTAGGAGTTAGTGATTCTCGTCGGGATCCGAGGTCACGACAGAGAGACGAACGGTTGCGCAGTGGAGGGTGTCTGAGGCTGTCGCAGGAGGCATGTGATGAGGAGAGGGTGTGGGATAATTAGGTATCAGGACATACCGAGGATTGTGAGCTGTTTGAGAGGGAACGGCGGCGCCGGCCCGTTATCCCGTGTTAGTGGAGCCATCTGCTGTTTCATGGCATGAGGCCTGATTAGAGGTTGCAAGAGGCAATTCCAAAAAGCCCCGGATCGAGGAAATGAGCGGCACTCTAGATAGATAACTACGCACAACTGACTTGTGTTGCTTGTATCTCCGTTGCTCTCTGCTTGCTCTGGTTCGGTTCCATCTTACGGGGAGAGGAGAGAGAGGGGTTAGAGATCCAGGATTTCGAGCAAGCGTGCGTATCTTTATGGCCCGGCACCAACAAAGTCGAGACTGATACTGTAGATAACGGAAGCGGGGCTCAGGTGTCAGGTGTGGAATCGGCGCCGCCGGTAAGGGGAGAAAGGAATAACAAGAATGAAAAAAAAAGCGGGAATAAAAAGAAACGAAGTTAGAGGTGAGTGCTTTCCGGCTGCTTAAGCGATTTCAGCTCTGGTGTTCAGGAACCGGACGGGGCTCGTGGCTGGTTCTTAGCATCTTCGCACATCCCCCGGGATAGGAAGGGAAGATCTGACGGAGGTTAGAGCTGGGGAAGAAGGTGAACGGTATGGCAAGTTCAGACAGTAGTAGATAGAAGGTAGTATAAGTAGGTAAAGCGTGGTATTGAACTAATTCCTAAGCGATGGGTCTTCCGGGCGAAGGTAGGACCGATGGGTAGACTGTCTTGGATTATCCCTACTTGTTACGTTCCGCCACCGACGGGGAGTGTCTCAGTATGTTGTATATAACACTGATTAGCAATACACTTTTACCTGGTACTATGTGAGTTATAAGCCGTGATGTGATGTAACGGCCCCCGCAAGCACGTGGTTAACATTCAGAAGGGCCCAGCTAGGTAGACGGATCAGTTTCGCATTAAGAGATTCTCGCACTACCTATAGGAAGGTTGATGGAGAGGATCCCTTTATTAGGGATATTACTGTATAAAGCGTGTAGATAGAATAGGTAGCATAGATGTACCTAAGCATGTATCCCGGGTTTCCTTAACCGTGTGCAGGTAGG
The DNA here is from genome assembly GCA_028637635.1 of Xylariaceae sp. X802. Classification (NCBI taxonomy): domain Eukaryota; kingdom Fungi; phylum Ascomycota; class Sordariomycetes; order Xylariales; family Xylariaceae; species Xylariaceae sp. X802. The sequence goes on along the minus strand of JAJFDH010000037.1, from coordinate 107,962 downwards.
GCACCGGACCAGCTGCCTCCGTGGTTGCGTTCACGATGGCGTTGGTTATCTCATGGCCGGCCGGCTAGATATAATAAGTCCATCAAGAGCAGGTCGATCCGAGGTGTCGTGCCCACAGTGCGCGGAAGCCCGACTGCCCATCCCCGAGACTGGCATGGCCCGCCTGTCGCATCTTTGCGGCCTATACTGCGATGACGTAGCGCTCTGTCTGGCCATGAATCCACCCCCACGGACCCCTGTGGCAGCTGTTGTTGATCGGTACGGCTTCACGTGAAGATGTTGTGATTGCGGGTATATGGCTGCAAAGGGGGTGTGGGAGACTACCTATCCATCCGTGTGCTGGTCGCCACGGAGTAAAGTAGTAGGTAAGTAAGGCTGAGGCCGTTATGAAGTGACTCTGCAATGGTATATAGCCTTACCTAATGACAACCAACGGCATGTGCATCGATGAATGAATCACCCAATGCCGGCTCTCTTTCTATCTCAGTCTATCTAGTCTCGCTATGCTATCTATGAAATCGTCTATGAGCCTCAGCCCAGTACAATGTGGAGTGACGTACGCCGTCCAATGCAAAATCTATCTAAATCTCGTGAATTATAAACACAGAGAGTATGCCGGGGCCTCTCTAGTAAGACGCAGTCTCGTACTTGGACTTGTTCCTAACAATCTTTCCAAATTTGAAAAGCACCCAAGGCATCGGGAGAAGAGCGATGGAGATGAAACCAAGCAAACTCGAAGCCCAGACCACACCGAGATTCTGATAGACTGCGTCAAGTTTTCAACATATCAGTACTGAGCGGAGCTTGAATACCGGCGGAAGAGGCGACTCACGTTGGAGAGAAAACAAGGGGAACACGGCAGCTAGAGTGTAGCGAGCGAGACTGTTGGCACTAGTAGCACTGGCAACATTTGTACGGTGGTATACATCACCAATATATTGGAGGGCGCCTATAAAGAGGCTAATGTTTCCCGCACCAAAGATCACGATGGCTAGGATAGGCACCGCCGCCGAGATGCTAGGCCGGGCCGTCCACGCAAACAGAAAGATGCTGATCGGTAGGGCGATGCTGCCGACCATTGCCGGAAGCAGTCGATACTCGGGCGGTACCTGGTGCGGCGGGAATCGGTGGATTTGGGGCAGATAGAACAGTCGGTTGCACAGCTCGACATTGATGGCGCCTAACATGGAACCCACGATGATGGCTATAAACACTAGCCCGGATTGCTCTATGGTAAACCCATAGACCGATTCGAAAACGTAGAAGAGAGCGCCGAAGAAATTGAAGAGAACGCCGAAAATGAACGCCACGTACAGGCAAAGGCCGCCCACAATGAGCTCGGTAAACATCATGTGGAGCGGCCGAAGAAGCCCGATGGTGAAAAGCTGTTGGAAAATAGTGAGCAATGGCGGGCTATCGGGCGGCTCCATCCCCAGCTGCCTCAACCGGCGCCGTTGGATTACAGGATGGTAGGTTTCAATCCCAATCAAGATCCATACCAAACTAAAGACGGACAGGAAAACAATCGTGTATTGAGTCCACCGCCAACCAACACGGTCGACGAGGAAAACACCAAGGACAGGCCTATGAGTCTGTTAGTTGGTGTAGACGGCGGGCCACGCAAACCTTTTGCTCGACCTACCCAAAGCCAGGGCCTAGGAAAGGGCTCAATATGTATAGGTTTGCCGGCGTCCCCCTTTCGGCGGGCGTGTACACCTCGGCAAGGAATCCACTGCCGATAGACAAGCTAGGGCCATAAGCAAAGCCGGCGAGAAACCGCAATATGCAAAGGCCCGCAAATGAGGTAGTAAAACCGGCTCCTAACGAGAAAAGCCCACCTAGGATTGCAGCCCCAATATAGACCGCTTTCCGGCCTGCCGTTTCCGAAAGAGGACCGCCAAGCACGGGTCCCATGCCCAGCGCGAGTACATAGGTCGTAAGCGGCAGGAAGGCTACCGTGCTGGAAACCCCAAAATCATCGATTAATTGTTGGTGTGCTGGACTGATGATGGATGACCCCACAGATCTACAAAGTGGACTCGCGGTTAGTGTTGAAGAGACGTCGACGCGTATGCTCGGTATACACGCACCCCGTGAAGGCGATGAGCGCAACGCCTGCTAATTGAATGTTCTTCCTCCATTTTGGCCAATTGTATGGGTTCTCCGGGTCATTATTCCAGTTAAACTCCGTTGACGCCTCATTTCCAAGCTTCTCGGCTGGCTGGTCTCCAGTTGACAATGAGTCGTCCGGTTCGGGCATTTCAAATACCATCCTGTTCCCCGGCTGCTTCACTCGGACAGCTGCCTTTCCCTCTTTCCTTTGCTATCCAATTGCTGTAATGGGCTGGCGGCTCGGTACGGTAGTCATTTAATCCGGCAGTGTCGAAAGAGGTAATGCTTGTTCACAGAGCGCTGAGAGCGAGCTATCGATCATTCAAAACGTTCTTGATAAAGACGAAAGCATTACGGAGGCGGTCCGCTACGCTGCATTCCCGGCGTTGAACGGATGAAAACGAAACGCATAAACAAACAAACCTGGATCCTACATATATGAACATAATTGACAAAAATTACCGGTATAGGTACCTAGTGCAGTCAGGTGGCCGCATTTAGGCTCGGCGAGGAGCGCCATCAGAGCTGGACGACAAGCATTCTTTGTCCGCTTGATGATCCATAACCTATTAGGTAGGCGATCCGGTGAATGTGTAGACCGTACCTAGATCGTGCAAAGTGCGAATCTCCGGACCCAGCCTCGGCATATTGGAGCGGTATACATTATGTATGGTGCTGATTATTCATCATGAGAAATCAATTTCGAGATGCCTGTGCATGCAGTAAGCGGCGTTGGCTATCGTGATTCCCCAGCACTCCTGGGCATCTGGATAGGAAGTCTTGCAATAAGTAGAAGAAATGGAATGAGCACCGGCAGGAGTTGAGATGTGTGCGTTATGAATCAGGTGTCTATTTGTACAGACGGGAGCGATTCAGAATCACGACCGACGCCGAGACTGCTACCAGGTAGGTTAGGCTAGGTATGTAATACGGTGTGTCCAACTGCTCCTGAAACTGTCGGGACTCGAGTATGTCTTCGTTGGTAAGGTTATCTTTTAGTGGTCACTAATCCACTAGCTCTACTATAAATCCCAGGCTAGCCACAGGCCCACAGCCACTTTGCCAGGAGTCTAGTGCCCTAGATTCATCATTTTACCGTATGACGCTCTCGTCGCATACTGTTGTAATCAGGCCAACCACCATTGGTGCTCGGCCAATAACTGAGGGGCTAAGTACTTCGTACACTAGGCAGGGCGGTGGTGGCCCACTTGGGTGCCGTATTATGCATCTAACGAAATAATCAGACTTATCCAGGAATGTAGCACCGTCTTTATGAAATTTCTAAAATCGAGTTTCTTCGAATCACCATGTCAGAGCCGACATCATCGGTCTCGGCGACAGAATCCCTCTTCAACGTCAGTGGGCTTCTAGAAAACCCGGTATTCGCCGGAGGGTTTGGCCTCGCGTCATTGGGCGCTGTCCTAGCTTTCGCGCGACGAGGCGCCCTCACAACTGCCAGCCTGATCAGGCGGCGTCTACTTGTCAATGTCGAGATCAGCAGGCAAGATCCAGCATATCCCTGGCTACTCGCGTGGTTATCCGAGCCTCGCCCACAGACTTCCTTCCTCGCCAAGCGCCTCACGCGCATCAACAAGCTGTCCGTGACTACGACGACGAGCACCACTCCAAATGGACCCACGCAAGCCAGCTTCTTCCTGCAACCCGGCTACGGACGGCACATCGTCAAGTACAAGCATGCGTACATCGCTGTAAACAGGGAGAAGCAGTCCACTGCCAAGACGAACACCGGCGAGCCGCACGAGACACTAGAGCTAACGACGCTGTACGCGCACCGTCACATTTTCGAGGATGTCTTTGCCGAAGCGCGCGCGCTGGCTCTTCAGGCCAACGAGGGCAAAACAGTGGTATACTCCGTGAGGAATTTCGACTGGGTGCCCCTGGGCGCGCCGCGTAGGAAACGCCCCTTGGCTAGCGTCATTTTGGATGAAGGGGTTAAAGAAGGCATCCTGAATGATGTAAAAGACTTCCTGGGTCGTCGCCAGTGGTATGTCGATCGCGGAATACCCTATCGTCGAGGGTATCTCCTTTACGGCCCACCAGGCAGCGGCAAGAGCTCGTTTATTCAGGCACTTGCTGGCGAATTGGATTATAGCGTGGCCATGATTAATCTTAGCGAGATTGGCGTCACCGACGACAAGCTCGCCTTCCTCCTCACTAAACTCCCGGAGCGCTCCATTGTGTTATTGGAGGATGCCGACTCTGCGTTTGTGAACCGGAGAAGGCGTGATGCTGACGGTTATAGTGGCGGGACCGTTACATTTTCCGGGCTTTTGAACGCCTTGGATGGTCTGTCTGCTGGCGAGGAGAGAATTGCGTTTCTTACCACCAACCATGTTGAATTGCTCGACCCGGCTCTGATCCGGCCCGGGCGAGTCGACATGATGGTCCGTGTCGGGGAAGCCACCCGGTACCAAGCCGCCCAGATGTGGGACCGGTTCTATGGGGACGTGGACCCTGAAGGTGTCAACAGAGAACGGTTTCTGGCGCGTCTAGACGAGCTAGGATTATTCCGTGAGGCCGATGAAGGGGTGGTCCCCTTACGGACCAGCACGGCTGCGATTCAAGGGCTTTTCCTCTTCAACAAAAATGACGTTGAGGGCGCCATTAATATGGCCGAGGGCCTGATCCCACAGAAGTTGGAAGCAGATCCGCAAAACAGCTCAACACCTGTAACACGCCTGTAAAACATTTATATCATATCTAGATACCCAATCCAAATAGAAGAGGAACCGGGCGTCCGGGAATTCTCCTATTATCAAAATCCAAAAGCAATTTAGCTTTCGCGGCGCGGAATGTATACATATTCGGCAAGCCGCCAATTTCTTTGTGGGTAATACCGGTACATACAGCGTATACATACCGGCAGTAGGTATTCCAACACCGAAACTGGCCAGACTAAATGAGTGTACGAAGTACTTAATTGCGAATCCCGAGAGCGTATCGCACCCTTCACAACAGCCGAAGCCATCTAACCTCATGTATTCAGCAAAGCCCTACCTCACGCTATTCCTTCAGCGGTATCTCCTGTCAGGATGGTTTTTCTCATCCTACGTACTAAATGCCTAGGGGAGGTTCGCCCTCGGAAAACCGGTTGCAGATTTGTGTCCACGGGTATCTAGCCATAAGGCGTTCTCATTGATCCCCGGTACTCCGTATGCTCTTCTAGGGTTTCAATGTTGAGTAAGAGTTGCAATGTCTGCCGCCGCAACCGCTCACCGGCTCCTGAGAGGATTGCGGAACATAGCAAGGAACTCAAAGTTAGTTACTCGGCGCGTTCATCGCTGCCGTGAAGCCCCAAACAACCTGCCCGGGCGGTGCCGGCAAATAGGACTTTGCGGACGACGAATGAATATGCGATTATCATCCCCGCCTGTTGACAGCTCTATAGCGTGGTTCTACGGCATGGCTGTCATCGGACGATGCATACATATTGTGGCGCAAAAAGCATGCGAAAACCAGGTCCAGGGAGGTAACAGTCATGGGAGTTCAAAGCATGGGTCACGGCATGGCTGGAAGTCGACAGACCAACAGCGGCGAGAGGATATGCATGTCGGGGAATCTCTCCCGTCATGTAGAGAAGGCCCAGGAATCAACGCCATTGGAACCCCAGTCTATTTTGAAATCTGTTGTGACCATGAATAGCCTTCCTGAGACTGGAGACACAGACCCCTCACATGGGCATGCTGTATCTAGGTGTTAACTAGCAACGATCCCTCTGGATTCCGCACAGGAAGCAAGAGTACCTAGCCATATTACCAGATTATACCACTAATTGAACCTTCAGCTTATCTCCCTTGACTATCTCATCCTCCAATCCCATTAACTCGGGTAGATCCCATGTGACATTGATATATCGCCCGCCAAGCCACTCTCTCCTTTTTGCTGTCAAGTAAACGACCGAGTCGGCAGCCAGCTCGGCCATGTCGACGAAAGCTATAAGCATGGTAAGCCATTCCGGTCAAGCTCATGACAATTCACGTGGCACGATGGGAAGTGACTGGGCTTAACACGTACCAGCGGCGATTGATCCTGGGGGTTTTCCACCCGGGCCAGTGGACACCATATCGGTTGGGATATTCCCAGGATGTATGGCGAACGCCGTGATGTCCTTGTCGCCATAATCGGCATGAAAGAACTCTGTAAGCCTCAAGACGGCGAGCTTCGAAGTCTGGTAGGCACTGACCGCCGGCATACGTAAGTGCGCGCCTACACTGCTGACAGCAACGAATGTTTGAAGGCCCTTGGCCGAGAGCACGAGCGGTACGAGAGCACGCATTACAAGGTACGGAACCTTAACGTTGACGGCCATCGTGTTCCACCAGTCATCGGGATCGGCTTCCGCGATCCGGCCTAGACCGGACAAAAGGCCTGCATTGTTGACCACGATGTTGATATGCCCGAAGGTTTTTCAATCTCAGCTGCCGCCGCGTCGACGCTCTCCCGGCTCGTCACATCGAGCTTCAGTTCGAGGATCTCCGGCTCTGGCTTCCCCACGTTGGCGGCTTCGGCCCTCATTGCCTGAGCGGTCTCGCTGAGATTTGAACTTGCGCCTATGGCGATCTTGGATGCCCCTGCTTTGGCGAAAGAGACACCGATGCTCTTGCCTATGCCCCTGGTGGCGCCACTGATGAAGACTGCTTGGCCTTTCAGGTCTGCCTTAATCGGGTCGATAGCAGGGTAAGTGTCGCTATGGACAACTGAGGTTGTATCGTAGTCTCCTGCGGACTGTTGGTTAACATACGAATGGAACGGGAGTGGCTTGCCTTCCTAGACCTACCTGGGCCCTGCAACGGGTCGAGGGTTCCTTTCGGGGGCGGCATCTTTCTTTCAAATTCAAGCTATACACAATTAGTCCAAAGCCGTCGCCGCCGCTCGTGGTGCTGGCGATTGAGTGGTAAAGGGACCTACTAGGGGATCCACCCACGGAAACCCCCTTCGCTGCGCTCAGCGAAGGGGGTTTCCGTGGGTGGATCCCCTAGTAGTTGGACACAGCGAATGGACAATCTGAGGTCAAGAAGGCTTTATAAATCCCCATCTTCGATGTCACGTAATCTATACTACCGCCGCCAAACTGTTCTTGGTTTGTCATCATACATTGTGTCTGTTCATACAGATCCCAAAATCTATAGGGACATTACGCGGAGTTACGTACGGACGTTAGTTTTTTGAAGTCCATCGCGTGTCGCCAGGGATCGACAGTAACATACCTACACATAAGTTCACATAGCTGCATAGGCGTCTGTCAGGTAGCTATTTCGCATATCCCACATTTTCCATGAGAATGGTACCCCATGGCTGATGTCCGGGCAATACCTAGCGAAGACCGCGCTGAAGTAATCTACATAATTGCTGCTAATCCGCCATCGTCGTCTTCTAGTATCCCTCTGGCTAAACCGGCGGATATTGGGATCCGAGTCGTGTTAGTAGGGGGTGAAGCGACCGATGATACGGAACGGCGTGTTGAAGAACCGTCGAAAAGCTGTTAAAGGTTGGAGCGAAGCTCAAATACAAGTCTGGGTCCAGCGAATCCTTCATAGGTAACATAGGTAGGTATAACAGCAGATCATCAGGGCCGCTCAGTTCTAATAATACCTACGTAGACCCAACCCATCTCGAGAGGCCGGCGAGGGCAGAGCGGTCGGCTGTTAGAACTTAGGATTGACCAACATTAGCGTACCGAGGGTTTTGACCGCACAGAAACAGCCACAATTGAAGCCCATTCTCACCTCGAGTCAAATCCTTGTAAGCTAATAGGTATCTAGTATTAACCTGGTGGATTCGTGAATATGTACGAAGTACCTAGTCCGTATGAGTACCTAGTACCGTAGTGTGGTACGGAAAAGTGCTAATCAGCTACGGCGTGTTTACGGTGGGGTTTAGCGGTCTTATCTGAGCAACACTTTTAACCCACGTATTCCGTGAGTTCCAGGGAGCTGGGCAGGGAGGTGTTTAAGACAATTCCATTCCCGTATCCCTGTACTGTAAAACGCGGGCGGATCCACTTCTCCATTTCGCCATATGTAACTTGACCAATGGTTGCTTGTCTTCATGACAATCCTAACGGCTTCCAGTTCGACTTGTTGGCACAGCCGCACAGCCGGGCGCCGGCGCAACTGACAAGAGCCCGCGCAATCCATCGAAAGTGACGCGGCAGGCAGCCCGCACATGGTGAATACCGTCTACAATACATACCTACACTACCTACATTAACTCACCTTGTAGTTAATACATCCGTAATGCTCATCAGCGATAGAACTACCTAGTATTCGGGTATCACGCGGATTCACTAATTACCGTAGTCGGCTAGATACCTAGGTAGCTACTTCGCAGAGTACACTACCTACCAAGTAGGTCCACTAGGTAGGTATCTACCTAGGTACTACATAGGTAGTATGCCAGTGCCGGCTGTCACACGCGGATAGAGGATTTTAAATCGGATTTCCGTATTCGTCATGGCGCGGTGCCTACCCGGGCCAATGGGCACCGGCTCCCAGCCTATTGGGACCCTCGGGACGACTGTGATCCGATTCGGGAGGTTTGTCTGCCGACGTCGCTAGGCTGGACGCTCTCCTGCTAAGCTATACATAGCAGAGTCATCCCCCCGGTTCTCGTTGTCGTACCGGTACTGCCCACACATCCTCGATGCGCCAAGCCGTGGAATCTCCTGACATCCGGGGCGCATGGAGACGTCTTACGGCTGAGGCACCGCTAGACGCCGCACCGAGTTCGAACATGCGCGCAATGCGGACACCAATACCTAAACCTGGCTCTGTGGTCTGCAGCGGTTGTATGAAGCCAGACGAGCAAGCACTGGCCAATGCCGGAACTCATGGGGATAAGGTATCCAGATGGCATGGCGTGTTAGTACAGTCTACCTGCTTGGCCGCTTCAGCTACCTATCTTCGTCTAGGTACTGTATCGACATGACCCAACGCATGGCATGCTGGCGCCCGTGGATCAGCCCTGCTCGCTGATGTGTACACTACCAGGTGGTGTACGAAGCCTGTGGCTAAGCGCTCGCCATAAGCTCCGTGTTCATGCCATTATCATTTACGCACCGGTGTGTTCGTGATCTGCGAATGCTGTAATAATATACCCGCTGCCCGTCGGTAAAGCGTCTCTCAGAGCAAGTAGTATAGCTGCCCGGTACTTTCGCCGTACGCCATACAGGTAGCTCTTATCGCACTAGACTGCCAAGCTGACTGACTCGTTGGTGGCTCGTTATGACCATGAGCGCATCATGACGAGGGTTAGATACCCAACTACGGGGGTCTGGCTTGGTCTTAAGTATACCAGTCTCGCCCCGGCCAGCAGTTGTCCCCGGTACAAAGGTTGGCGGCCAAGGAGAACAAGCTAGGTATCGCGGTTGACTCTTGTCGCTTCATATACCCTCTTCCCTACACAACCTTACCTACAGCACACCTACCGTCCAGTCACCGACGCAATACGAACCGATCATCATACCATTCTCTCGCGCGTTGAAAATATCCTATCAGTATGGGGCTCCGAAGGAAGGAGGTGTACACAATCATCACGCCGATCCCTCCCTTCATCCCCCGGCAACTAGCCATCGACATTCTTCACAGCCATGGCGAGGTCATCAACCTAAATCCCCTCGTACTCAGTCATAAACGGATCGAAGCGCCCCGCAATGCCGCCGCCGACGAGTATTTTTCGACCTGGTACGAAATCACCGAGCGGGTCAAGATTGTGCCGGGCATGGGTAGATTCGGCTGCAGCAAGATTTCATTCAACGCCTGCTTTCACGACCTGCCCTGGGGTCTTCAGACTCACGTCTACGCACCCCTGAGTATCGACATGCGCAACAGGTATCGCATCGGCGGAAACCAGTCCGGGTACGAACCGCCAGAGCCTCCCGAGCTCGGACTCTCCGAGCTGGGAACCCCGAAGGACGGCCTGTATTTGAGGGAAGACATCGAAATACGATGCAATATCACCATGGTCTCCACGGTGAAGGCGCAGATGAAGGCCGCCAGCAAAGAGATGGTTGGGCGAATCATCAAGAAGGCCGAATTATTGGATGCTGGTGTGCTACAAGCTATGATTAGGGACGGGATGATGAAAACGTTTAAACCCCAAGCGGGAGCATTGGCAGTCGGGGTCGACGCCCAGTCGAGATCACCGCCCATGTCGCCATTGGGTACTTATGCCCAAGGGCTTCCGCCGACCCAGGACATACCATACCAGATCCCGCGACCGCTATCCTCGCAGACCTTCCGCCGCCCGGGGACATCCATATCCTCCAAATACCCCCCGTCTCCCCGGCCGCTGCAACCGCAGTGGGCGCCCGCCAACCAGATCCCGCGCGGCAGCGTTGTGTCGGAGATGCAAGGTATATCCGAGATGCAAGGTATATCCGAGATGCAAGGTATATCCGAGATGCAGGGTATATCCGAGATGCAGGGTATATCCCAGATGCAGAGTTTCCCGATGGAGCTCCCTGGCGACTTCTGCTATGCGCAACCGCCTCAGCAGTTCCAGTCGGGAGTGCCGTCGCCGCCCATGAGTGTTGAGTTGCCTACGCAATACGAGATGCATAAGCAGCTCAGCACTGGCCAGTTGCCCGATGAACAGAACCCGCAGATCCGTCAGTACAACTCGGGGGATTACGTCGGGTTAATGACAAGATCTTGAACCGAATTGTTAGTGAAAGAGGTTGGGGTTATATACGATGGAATGGCTTGTAATGAAAATAGGACGGGAAAGCGATAATTTTGATTCAAACTCGGGGTTGGAAGCGATGTTTTTTACGTGGGATTCCTTTTATCTGTAGAAGGTATAGTACTTCACGGTACAGAGAGGCGTTGGTGGATTTTGATACCTTGTGCGCGCTTTGGATTGGGAACTCATGTCTTTTATAAAAAGCATTAATTTGAAGGTTGTTTAACTTTACTCCCTAGTAATTATATAGTATCTTTCTAGAGCAAGAGTTATTCCATTTGACGACAATTCGCTGTGACTTGTTACGTCGTAGTGGTGGGAGTCTCGTGGTATTCGTCAAATGTCCCGTCCCGGGTGAAAGCCAAGAGGGAGGGATTGAACATCGCATTTCCGATGGCAACTATTCCGTACACTAGAATGACTTTGATTTTCTTTATTTTTAAGACCTGTTTAATACAAAAACGCGATAATGACAGGGAGATTTGTCATCCCCAAACTCCTCACCTTTTATACCCGGGATCAATCGGCCCGCTTCACGCAGAAAGGATTCGGCGAAAAGATGCCGTACGGATCAACCGCTTTCCGGATCTGCCGAAGCTTGTCGTACTTGGCCTGATCCTCATAGTAGCAGTTCCAGACAGCGTCCAAATTCCAGTCTCCGTACGAACCCCATAGGACGCGGCGATCCTGCTTTGAGAAGATACCCTTCGGCCCGATGGCCTGTTCGTCGTTCACCAACTGCCAGTCGTTGGCACGCGCCTTTGCGTCGTCGTTGCTAGAGTGCCGAGTTAGCCGGTGCTCGTCTCTTCGGGAAAGCCTGGTTCCGGAACGGCCCCACGTGCTCGGGGGGTGAACATGTCATGTACCGGTATCACTTACTGGAAGCAGTCCATCGTGCAACCTATACTTGTATCTCGCCAGCTATACGCCGTGCCATTGCCCGCATTGCGTGTGAACATAGAGTTCTTGCCGCCGAAGCACTGCAGCTGCGCAGAGAGCCAGCAGCCGTTATGGTTGGGGCTAACAATCGCATCGATCCGCTGAGTAACCCAGTCAGCCCAGCCGTCCTTCGCCAGCGTGCGCGAATTGGTGCTGTAAGTGCGCTTGATGTACGGCTTCTCGAACTCCCGAACATTCCGGAAGATCCAGTCGCCGGTCAGCTTCGACATGGGCTTCTCTTCGACGTCGTTGTCGCCGAGAATCCAATCCGAGCCTTCCTTTATCCGGTCGAACCATGACATGTCGCACTCGTCGCCACTTTCGAACGGCACCCATTGCGCGTAGACAATGATGGTTCGTGGCCAGGCGATAAGGCCGTTGTCGCCGTACAATTCGGGATGCTCGCGAGCCATCACCTCATCGAGGTCAGGCCATAGATCGAGAAGCGGGAAGGACGAACTCAGGACACTGATGCAGAGATCATAGTTCCTGGGGAAGTTCTCGTTATCCGACATTTCGACAAGGATATCCATCAGGCGCTTGAGCGTCTTGGTGTCGTAGAAGTACAGCGCCTTCATTCCTTTCGAGCCGTTGTAGTCCTCATCGCGATGCACTTGGATCGAGAAGTGCGTCAGCACACCAAAGTTTCCCGGGCTGCCGCCGAGGAAAGCCCAGAACAGATCAGGGTCCGTAGTTTTGGTGACCTCCTTGAAGTTGCCGTCGGTATCTATGATCTCGAGCGATATAACGTGATCTCCTAGAAGACCGAAACTGCGTGCCAGTTGCCCGTAACCTAGGCACATCCGTTAGATCATCTATCCCAAGGGATCTTTGCGTTATCAACACCAGCGGAATGGGGTATGCTGGAAATACTCACCGCCACTCTGAACATGTCCACCGAGACTAGACAATCCAAGTCAGTATTTCCTCTTTGCTCTTGGGCTTTTGTAGCAGGTGCAGCACGGCCTGCGCCCGATGTTCGCCGGAATGAGGGAAGACTATTTTGAATGTAACTTACTGGACTTCGGTACACTGCCCATGAGGAACAAATACTTTGTTCTCCGTGAGCCAGGCGTTGAATTCGCCCAGGCTCCAGCTTACGCTTGTCCGGGCGTAACCCTCCGTCCGGAAGAGGGCACGATCATCCGGGCCCCTGAAGCTTTGCTGTAGATCTAACTGGATGTTGGGCGCACTCGTCGATGATGCTCCGCTGTACTGGTGGCCACCGGTTCTGATGGCAACAGCTATCCCCTTTTCCTTGGCATACTTCAGTGCGAGGGCAATGTCTTCGCGCGTCTTTGGCCTGACGATCAGGCCAGGGTTCAGATCCCGCTCCTCTCCATACGTGGAGGTCGCGTATTGGTAATTATTGAGATCGAAATCTTTGGTGCCGGGAACGTATTGCGCGCCCGAGACTCCAGCAATTGTGGCCATTGTGCGAGGAGCTTTGGTGTTGCGGTATTGAAGACAGTTTTAAAGACCTATCCTGAGTTTCGAGTGAGGCTGCCTGTTGATGGCTTTCTTCGGATACGGAAATCCATCATCGGGTTACCGCATTCCTTATATATTCCCAGCTTGCTAGCTGATAAGCCGTCTGCTTACATTACTCGATATACGCTAGAGTAATCAATGGAGATGGTAACGGCCATTCCAGTTGCTTTTTCGACCATTCCTCTCATCTGGTTTGCCCTCCGACTTACGCTCCACGACTCAGCTCCATATCACACAGCTCCTAGTGGTATGCATAATGCACCCAGGGTGATCTGCGGTATAAGAGCGAATGGAAGGGACCGGCGACGCAAGCCTGGCGTGCCGCCGTGAGTAAGATACCTGCGCGTACATGTTCTTGGGGGCCGTCCGCTGAAATGGTTACTTTACGTCCGCCATGGTCCTTCTAGGATGACGTGGATTGATACCTAGTTGGTAAGGCAGTGAGCATCCGCATGATACATCGCACTGCCTTGTCCAATGTCGTTGGCGCTTGATATGGGCGCAGGCGCACGTCAGCCGAACAACGGGTGAGCCTAGAACGAGCAATTGTCACTCGATACATAGCAGCTCTATTGAACTAGTTCGAAGCACGAAGCACGAAGCGCATCCCGTACGGACTTCCGTGACTTGGCAGGCGGCTAGAACCTTCTGTACAAGGCAAGTTAGCCGATCAATTGTAGGCAGTGAAGAATTTTCAACGGAGCAGCCGCTGAATATTGATAGCTACACTACATACCGTGTTGCTTCGAAGACGTTACATTACATTTCGGGGTAGGCTTTTTTTTCTTGCTTTGTTGATTGTTTTTTTGCGGGCCTTGACGATGTCACGATGGTTTGGCGGAACTTGCCTGATGCGACGGTTGAACGATGGATTAGGTACCCGAGCAGTGCAACGGTAATCCGTACCAACAACTATGGACCTCGATCTACTTCGTACGATACACTACACTATAACTAAGAGGTATTCGCATGCTTACTAGACTAGTGTAGGTATTATAGGCAATACACAGATAGACGTGACATTATGGCAAGAGCAGTTGAAATCGTAAATTTCGTTCTTTACTCTAGAGGTCTGCAGCTTCGAAGTCTACCTAGACATTGCCTTACATAGAACGCTGGCACAGAGCGTCATGTTAGAATTGGATCACCTGGCTACCGGTACGTAAACATTTTTTTTTTTTTTTGATGTTCTGGAGTCTGACAATTCTGGCCACCTGCCTACGGACGGACGCACACCACCTACCTCTACCTACACTACCTAGTCCTATACCTACTACTTCTCCGCTGTATAATGTGCTGGTGTCCAGCTTTCAGCTCACCTGCACAAGGCGCTTAACAGCCTGTTTGAACCTGCGACGTGCGTGTTCGCATTAATGTACTAGATACAGCCCACCGATATGTAGGCATGTCACGCAATTGGGTGAAGACGTTGGTGGTTACTTATTATTACCTATCTAGGTACTTCGTACATAGAATAGCCAGTCTAGGTACCTATAGGCTTTGGTATTGTCAAGCGGCATGAAACGGTTGCCAGGTATTACGTACTTCGTACTTTGTAGGTAGATCCAACCTTAGGTATTGAAGATGAAGGAAGCACTCTCAGTGGGATTTCAAATAGTGGGACGCTGGTTCCCGGTCGTTCCCGGTCCACTCGCAAACACATCATACATGGGGTTGACGATTCTCTAGCCTGCTGAGTGCTAGGTAGCGTACTTTAATAAGGTTGGACTTGTGAGTGGTGATAAAGTGAGAAGACGCGTGCGAAGTAGGTAGTTTAGGTACCTACTCATAACCGAACGGTCGAGAAATGGCACCTACATGTTAACGAAAGTACGTTTTCAGGTACCTAGTTGGAAGCTGGTGCTACTTCGTGTAGGCATGTATAAAACTTTCCGATGCGAGCTCCGGGGACTGACAGCTTTTATTCCGAAATCATAAGCAGAGTTGCTCTCAGCCCTTGGTGATACGGTGATACCTACTATGTATAGATGCGTCTGCAACCGGTACCTAGGTAGTCATCTTCTTCGTACGGGTCTTGACTTAAAGCCGTGGCAGGATCCGTGTTTTCGGCTACAAGAAGTTTACTACCATGTACGGCGTATTCACTACACTACCGGTACTTACAATAATAACTGCCGGAGGTTAAATAAGGAACTGGTTCTCTCTCTTTACAACCAACTCGGTTCCCCCGCCCGGTACGTGCGGGCTGCTCGGACCGAGACAACATCCGCCGAACGGAACCGGCGCTGTTATCGGGCAGTGATTGCATTACAAGCACGGACGTACCTCGGCAGTTATAACTCTCTTGAACATGATGAATTACTGGTACACAATACCTACCTAAAGTACCACTTATATATCCGGATCATCTCATCATGAAGGCTAACAACGCGCTTGTCGGTCGGTACCTACCTGGTGTGCCTGGCCTAGCGATTTAAACGGTCGTTAGGAGATGACTGGGTTACTTTTGAACGGCTCGGCGCTAAGGAATCGTTCCCAATTTCGGGGATTAAATTCTTTGCCGCAATTTCTTTTCCTTCCTGAATTCTGACCGCTTGTTTGGTGGTGTACCAGTGGCCCTTCGGCGTTATGCTCCAGATCTTGCTGAGCAGTGAGCGTAGGTAATCATGCATGATACCTAATCGAAGGACTACCTACCTATACGGGTACAGTAGTGTACCTAGGTAGGTAGGTAGTTGTGTGCAAGTAGGTTTGTTGGTTGATTCATCATCGCGATGGTGTTGATGCCTTGGCTCCTGAACTGACTCTCGGCCCAGATATACATTTTCTAGGGCAGACCTTAGATATGAAGGTACCGTAGTATGTTTCGGAGAATATTTTTGGTTTACCTATTCCTATGATGTGGCGTGCGCATGCCGTCAGGTATATGAATTAACTAAGACATCATCGAAGGGCCCCGTTGCCGAGTGAAGGTGAGGGACTTTATCACGAACACCTGTCCGGGCCTCATATTGTTCTCCTTACCGACATCCGGATGCCATTCCGTGAACGCGTCGTCTTCCCCTAGCAAATCCTGCCTGTCTGACCGGTCATTTAGCCAGGACATACCAATCTCAACATCAGAGCCGTACTTATGTCCGCCGCGCCATCGTGCGCTCGACTCCTCCTTGCCATTCCACTCAAGCCGCTTCCCATCGAAGAGGGGGAATGTCCACAGCTTCGCACACTCGACGACCGTATCCAGCTGGCTCTCCTTCTTCACGTACGTCTCGAGAACCAGCTCAAGGGTCTGAATGTCAGGCCAGTACTCCGCAAACTGCATGCCCCAGCGTCCCTGTTTCTCGAACTCGTCGAGGTTGAAATCGGGTTCCCACCCCTCCTTACGCGCTTCGTAGCCCTCCAGCATTGCGGCGCTTGTATCACGCCTATCGGTGACGTTGATCATCGGCTCGAGCCGTAGCGCCTCGTGCGGGTCATCAGATCCGGCCTGCGGGTGTGAGGTCCAAGACCACCAATCCGAGTGCGACAGGCGTAGTGTTAGATGCGTAATCTTCTTGCCTTTGAATATGCTTCTGACCAGAGCGGCGCGGGTTTCAGCAGCCCCGGGGTTCAGCATGTCGCCCCCGGATATCGTTGCCTCTTTTGCGGCGCCAAAAGATGCATACCCGGCGAGGGTGAAGCCGCGTGCTTCGTGGCCTTCATGTCGACCTTTGTTGCCTACTAACCGGGAGACTCGCTCAACGGAACCTGTGACAATAGTTAGTGTGTGCCAGCTTTCAAAATGTTTTCCTTCGGTTTGGCACATTGTGCCGGTGTGATTGGCTCGAACGTACCGCCTTCCAGCATGAATTGCTGCACATTCATGTCTACTGATGAGATGTTTGCGAACTGCCAAGGCCGCAACTTTCTGCATTGTCGAAGATTCCAGGGCGTGCATTGTAACGGCATTTCTGGTGGCACCACGTCCGGGTGCCCGTCAAACACAGTCATGGGATTGACCTGGAAGGGTACGAGGAAGGTCTCGAGGTAGATAGCGCGGCATGTGAGCAGCAGATCAAGAGAAATGCGCAATGGAGCCGCCTGGCCGGGGCGGGTATATGGCATGTTCAACGGATATAGTCTCTCAAAGTCTTCGTATTGGGTGAGGGTGTAGTCCCATATCAGCTCGCGGATCTCGGCCGGAAGTTTGGCAAACAAAGGGGATGCCAGCTGTTGGTCCACGGAGCCCGGGTTGTCGAGAATCGTGACGGCAACAGGCAGCTTTTGGATCGCTCTCCTGCGAGCAGCTGGGCCTTGGGCTTCGGACTTGGTTCCTCTTGCTAATTCGCCTGCGCCTGAATTGTCATGATTCTGCTCGGTATCCATCTTGTTCAATCTCCTGTGACCCCAATTCAGCCGTCGTAGCATCTTTGAGGTCTTCACCCACGTCTTGACGCCCATGTTCAATGAGACAATATCAAGCATATGGAAACTCGGCTCTGGTTTGTGTGCCACTCTATCAGCTGTGTTAAATTGTCTTTTCGAAGAGAGGAATAATCGTGGGCTGGGTCGTTTAGACGGGAACATGGAAGGAATCGAAATACATGTAACATACGTTCCCAACAGGCGCGAGGCTCAGGTTTTATTTGCACCGTCTACCTACCTCGTAACACAGTACATGATGCCTGATGCGTATTACCCGGAGACAAGGGCTCGATGGGTCCGAGACCTCGCATCTACGCACCTCCACTCCGATGATCTTGGTGGTTTAGACCCCTACTACCTAGGTAGGTATGCATGTAACCTTCTTGCCTGAAGTGACCTCTTTGGATACCGGTACCCACCTACATGGGGAGTTGGCGCCATATCTCATGGACAGTCTCTTGTTTAGCTAGTGTACAATGTGCATAAACACAAAGAATATAGGTTATCCATGGGTATGAAGGTAGTACTATGTAGGTATTTTCACGCATACCAGTCTTATTAGCTCCTGCTGAAGAGCATTTCCGTTGGCTCTCCTGTTGCCTTCTTGTTGGTCCTCCGTCGGCTGGTCATCAACTAGTTGGGGTTGCGTTGGAACCACGTGCAACTGCGCTGCACTACTGTACTTTGTCCGTAGTGAAATGCGGCTCGGATCTTCATGCCCTGTTTCCTTTCTACCTACTAGGTAGTCTACCTACCTAGTCTACGAAGTACCTACCTGGGAAATGATTACAGGGTGTGTCGTACATAGTAGGGCCGCGTGCAAAGTGCAGTATTATGCATCGTCTTACACTACACTACACTTGGCAACTCCTTCGTTAGATGGGCAAATATACAGGCTTACGCATCATGCCGTAATAAGTCCAGAACGGATCTATGTAATACTAATAACTACCTGTGCTGTCGGTAAACATTCGCGCCCTTTTCCCTTTACCTACGGGAATCGTGGTTGTGTATGGACTTCTCATAACACAAATTCTCTGGATTCGTAGTGTACATGATGTACACGGCGTGTAGGGTGGAGACGAGAAGAAGAAACTTAATCAAATGATATTCCTGTCCTCCCGCCACCTACTACCAACCTACCATTCGCTTAGCTGCACGAACAAGGCCGCCTCGTATGTAAGGCATAGGGTGGCGGTATTTTGCTCAACAGGAGAGACGGAATCAATATATATATATATATATATAAGTAGGAATGTTAGACATGACGCATGATGTTGACCAAGCAACAGTTGTTGAACACTATCAAAGGTAGGTAGTTGGTTACCCTGTCGGCTAAGGGCTTCAGCAGTTAACTACCGGTACACTACGGACTACAGTCTGTACTACTTGTGCATATTACTGCCGGTGCATTTGCTATATACCTACGCCTAACGGCTCCGCATCAGACCTCAAGTCGATCTGCGGGCAGCAAATTGGGTTACCAATCTGGTACCTGTATAGTTCTGCTATACGATGCCTGCAGAAATCTCACGCCAGGATGGCCTGTTCCGACTGCCACCTATTCCATTCCACTTGTTTCTAACGACACTACGAACTAGTTATACTACATACCTTCAGTGATACCATCCGGTTGATCTTTTGTCTAGGGTAATTCCTCTCGGTTGACCGGCCGGGTAGGTATGTGGCATGGTAATGCCGTACGCCGAAAATCAACTGCATATCAACGGACATACGAAGTACGTCAATCAGTCCAAGCATTCGGCATACTCGCCAAAACCGATTTTAGGTCTTGGCGAGTAGGTACCGCGCGGCTCGGCCACTCCATCTAACAGTTTAAGTCCTGGAAGTGGCGCGGACGGTGCTCCATTAGTAGATACGAAATACATGACAGCCATCCGCTAAATTCCACAAATGGCCGAGCGAGATTGAGGGCCACAGTTGGTACCGGTAACACGTCGCTTAAATTCGATCGATTGCAAGATGAAATCGATCTTACCTGTGGGGATGAGTGGGCACACCACGATATGTCCTTATGTGGCGTATTTCTTTCGGGCCTTACATCCGAGCCTGACCATTCAGCAATCTGACCCATTTGTGTAAACTGTGCGGTTCCTACCTAGGTACATACAATGTACTAGGTATTACGTGCAACATGACTAACGGGGTCTGACTACCGGTACTCCGTACTTCGTACATTCGCAGGCAACGGGCCGTCGAGTGCTTGGCGGACTGTATCGGGCCGATGGCTACCTGGACAATAGTACCAGGTAGGTACCTCAGTACCTGTGTGTCCATCTAGTGTACTTCGTACGGTTCCAACTAACAGAGGTATCGTCCTGTTAATATCCGTCTACAAGACATAATCACCAGGTAGGTCGTTCCCGTGAAGATATACCAAACAAGACGGTTTCCTGAACAACTACCTTATAAATTCCTCTTATCCTCACTCGAGTCGAAGCCCGTTACCCCGTCGGAAGAGCCAGCCATGAAGGTTTCCGACCTGAAATTTCACCTGCTCTCGAGCATGACGGTGCTCAAGCACCAAGCCCAGGACTGGCTGCTGGACAAGACACTCGGCTGGCCTGAGCAGCCGATCGTCAACAAAATCGACACGCATCATCAGATGGTGCCCGATTTCTATGCAAAGGGTACGCTACGCGTGAGACGCGCTCAAAGTCACCAGAGACCCGCTAACTAAGATATTGTTTCGGTAAAGCGGTCGCTGAGAATGGAGGTGCGTAGCTTTGGCCCCTGTACCGTGGGTCCCGCCGTGTCGCTGACCGTCCTCGAGGTGATCCTAGCGGGTGGCCAACACCAGATTGGTCTCCTACAGCCTCCAAACTGCTCATGAGACGCGCCGGCATACAGTCAGCAATCCTCTCCGTCGCCGCTCCCGGCGCCTGCGTTATCAATGAACCCGCAGAGCAGCAGGACCTGGCGCGCAAATTGAATGAATATGCTGCCGCACTCCGTGACGAGGACCCCTTTTCCTTTGGTTTCTTTGCCTCGCTCCCTGATATTCGCAACGCCACTGCTGCTATCAGTGAAATTGCTTATGCTGTAGACAATTTGGGCGCGGATGGCGTTACGCTCTTTACGCGATATGGACCGGGAAACACCTATCTCGGTCATGCTGAGTTAGAGCCCGTATGGGAAGAACTCGATCGCCGTCAAGCCGTCGTCTTCATCCAACCAACTCATCCCGTTGACACGAATCTGGTTAATCCTTATTTGCTGCAGCCCATCATTGACGACCCGCATGAAACGACTCGTGCCGCCATGGACATGATTATGAGCCGAACTATTCAGAAATATCCCAATGTCAAAGTAATCCTGAGTCACGCTGGCGGAACACTGCCATACCTCATGAATAGGCTTGCGACACCCTTGAGTAAAACCCCCGATATTGCCGCGAGATGGAAGACAGGTACAACTTACGAGGATGCTATGAGCTCATTTCGCAAATTCTACTTCGATATTGCCCTCTCATCTGCACCCCAGGTCCTATCTACTTTGTCAGCCATGGTCCCGCATGATCACATTCTTTACGGGGTATGTCTCCAAAACGGGACAGATTATTGTGAAATCAGTACTGACACGATGGTAGAGTGGCTTCCCGTACGCGCCAGCACCTGCTTACCCGGCATTCCTTGAAGAACTGGAAACCGCGGATATCACAAGCGAAATGCGTGAGAACATTAACTCGGCGAACACACAGCAACTAATCCCTCGACTTGCGAAAGGGGTATGCTCGCTGAGCGAACCATTGCCAGGGCCGCTCGAATTGAGCCATGACGAACAAGTATTATCGGGCAACTAATCTCTACGATTCTCAGTTGGTAACGCCGTTTGAATCACGTGTAAGACCTTTGGATTGGCATCGGAGTTTGTGTATTTTGCTCGTTTATCCGAGACATGGCTTGGCCCGCAGTCGCACAATAACAGGGTACCGTACATAAGAAGTCTACGGTTTAACTAGCATGTATCACTACGGAAAAAATTAATAATAATCCCTCCGTGGACTTCGCTATGCCTTCTCAGCTTCCCAGCCTTCGGAATCATTCTCTCATATTTTATCGCCTTGTTGATTCTTTCACTGTTATTGATTTGTTGGGTCTGAAGCTCATGTGAGTTCCAACTATCCATATGTCCCGAGACACCACACTACTGAAAGGGATGGATAGAATACAAGAAGTAGTCTGTGCTTTCAACCACAAATAACCGAATTATCTACTCTCCAAACGTCATCGAAATCCAGTGCTCATGAAAGGGCTGTGAATGTAACCGGAAAAGATGCCGTGGTTCTCGACTCCGTCTGCATATGCATGCTTCATATGCATACCACTTAGGGCTTTGATGCAGGCAATTCGTACTCGCCACTGGGAACTCGTGCCGGATGTGTGGATAGCGTAGCTCCGAAGAAGCTCGCGATAGCAATCGTGGGGGAATGATGATCAGACCAAAAAAGACGCGACATGTCAACGTTATGCTCATCCACTTCCACGATATGGATAGACTCATCTCCGATCAACGAAAGGGCTCCGAAGCCGCGAAATGGATTATTGACAAGAGAGCAGACGCGCTGTGGCCGCGGCCATCACATGCGAACCCACTGCTTATACATTCGACGCACGATCATGCGAAAGAGTTTATAGGTAAGTATGAACTACGAGACATAGCAGTAACTATAGGCAAAACGTTTCAATGTCTCGGCAATGACTGACAGGCCACAAGACCCCGCTGCCAATTCTTAACTTCACAGCAAATGGTGTACACTGCATGGTGTCCATCACCAATCGCACCCACCGGTGCGTTGGTCGACCAAACAACTGACTGATTCATCAAGTTCGTTGATTTAGTCGGTTATGTAAGATTTAACTACACGTTTTGCGCCGGCTTGGTCGGAGCCTTGGCCCGGGGCACATACGCCGCGGATTCCCAGCCATGACGAAATGATGTGTAAACAAAGTTCATCCCTTTCCTGTGTTGTTGATAAATACCTATGCGCGTCTGACGTCTTCACGTGAAATAGACAGCGGAAACGCAAGTCCGCATTATTTTACTTGCTCTTCACGAGCACATTTCGCTTACTTCCATCGTACATCGTCGAAGCCATCGCGTATTCACGATGACTGCGCAGTTTGAACAACACCCGTTCCTGCTACCGGCTGAATCCGTTGCAAAGCACCTGGACACAGACTTCGAGAGAGGTCTTTCGTCCAGCCAGGTCAATCGGTTGCAACAGAAGTTTCCTCCGAATGAATTAGAGGTGGGCGGTGCCATACCCTGGTACAAAATCTTCATCAGGCAGTTACTAAATGCTATGATACTGGTAAAGATCCGCGCGTGTGGTAATAGTTTTGTTTGGGCAGCTAATCATTCGACAGGTCTTGTTCTTCGCCTTCGCCCTGAGCTTTGCCGTTGGGGACTACATTGTATGTATTAGGTCTACTACTACGGTAATTCAGTATGATTTTTTAACAGTATTATAACTGTTCGATTAGGAAGGGGGAGTACTCGCTGCCGTCATCATCTTGAACGTCTCGATTGGCTTCTTTCAAGAGTATGGCGCCGAAAAGAAGATGGATGCGCTTCGAGCTCTATCATCGCCGTCAGCAACGGCTTTGCGAGATGGTAGGA
Source organism: Xylariaceae sp. X802 (assembly GCA_028637635.1). NCBI lineage: Eukaryota > Fungi > Ascomycota > Sordariomycetes > Xylariales > Xylariaceae > Xylariaceae sp. X802. The sequence continues at coordinate 84,709 of JAJFDH010000037.1, read as the reverse complement.
CACAAGTCATAACAAAGCAAGTCTTCTAGCTAGCCACTGTAGCATTGATCCCATGCTAATTGTCGGGTAGTGCTGAGGTTGTGCCTGGAGATATTGTCATCCTGAAAATGGGTGATACCGTCCCCGCTGACGTCCGCCTTTTCGAAGTCATGAACATGACAACTGATGAGCAATCTCTTACCGGAGAGTCGGTTTCCGTCGAAAAGACTACAGATTGCCTCGAGGATAAAGAACTTGGGATAGGGGATAGAAGAAATATTGCGTACGGCACAACTACTGTCCAGAAAGGTCGTGGTCGTGGTATTGTTACTGCCACGGGAATGGAGACCGAAGTAGGGAAAATTGCCGCTGTGAGTGACAAGCAAATCTCACATCGCAGGTGCTCAAACGGGCCCGTATTGGTGCTCCGTGGACATGTCGCGGTTCGCCTCCCGCTTTGACTGGCTTTAGACTGACCCGCGTGATCCAGTCAACCTCAAAGAGACACCCAAAGGCTGGCCGTTCGATGAACTACAAGAAATATGGCAAACGGCAACCGGTCATCGGCCTTACCAAACGCATCTATGATTTTGTAGGTAAATTCCTTGGCTTGACCGAGGGAACACCTCTGCAGATTAAGCTATCGAAACTAGCTTATGTTCTCTTCGGTTGTGCTCTCGTTCTAGCCCTCGTTGTCTTCGGCGTTAACAATTTCGGCGGCTCTCAAGAGATTGTGATCTATGCAATCAGCACCGGAATAGCCATCATTCCTGAGTCCCTCGTCGCGTAAGTTGCGCGGATCCTGTCGAGCATTGAATAGGGAGTCGCTGACTGGCTGGTAGAGTCCTAACTCTCACCATGGTTGTCGCTACAACAGTAATGCGGAAGGCTAATGTGGTCGTTCGGGATCTGTCTGCACTTGAGGCCCTTGGTGGCGTGACTAATATCTGTTCCGACAAGACAGGTACCTTAACTCAAGGGGCCATGATCGTTCGGAAAGTTTGGATACCCTTGAATACTATATATACGGTCCGAGACTCGAAGCATCCTAATAACCCTATAGAAGGGCGAGTAACTGTTAATGGAAGGAATGATAACGCATTTGAGTTCCAAGAGAAACGGGATTTCGACGTGGAACGAAGCGCTGCGATGCTTACATTCGACGTTCCGAACCAGAAGCCGAGTCCACCCAAAGCGGATTCGCCAACAGATACGCTTGCGACGATGAATCCGGAACTGGAAGCTTTTCTGCTGTCCGCTTCTCTTTGTAATCTTGCTACAGTTAGGCACGAGGCTGAACCGAAGGGTGATGAGCTTGAATGGCAGGTCACTGGCGAGCCAACAGAAATTGCTTTGCAAGTCTTTGCTCGCAGATTTGGTATAAGCAAGAAAACTATTGAGGGCAATGGTTGGAAACAAGTGGCGGAATTCGCCTTCGACAGCAGCATCAAGCGGATGTCAGTCGTCTACAACAGGCCTGATGGCCGCCACAGTGTTGTTTTCACCAAGGGTGCTGCGGAGCGTGTGGTTGACTTGTGTACAACCGTTGGTATTCCAAATGGTCAGGAACCCATGACTGATGAGTACAAGGAGAAAATTATGAAGCAAATGGACGACTTTGCTAGCCATGGCCAGCGAGTTCTTGCCGTTGCATCGCGACCTTGGAAAGGTCTTTATAAGAATGCGACCGGCGCCCAAAGCACCGAGAAGGATGAAGATTTGCGTCGGCATGTTGAATCGAATCTTACGCTCCTCGGTCTCGCTGGTATCTACGATCCACCTCGTAGGGAGACTACGCCTGCTATCGCCGAGTGCTCTTCTGCAGGCATCAAAGTACATATGCTAACTGGCGATCATCCGGGCACCGCCGAGGCGATTGCCAAAGAAGTTGGCATCGTTCCACACAACCTTGGCATCCTCGGGGATACCGTTTCGAAGACAATTGTTCTCAAGGCGAGCGATTTTGACGAATTGACCGACGAGGAGATTGACGCGTTACCTGAGCTGCCTCTCGTGCTCGCACGATGCGCCCCTGACACAAAGACGCGCATGATTGAAGCTTTACGTCGCCGTGGGGCGTTCATGGCCATGACCGGTGATGGGGTGAACGATGCTCCGTCGCTCTCCCGTGCTGATGTTGGCATTGCTATGGGATCAGGTTCAGACGTCGCCAAGTCTGCCTCAAAAATTGTCCTGACAGATGACCAGTTCAACTCGATAGTTGCGGCTATTCGGGAGGGCCGCCGCATGTTCGACAATATTCAGAAATTCATCCTGCATTTGTTGGCATCCAACGTGGGCGAGGTTATCCTGCTGATTGCGGGCCTGGGATTTCAGGACGAGGCTGGTTACTCGGTGTTTCCGGTCTCACCCCTCGAGATCCTATGGATCAACCTACTTACGTCGAGTTTCCCAGCCTTTGGGCTTGGGCGAGAGGCCGTGTCCCGCGAAGTCATGCGCAAGCCGCCGCATGATAAAACACAAGGTGTGTTCACGAAGCAAATCCTCGTTGACATGATGATGTATGGCGTGTTGATGGGCACTTTGACGCTCGCAACCTTTATTATCGTCGTCTACGGCGCCAATGACGGCCAGCTTGGTAGAAATTGTAATAAAGCATGGTCGGATGCTTGTGGGCCGGTATTCCGGGCTCGCGCCGCTGTTTTCGCAGAGCTCACCTGGCTCATTCTCATCAGCGCCTGGGAGTTTAAAGACATTCGACGTTCCATGTTCCGACTCAACCCCGATAGCACCAGCCGCTTCCCGTTGTTCAAAGACCTATATGAGAACAGATTTCTGTTCTGGGCTGTTGTGATCGGTGCGATAAGCGTCTTTCCGGTTGTGTACATCCCAGTCCTCAACACACAAGTCTTTAGGCATGTGGGCATCACCTGGGAATGGGCCCTAGCGATTGGAGCCCTGATCCTCTATGTTGCTGGTGTAGAGCTCTGGAAGCTCACCAAGCGCACATTCAAACTGCTTGAGGGCGGCGCAGTAGTCCGCGGAGCATTCTCCCAAGGGGAGGATACGGGCCGCCGATTCTTGCGCTCGTTTAGTACGGGTAGTCTCAAGAGGTGGAGGAGCCACACGCGTGACGCAGAAAATCCTTGAGTTCAACAGAGCTTAACACGCTTCAGTTAATGAGTGAGGGAAGAAGGGAATCGATAGTAGAGGTCTTGGGCCCCTGGCAGCTACCTACGAGATATGCTCACGTATCCCAGATATTGTCATAGGGCGTTTGATCGAGATTTTGGTCAGTAAATGCTGACTGAATTGTAACTTCATTCCTTATGCCGTTTCGCGGAGTTATACGGAATAAGAAATACCTACAATACGAAGTACACTATACATTTACACGTTAATGGAGGTTACATCGCGCCTTAATATACATAATCGAGCCCGCGACGCGTGTTAGTTAGCGGCCGTTATAGAATTTCGTCTAGTACCTTTAGTATTCCGTACTCATCCCGTCCGCTTATACGGACCGTACCTCTGTCGAGACAGCCGGCCAGCAGCAACAGAATCAATTCTTTCACTGATATCAGTTTTCACAATGTCTTCTCCGTCTGCCAAACGTGTCAAGTGCGATATTTGCTACAAGGAGATCAGTATTATCAATATCTCCAAACACAGAAAAATACACGAGGGGCCTGATCAAATTACCTGCCCGGAGTGCAACGAACCCATCAACAAGCATAATAAAACTAGACACATGGCGCGCCATAACAAGCAGGAAAAGATCACTTGTCAGTTGTGTGGCTCTGAGGTTCACAAAGCTAATTACGCAAGACACCTCACGTCGGCCAAACACCAGAAAGCTGCTGGTACTCTTCCCTCACCCGGAAAGGCTTTTGTCCGGCAAAGTACTCTTCCCTTCACTAGAGAGACTGCTGGCCAAGACAACTTGAATACTTCGTTTTCTTCACTTGTTATGCCCAACCATCTGGGGCCAAAACGAGAGTCGGACAGATTAGGTATGTAACCCGTATAAGGCCTCTTATAACGTGATACACTGTGTGCTTAGTTGCATACTATGAGTGTATGCATATACGAAGTACGAAGTATCCATCGACGGTGTCCATAACGACCGAGTCTCAGGAGGCGCCTGTGACAGTCTCTCCCAAATCGCCAACTTCAGTCCATTCCTTTCAAATCACCCGAGTTTGCAGTACGTTCGCACTCTGTTCGCTTCAGAACAATCGACCATAACCTCGACTTTTAATTCCGTTTGCTTTCTTCCTTTTCTTATATACCTGACACGAATCCAGTAACCGCAATGGCGCCGACCAAACCTGCCAACGGCGACAAGTACTCAGTCATTCTGCCAACGTACAACGAGCGTCGCAACCTGCCCATCGTCACCTGGTTGCTCAACCGCACTTTCACGGAACAGTATGCTTATGATAACGAGGCCAATCGCTCGCTTGACGCATTGAACTCTGCTAATCTGTACCCGTTCCGTCTCACAGCAACCTGGACTGGGAACTCGTAATCGTCGACGACGGCTCGCCGGACGGGACACAGGTGGTCGCGCAACAACTGGTGAAGGTATACGCCCCACACGTGGTGATGAAGACGCGGACGGGCAAGCTGGGCCTGGGCACGGCATACGTGCACGGGCTGCAGTTCGTGACGGGTAACTTCGTCATTATCATGGACGCCGACTTCAGCCACCACCCCAAGTTCATCCCGCAGATGATTGCGCGCCAGAAGGAGGGCAACTACGACATTGTCACCGGCACGCGCTACGCTGGTAATGGCGGTGTCTACGGTTGGGACCTCAAGCGCAAATTCGTCAGCCGCGGCGCCAATCTCTTCGCCGACACCGTTCTCCGGCCCGGCGTCAGCGATCTTACCGGCAGCTTCCGACTCTACAAGAAGGCCGTCCTCCAGAAGGTCATCGAGAGCACCGAGAGCAAGGGATATACCTTCCAGATGGAGATGATGGTGCGAGCGAAGGCCATGGGCTGCACTGTGGCCGAGGTCCCCATCAGCTTCGTCGACCGTCTGTACGGCGAGTCGAAACTGGGCGGTGACGAGATCGTGGAATACGCAAAGGGGGTATTGAATCTCTGGTTGAAGGTATAGGCGGGTTATGAGATTGTTATGAACGCTCAACATAAGATGTGCATGTAATGGGAACCAAAAAGAAAGGTTGATATTGATATCGACTTGGTCCGGCGTTATGGGATTTCGGCATGCGCGTGTACAGCTCTATGGATTCGTAATACAGACTCATGGTGCCGCTTTGCATCCCAGACATTTTATACGCTCTTATTACCTATTTACTAAACTAAGGGCATGAGTCTCGGCAACCCGAGAGACTTAGAATGCTCAGCGTGAGTAACATTATTATGAATTTCCGAAGAAACAACAGCAAGGCAATGATCTAGTAGAACCGATGCATACTCTCACATGTTCCGTCCACCGGTAACCATGATGGTCTGGCCCGTAACGTAAGAAAACAAGGGGCTTGCTACCGCGAGGATCGCAGCCGCCGCCTCGGACGGCGTTCCCGGTCTCCGGAGAGGAATATCGCCAAACATCTGCTCGGGCGAAATTTGTTTGGCCCCCTGCGGGATACCAAGATCGATGCGCTCGCCCTTGGGCCCGACGACGAAAGCGCCCTTCTCCTTGGCCTGCGTGAGACGTGTCTGGATATACCCAAAGGCGACGGTGTTAGCACGAACACCGAACGCAGGGCCCCATTCCTTCGCAATAGTTTTCGTCATGCCGGCAACGCCGGCCTTGGCCATGGCGTAGTTGATCTGTCCGGCGTTACCGTTGATGCCGCTCGTCGAGCTGATGTTGATGATGCAGCGCGGCTCGCCGTCCTTGACGCGGAAGTAGGGCGCCGCCGCGCGGATCAGCTTGAAAGGCGCCGTAGTGTGCAGGTTCACTATCGTGTCCCATTGCTCATCCTTCATCTTGTGGATCACTGCGTCCCACGTGTACCCGGCGTTGTTCACGAGTATGTGCAGCTTGCCACCCCCGAAGTCAGCGGCCTTCTGGATGAGAGTTTTCTGGTAGGCGGCGTCTAGGATGTCGCCGGGTACAGCGAGTGCGCGACCCGGCAAGGCGCTGTTGATGCTGTCTGCGACGGCTTGGGATTTTGCTGCGTTGGTGTAAGCGGACATGTCTGCGCGTTGCGAGACAATTGCGGGATTCGGCGTCAGGGTGTCCTCTCACCTTTGCCTACCTATATTATTTGTGAAGGCCGTCTATCTATCTACCTAGACACCTAGATAGACCGGAAGGCGTGCTGTGGCTAAGTGAGAGTAAGAACTTACCGGCGTCAATGTCTGCAATGATGACCTTTGCGCCCTCGTTTGCAAATAGTCTTGCGGCTTCGGCTCCAATTCCCTGGCCGCTGCCGGTGATGATGGCAGTCTGGCCGGCGAGCATGCCCTTAGGGTAGTTCAGATGACCAGCAAGCTGGGCTATGCGTTCCGCCATCTTGACCCGGAAGTATGTATAAGAGTCGTCCGAGGTCTTCTGCTGATTCACCAGGGCGTGTCAACAAAAGGTGCTACCGGTATACGTCAAAGTCGAAGGCTAGAATCTAAAGTCGAGTGCCGATCGGTGCTGAGCTGATTCGAGATCTGCTGTACGAAGTACGTGTACAACCTCCCCCGGTTGTAGGTAGGTATTGCCATTCGCCCGTGTCGTGCCGAGGTTGTTCCCCGCCAGGGGTTATTAGTCTCCCTTGATTCGGTCGGAGACAAAACTCCCTTGCTGGATGACTTAATTGAAAGAATTCACTTACCGGTATTAGACGCACCTTGGAGCTGAATACCTACACGGTACTTCGTACACCACAGCCTAGCATGATACATAATATCGCATCTCAATGGGACTCTTCCGGCTGGCCTCACCATCCGGGCTTCAAGCAGTCCGGAACTCGTCGCGCAGATGGTGTGACCAGACGGTTTGTGTATGGGACGGAGGGCGTCCCTGTTGGTCCTGGACAGGCCGGTTCATCCATCGCATTCCTGGTTGGCACCCTGCCCCGCCCTTTTAGAGACTATTCCGGATAGCTAATTAGGTAACTATCTAGATGCCTCTTAGAAATGCATCTAACGCGGTGTACGGCATCTTTCCGGTGCACCTGCAAGGGAGCAACTTACCCGATAAGGTGCTGATTACAACACAACATACTTCGGCCGCCACCTAGACGTCAACTCTCGCATCCGCGTCTGTGCAATCTGCTCTGCGCCCTGGCGGTTGACATGACTTGACAATGCGTGCAAGCGGAGGCGCTCGAGGTGGCAGAGCACCTTCTACACCATGGAGTCGATTGAAGCCCGCTGAGCTGGATCCTCTCGAGCTCATGGGATTACCCTCCAAAGGCGACAATAGGTATGCTTTTGCCCATCATGGGCATGATAGGCATCTTGGCTCAGTCCCAATCTAACCACCATCACGGCCCGCAGGCTGCTCGATTTCAAGACACAGGAACGCTTCTATACCAAAATCATCGAGCGCTACATGACCTTCTGCTCCGATGCCGGTGAACGCGACGAACTCCTGCGTCGATTCGCGTCCCTCAATCTGGCTTCGACTAGAGATGCCTCGACGGGCCGGTCTATTCCAGGGGACATCAAGACTCAGACTCCGACAAAGGGTAACTCGACAGCGCTCCCTGAAGTTCTCACGGCGCTTAGGAAGCTACGGGAGGGTATCGTTTCCTCGAAGCGCACCGACGACTTCGCCATCCAAGCATACCTCTTCTGCATCAGATTAGCCGTCTTGGTAAAACATGCCGAGTCCTACCATCCCGCCATCCTCCATCTACTGCGCCGGATACAGCCAGTTCATAGCATGACCACGGTTGAGTTGAATGAGGTGGTGTCCTATCTCGTGTTAGACACGGCATGCAGGCGGAATAATCTTAGGGAAGCCTTTGAGATCCGCCATCGATACCGGCTCAAGGATGCCAAAGTGGACGCCGTGCTCGATGCTCTCGTGCATGACAACTATGTCGAGTTCAACCGCTTGAAGCAGAGGGTCGACGGACATCGGGCCAAGTTGATGGAGCATGCAGAAGACGCCATGCGGAAGCACCTGCTCAAGTGTTTTGGCAGGACATATCTCACTGTGGATTTGCCCTTTTTGGAGACCTGTGCGAATTCCTCATGGGCTCGGCTTACCACTGACGACGGAGTAGGCTGGGAGTTAGACGGGTGCAAGGTTGTAATTAGAAAGGTCAAGGCAAGGTAAAGACTTCGGTTATTGATACCCTATTATTTGGTCCGGATGGAAAGAAAGCCTTATTAGAGTATGCTAGCAGCTCATCATGGAGCCAATCCGTCCTCCCTTTAGTGACCAGAACCGCAAACGCAACGCAAATAGATGCTTTCTTCAGCTCCATTTCCTACATAATCCATTCACTGAGTCCTGCTGAGACACGAATATTCCCAGTTGTCTACACGGAATCTGTCAACCTCCCCGGCGCATTTCACGTTCTGTATTATCATTATTCCGCCTTCCACCTCCCGTCATGTAAGCCCAGACGGACAAGGCAAGCTCAGAAGCCCTCGATTCCCGTAGTCGTGCCGAAATCGCGAGGACGTTGGTAATGCAATCTAGCGAAATTAATTCAAAACCCGTATTTCCCCGAAGCCGCAGCACCATACCTCCAAGGCCACCAACAAGGACGAAGAGCATGCCTCATTCCACCTGCTCATAAGCAGGGCAATCGGGATCGTCACAATACGTGTCCTTCCGCCAACGCGGGAGCGCCATCTCGATCTTGTCGCAATTCCGGCGGCGTCGTTTGGCCTTAGGGCACTGCTCGATTTCGAACAGCCATTTCTTGGTGGTCTCGTCGACGACGCGACAACCGCACATGTAGAAAAAGTCGTGCTGCTGACACATTGTTCTCTCCCTTTCTTTTCTGGGATAAGCTGCTGGTGATGGGGAGGGAAAGTCGGGGGGAGACGCGGCGAAATCGATGGGTTGATGAGACAAAGCGAGTCGTGGGGGGGGGGTTTCCACAAAGGAAGTTCGCTTTTGTTTACTGGTTTCGTGGAACTTGTACTTGCTTACGCCCGGGTTGGCCGGACAGGGTCTGGGTGTTGTGATGATGTATCACAAACGAGAAGTGACGCCGGCAAGGGTAGAACTCCTAGATTGATATCGGTAGCTGCTGATTGATACCCGGGCGCCGGGAAAGATGAGGCGAGAAAGCTTGTTCACTATTGATTGTTGGCAACTTGGAAGAAACTCCCGGTGCTTCCTTTCTTTCTTTCAAGTATACCGTGGGTAACGTCCCACTCGCAATGCTGTGTTGATTTGCCCGGCCCGATCTTCAAGACGTGCATGCAAGCAGTATCGAACCTTGTCTATAACTGTCTACCAAGGTTTGAAAGGGATATCGCCGTAACCAACGCCGGTAGTTATGCTCGTACTCAACTGGCTAGCAATAGTTACATATATACAACTTAACTAGTTACAACATGATGTTTGCTTCTCTTTCTGGCTGGTGAGCGATTGCAAAAGCATAGCAGCACATCACCTGAAGACTCGTCGGATCGACTACCATAGGGGGTCGGGACGAAGTACATTGCACTCTTTCGACCTATACACAATGATCCATCACAATTCGAGTCTCAGATTCTAGGAATAGTCAAGGTAAACAGGGACATGTCTTGGAATCTTCTAGTTTGAGTCGTCAATATTGACGCGAACCGACTCCGTAATGTTACGCCATGCAACACTGATGGTTCATGGTTTGTGATATAATAGTATAATAGCTCGTTGGCGGTTTAACCATACCTAGTACGAAGGTATGCATGCGCGGGACTTGGATATTTATACACTCGCACTCTAAGTCTATAACCACGGCAGCCATTAGGGAGTTGCCTTACCGATTATGTTACCAAATTGCCCGTGGACACTTGCATCCGTCTTGCATTTTTCGTATGTTGACAAGTAGAATCCCGCATTACAAGACGTACAATCGTGAGATGTCATGCCGAAACCCACGAGACATGGCGAGATGGCGCCATCTAATGATCTTCCCCCGACCTCGTTCGGAGCTGGGTACGTATCTCTCAAGCAACAAAATATTCCCGAGTCAATAACTGAACACCGAACTCCCAATTCCTTTATCTCCGTCTTTAGCCACGTAAGTCGCTGTACCAATTATCAAAATGCGGTTTCTGCGCGTTATATGACAAGTTGATTCCACCACCAGCATGAATCAGTCATCTTCTATATCGTCATCACTCAGCATAAGGCTCTGCACCTGTGTTGAAGCCATGGAAACTCCGTTGTGGCTGCTCTGTCGAAGGCCGAAGCTCTTCTTTCGTGGTGAAGTTTCTTCGGTCGGCCTGTCTGTGGCCCACGCCTCTCTAGTTCCAGCTCCAGAGCTCTCGTCTAGGTCTACTTCATCCTCATCGACAACCAATCCAATGCCTGAAAACGAAACCACCCTCTCGATTTCTTTTAACCGGACCGCGGGACCTGCTACTCTACGCCGACGGCCAATGTGTGCCATGTAGGGCAATCTTTCGAGCAGCATCTCACGGCGAGCGGAACTGCCAAGGGATAGTAACGCAGCCGATTGGCCTGGAGTTTGCTCCGGCTGCGTGTTATTTAGCTGAGAGTTTTGATTACCAAACTGTCGACCCGCAACAGCGTTTCTCGGCCGCCGGAAAACAGATGCGCCGTCTGTCATGTCATGCCCGGCGTCGTCACCCCGCAATAAGATCGACGACCAGTGATCGACTAGACCTTCTAGCTCCTCCTTCTCTCGCCATAGCTTAAGACTCGTAGGGTAGAACATTTTGAATGCATCGCCGCCGCTTCGTCTGGATCCGGTTGCTTTCCTCTTGACAAGGCTGGGAAGGGAAAAAAGTAAACCACGTGTAGCAACTTGAAATGCAATCTCTTCCTGACGTAGTATATGGCTTGCTGAGTCGCGGCCGGAGAAATTAAATGCGTTAGCACCGCGGTTACCGAAAAATATATCCCGCGAAGGACACAACAGATCGCTTTCGGACACATAGTCAACGCACTGCCCCATGTAGTCCAGAAAGGAATTCGGATCAGAATGACCCATTGGCTCGCAAGATAAGACATAATTCTCATGCAGTGCTGAAATGAATGTATGCGTGTCAGTTCCCGTCTCATCAATTAAATGGTCGACGGAGACCTCGGATTTCTTTGGCCGCGAATACGAAGCCAAGTAATCAGGCAGCAATTCAGCTCTTCCTTCTGGGGATCGAGGATCTCTCGGGCTCTCCTCTCGCTTATTGTACACAACTTTTCCAACGGCATGAAATATTCCGAGGCTTGCTTCTCGCTGAGAAACGAGTTGTAGCGTTTCCACCTCCCCAGGTGTCAGGGAGATGGCGCTTTTGACAGTGCGCTTTGGTTTACCAAAACTAATTTGAGAGCCCCAATCAGCCTCTGCGTCCCCCTTCAAGCAGAAAAACTGGAGAGAAGATATAGCACTTCGGATATCTCCGATCTCGCCGAGTTTTTTGAGCACCAACGGCCCTGGCGTCCGTCGTCTACCTGACTGTCTAGCTTCTTTCTGTACTATCAACTCTAGGGCGGCAGCGAGCAGTGTCGGTGCTATGGCATTGAACTCGATAATACAAGTCCCAGGGTGGCGGATGATTTCAGGACCCAACAGTCTATGCGCTGTGAAGCTGTCTGCAGATGCGGACGTAGTTGTCAAGAGCGTTTCGGATATGATCATAACAACGGGCATAATGGGATCCTTAGTCTGTTGTGTGGAGAGAGCGAGCGATGGAGTATTAATTGCAAGATATTGCAAGATGGATTTTCGAAAGGACGTGATAGCCACGGAGGAGCGGGCAAACGTATTGGGAAACTCCTCAATGAGCGTGATTTTCCGCGAGCCATCGCTGAGCTCGTTATTCCCGGGTGTTGTTACATCCCCCTGATCGGTGTCTAACTGTGAGAACTTGCCTCCCCTTCCCATGAATTCTTCAAACTGCGCCGAAACGGACTGGTATCCTTGGGGCGCGCCATATGACACCGTCGGATTCTGCCATTCGAGGATCTCGCAACGCATTTCTTTCGCGAGAAGTCGCAACGCGGTGGTTTTACCAGTCCCAGCCGCGCCTTTGAGAATAAGCAAACGCTGCCGCATTCGGCCGCTCATAACATCTTCAAGCCACTTCCTAACGTCGGCAACCTTCTTCTTGTGAACAGCCAGCTCATCCAGATTCATAGGACCGAACCTCTCAGACCATGGGCGCTGTTCATCACCGACAGCATGACCGCGCAAGGGCAAAGCTGGCCGCATGAACTTCAGACTCGACGCAGCGGCTGCAGAACTGATGTTACTGCTAGAGTGCAAGTCCTTGAAGCGCTTTCGAGCACACAGACCAACATGACTAGCCGTTGTAGCCCTGTGTTCCCCCACGTCGTCATCGTCGGATATTGGATCACTTATTACATCATCTAGCTTGACTGGCGGTCGCGCCGCAGCGCGTTCGGTTTGTTTCGAGAACAGTGTCACTAGATCGGCCGTCTTGCCCTTCGAATCAGGTTTACCCTTTGTCTGCAACCTGGTTCTACTCTTTTCTGGGCTTGAGCTCGCGCTATACTTGACAATACTCGAATTCGAGCCGTTGAGAGAGTCCAATTGAAGAGGCTTTAGAGGCTTGAAGGACTGGCTGACGACCGAATGGGGCGATTTTCGGGCTGGACTCGGCGAGGCGGTGATGCCTCTGGTACGGTTGAAATCGGAGGCATTCTTGGCATCAGGTGAAGAGAATAGGTAGTTGGCCAGGGTGTTAACGGGAGGGTTTGGTTCTTCGTCGCTTGACGTTTGCACTACGTTGTTCCTTTTCCGGCGTTTCGCAGGTGGCGCCATGATGTGATTGCACTTGAAGCTGGAGCGGCAACGGCATCTATAGGCTTTATGCCATCGATTAGCAAGTGTTTATCAGAGTCCAGGCATGGCCGCGCGACTACAGGGCATTCGACGTAACCACCTTAATCCATGAAGGTGGATTGACTGGACGTCGAAGTGTAGGAGTGTTCATGGCTTGGGTAAGTCGGTGCCAATAAGGAAGCATCTGGCCCAGAGCGAGCTGACCTCAGGAGGTACCCGTTAATACAGCGTACGCAATGCGCTACAGAAACGCTCCAGTGAGTCTGGTAGCGGCCCTATTAGGCTCAACTTACAGCGCCTTCCACTGTATCCCCGGAAGCAAGTGCGCTAGAACGAGGAACCCAGTCACTCAAGGGGAGCAAGCCTTTCCTCTCTACCTAAGGTACTTTTGCCTCTACCTTTCGACGCAGTACTTACTAGAGGATCCACCCGTGGAAACCCTCTTCGCTGCGCTCAGCGAAGGGGGTTTCTACGGGTGGATCCCCTAGTATACCTATCTAGATTCTAGACCACAGCCACAATCCTATAAGTTCGAGATGGTCTCTTACGTGAAACGGAGTTCCGATTAGACTACCTAGGTAGATGCCTAATTAGACTGTCAATCTGAAAACCGACGTATTGCCCATATAACAATAACAAAGGGATGAAGGTGACAGGTAAAGTGCAAAAGGTATCATTCTTCAGTTAGCAAAATACATTCTCCCTACCAAAGAGACAAAACGGAAAGAGGAACATCAGGAAAAGAGGTCGCCTTCTGCCACCGAGCTTTCGTCGAGATGGTTGATAGGTGCCCATCCTTCAAAGTCATCAACAAATCGGATGGCCGCCGCCAGATAGTGCTCATGCACATCCCCCCAGGTTCTGGCTGCCTCTTTCATTGCACGTACAGCTAGATAAAAGTTAGCTCAGTTTCTATTTCAGTGAGTAGAAGTGACTAGACCTTTAATGAAATGGGCGTCCGTCGCCCAAGGCCCGTTCAATGCTTTATCCTCAGCGTAATTCCATTGTTTCCCGGCCACATCGCCCGGCCGGATGTAGTCCGGGTCAATCTTGGGGCATTTGAAGATGGTGTAGACTGCAATCGCTAACAACCACCATTGTCGTACCAAGCTGATGTGGAATCTGGACGGGATCATAGGGAGCAGGATTCGAACAGCGTGGCTAGTTGTAAGCAGATGGACGATGAAGAAATTATACGAGTGTGTCCCTGGGGGCACCGTCGCCACAAGCAGGGACACCGCAGCCTCCTGTGACTCTTGAAACTGTTTTTTCGGATCGTCAAGAGACCAAGCGTTCCAGTATTCCATGACGAGATCCTCGTGATCCTTAAAGAGATACTTGAGGTTGTTTAGACCTGGTTCTTCAAAGAGGTTTGCCAGTCGCTTATCGTTGGCCATTCTTGTCAGCAATTCGAGCGGACTCGTCGAGCCGATAGACGAGGGCTTGGTGTAGGATGGATCGTCCAAGTACTTGTGGAAGAAGTTGTACTGGGTTGCAGCCAACCCCAAGGCCTCCATGGCGACCTCCTTGTTGTTCATCTCATAGGCATACCCGAGATGGATAAGGGGGTGAGCGACTACAGATGTCAGTGAAAACGTATAATCCGGGGGTCCATGGGAGAGACATACGGCCACCAATGAGACAGTTGACCAGTGGTTCTTTGCCAGCGAACATATACTCCTCCACCACCTTCTTCCAGTCGTAATTGTGTTTCAATGCCAGGGCATCCTCGAAGAAATCAACATAGGCGCGTTGGTATCTCCCGTTTCCCAAGAAGTCCCGCCAATCATTCTCGGTGACCTCAGCAGGGGACGGCCGCCATGGATCTAGTCCTCTGGCTTCTGCTTCGTAGACCTTGTATAGCTGTACATCGGAGGCACCGAGCAGATATGCGGAGCTTAGAATATGTGGCATATGATTATGGTAGCGGAAGTTGTTGTAGAGGATGGCATGGTTAACGTGGTTTGCTCTCAGAAGATGCTTGAGGGTTCTGGGACGTTTCTCTGGTGCCGTCTCCACATTGTGTATCTCAACTGGAGGGATGTCGATAGAGCGAGACTCCCGACTGTCACTAATGAACCGATTGACAACCGGTACATAGGATAGTATCGAAGACATGGCGAGCCTCGTTTACCATCTAAACCATTGAAACGACATGCAAGGACGGAGCAGTTGTGTTGTGCGGTGAGGAGATTCCCTATTTATACGAAACCTCTTTTAAACAGTGTTGTCCGGCCTACATGAATTGCTCGGCCACCCAATCAACTCGAGCGTATCAGCTGTGTGGTTAAAGGACGGTGGCGTCCCTGTGTGGCCGGGCAATACGGTGAGCACCTTGGCCAGTATGACGTCAATTATTGAGCCTCTCCAGGTTACACACGCGCATAAACGGACACCTATAAATATTGGGACCAGCTACGAAGTAACTAGTACCTACCTAGACGTTGTGCGAAGCACGAAGTGCACTTATAAAACAATATGCAGTTATAGAAGCACTGGAAAACGGGGCATTATCTTATGGGACCTTATCTTATGCGACCCGCTCCCTGTTGTGACTAGATAGGTACACTGGTTGCTCTACTTTTCACTGGCCATCTGTCGGAATTCAGTTGATTGATTGAATGCGTTGTTTCTTCTGCCCTTCCGGCCTCCCGGAAGGGGGGGGGGGGGGCCAGCTATGTATTTTACACTGATTTGGTGGCTTCGCCACAGTGGCTAGTTATAGTGGCCACGCACACTAAATGCGCACTAAATCCAACACACCCCCTTAGGAAAGGCCCTAACCGGACTGTCCTATGTGAACTTGAAGGCTATAGATTTGTGTGCGCTTTTCACATATATACCACCCGCTCCGAGTCCAGTTGACATTCACCTTTCTATTGTGTTGATCACCCCGCCCGGGCGACCTTCGTGTTTATTGTCCCAAGTTCCAAGCAAACATGCCTACCTCCGATAGATCGATGGTCTCCGACAGCTCGACGGTCGGGTCTGGCGAAGACATTCCTGCTGTTATCCCGGATCCAACGACTCGTCGCCTTACACAGATCTTGACTGTCGAACTTCCCCGGCGAGCTGCCGCCCCAACCACTCAAGCCTATACAACTCGATCAGGTCGCATTGTTAATCTTGGTCCGGCCGTCCCCGAGGATGGGGATGATGGCGCTCTTCAGAGGCGTCCGGCCCGCTCTCGACGTGCTGGACGTCCGCGTCCATCAGGAGTGTCCCGGTATACTCCTTGTCTGCGGTGCACTCGCAGTGCTTTACGTGGCCGTTCTGATGGCAACTGTCTTGAGACAGTTGGTAATGGGACCAGATGTTTCATCTGTGCTGCTGGCCACTCTTGCCAGCCTCTGTAAGTGGTTGACATCCATACTCTAGTCCTGCTGGCTAACTATCCTTTGTATAGTCCTCCAGATGTGCAACAAGCTGCTCGCGCCCTCCGAGATGCTCTCAAGGGTGATTCCTCTCCTAAAAGAGTCAAGAATTTACGCACTACTGTGCGCACCCTGCTTTACCTGGCAGGTTTAGAGGAGGAAATGGAAGATGTCAGTACTGACGAGGAGGGTGAAGCTGAGGATTCTGGGGTTGAAGACTCTGAAGAGGAAACCAGTGGTGATGATGCTGACGAAGAGGAATCAGAGGATATTGAGTAGAGATCGCAAGGGGAGGTTTGCGCACTCCTGGTATTCTTTTAACTCTAGCCTTATATATTTGTAGGTCGAGCTGCTCGTGTATTAGTGATAGGCTCGGAACTTATATTCCTTGCCATTCAGCTGATTCTCCTCCAGCTAACGAGTCTTCGATCTCCTCAGGAGTGACTAGGAAGCTCCTTGAGTTCTGATTTTCTTCTGGTGGCTCACATACTCCAAGCTTTTGAAGAAACTCCTCCCACTTTTGTATAGGCAAGGCTTTAGTGAGTCCGTCCGCAACCATCTCATTTGTTGGTGTATATTCCACTTGAAGAGTTCCATTCTCGACTTCTTGACGTAGCCAGTGGTTGTGTATATCAACATGCCGTAGCTTGGTACGTAACTGAGCTATTTCTTTAGTGACGAGCCCTATTGTTTGCTGATTATCGCACTGAAGTCGTATTCGTTGGTTATCAAGGGTCACCCCGAGCTCTTTAACTAATCTGCTCACGAACATGGCTTCCTTCGCAGCTTGGGCTAGTGCGAGGAGCTCTGATTCCGTGGTCGAGGTTGTCACTGTATCTTGTTTGTTGGCTCGCCATCCAATTATCCCACCGAAGAGCTTCATAATGTATGCCTGCGAGCTCTTTCTATCAAGGGTATTGTCCGCAAATGATGCATCGCTAGCCACTACAAAGTCGTCCTCATCTCCGAATTGTAAGGCATGATACCGCGTTAGTAGCAGGTAAGACAACACTCTGTCACAGGCTCGATGGTGCTCAGGTGAAGGGTTGTGGTTGAATCTTGCCAAACGAGAAGCTGCAAAGGCTATATCTGGGCGAGTGATCACTGCAGCATAGAGGATTGATCCAACTTTCTGTTGGTAACGTCGAATAGAGTGAGCAGATGCCATTCCTTTATACGGGAAGAGCTCCCCAGCTCTCATTGGCGTGCTCGCATAGGTATCCGATGTGTTCTCTCGCAGCTTAGCGATCTTTTCGATATATGATGCTTGAGATAGCCACAGGAGTCCCTTTTTTCGGTCTCGGATGATCTCTACTCCAAGAAACCACTGCAGGTCACCCCCTCCAGTAAGCTCGTACCGTTTCTTTAATGCGGCGATCGCCTCATCAGCTATTGACTGGCTCTCGCGTTTATAAGCAAGGACCATATCATCCACATAGACGAACAGTAGCACCCCTTTTCGTGAGAAGCAGCAAGGCTCGTGAGGTACTGAAACGAAACCGATTTCTCGTAGCGATCGAGTTAATTCCTTCTGCCATAGTAAAGGAGACTCCCGTAGGCCGTATAAAGCTCGTTCCAGTCTGAGGATAGTATTCGGCTTCCGGTAACCAGGAGGCATTCGCATGTAAATCTCCTTATCGAGCTTTGCATTGACAAAAGCATTGACCGCATCGTACTGCTTCAGTTCAAGGTCAAACCGTGCTGCAATTGCCATTAATGTCCTGAAAGATCTTCCGGCAAGTGTACTGGCATAGGTATCCTCGGTACTGCTGTTTGGTTGTTGATCTCCTCGCACAACCAGCCGAGCTTTGCACTTCTTATAGTATCCATGCTTATCGAACTTGTACACATATACCCACATACAGTCAAGTGTGAGTTTACCATTAGAGAAAGCCTTTGGGACCTCTACCCACGTTGACATTTCCTTGTGACTTTGTAGGTGGGTTCTTTCAGCTTGTCGGAAGTGATCTCCTAGTGGGTGTCTGGCAAGCTCGGTATGCCATTTTGGTGGTGGAGGTAGGTCTTGACGGTGGATTTTCTTTCCTAGCTTTAGTAGAGATACCAAGCGAGCTCGATGAGCTGGTGATAAAACGCTGGCTGGCTCGTTCGATTCACGAGTTGAGTCCTTTGACTCTGATACTTCTGTGTGGAAGGAATTACTCATCTGCCCATCAGGGGTCTGCAGCACCCGTAACTGGTCAGGATACCTCCGTCGAGCACTTTTAGAGGCGTCTCTCTCTTCACCAATAGGTTCGTCAACGGTCTTTGACACCCGTGATCTCTTTTGGTGGGAAGCTTTCAGCAACAGGCCTTTCAATTTTGGCGATCGGCTCCGTTGTTGGTGACGAGCTCTTCTAGAGGCGTCTCTCTCTTCACGAGTAGAGCCGTCAACGCTCTTAGGCATGCGTGATCGGATACCGTGGGTAGGGACAGAGCCTCTCAGGACCCTGGAAATGAGTGCTTTTGCACCATGTCTTCTTCCTGCATTGAAACTAGCAGACCAAGTAGTATCATCATATAGCTGAGTTCGCCTAGGCAGACTCCAGGACTTACTATCTTTCAGATAAGGGTTGGTTATGGATATCGTGTTGAGGCTAGCTTCAGGAGAGTCAGGTGGTGTCGGTAGACCAAGATCGAGCTCTTGGTTCGTTGCTGTACCTGCTTCTTTATCTGAAGCTCCTCGCATATGATCGACGGGCTCGTCTTCAGTTGGCTGTTCTTGCTCTACCTCAAATAGGTTCTGAGCGACCTCCTCCGGTATTATGACAGTTGGCTCATCATCTTCTTGCTCATACGTGACAGTCTCGTCGACTTCGGATGCTTCTTGGTAGTTGATATCTCGGAGGAGCTCCTCATATTCTTCTGTCGAGATCCGAAGTAGATCATCTCGAAATTCATCCTTGTTCCCACTGAAGAATTCATCTTCATTGAAGTCGACATCACGAGTCACGATAACTTTGTTTTCTCTCGGAAGCCAGATCCGATAGGTATTCCTAGAGTGGTAGCCAACAAGATATCCTATCCAGGCATTTGGGTCGAGTTTGCGACGTCTCTCAAGCTTCTGCTTTGCACTTGAAGTCATCGCAAAGGCCATACACCCGTAAGCTTTCAGGTGACCTATATAAGGGACTCGTTTATATCCTACTACCCCTCGGAGGTTGTCGAAGTATGTGTGGAACTTTTCATAAGGAGCTCGCCACCCATTCACGGCACGTGGCGTTCGATTATATAGATATACTGCCGTCCTGACGATTTCTTGCCATAGAAATGAGGGGAGTCGACACCCATTCCGCATAGATCGAGACCGGACCTTGATGATTCCTCCAACTCGCTCTGCACCCCCATTGAGATCTTGAGTATGGGGAGGCGCTACCTCAAACTTGATCCCATGATCATTGTATAAGGTCCTAGCAAGTCGAGAGTTCTCCGCTGTATCTCCGGTAAGCTCGTTATCACACTCGATTACCTTGACTTTGGTTCCATAGTGTAGTTGGATGTTTCGTATGCAGTCTTGGAGAGCTGCTAGGATATTGTCGGCGAGCTTGTTATCGAAATAGTAATCCCAGGTGTACCCTGAGTAACGGTCTGTAACCAACATCACACGCCACAGACGTCCTTGACCAGGAGTATCGAATTCATGAAAGTCCACAGCCAATCGGGTACCAGCCTCCGTAACTTCAGAGCGAGCTTCTCGTACTATCCTGCGGTGTGCCTTCGATTCACTGCAGGCCACACAGTCCTTGGTGCGGATCTCGTCATCCTTGCTTGGGGAGATCGTTACCCCTTCTGTGTGTTGCAATAGCCGTTTCAATGGCTCAGGACCTATGTGACCTAAGCGTTGATGCCATCTATATAGGCTGGCGCGGGCTTTAGGTCGTCCTGTGTATGAGTTGAGGAGATTCCTTCGTACATAGAACGAATGATCCGTTAGCCGAGCAGGTAAATATTCCATAATGTACTGCCCATGCATCCGCATAAGAGAACATAAAGGAGCTCCCCACCGATGCCTCAGCAGATCTGACTTGGGTTTGTTTTCCCAATATATCCCTACCCGATTGAGAGCTTGTAGCGACACTAAGTTGGTAGCTATGTCAGGGCAGAATGCGACATTGTATAGCCGGTAGACTTCAGGGCCTTTGGGTCCTTTAACCTTCACGTCAACCTCTCCATAGCCATAAATCTTAATTGTCGAGTTCCCAGCAATGACAACATCTTCCGAATGAGCGTTCCTGAAGTTCAGAAAGCGATGGGCTCGGTTGAAGATATGAATACTGGTTCCAGAGTCCACTATAACGCAGTTTCGTAAAGGATAGGATTTAACGAGCTCTTTATTCATTGCGAAGGTGCTCGCTACATGCGCTATAGGGGACTTTGGGAGTCAATGGGTATGGTCTTCATCTTCTGGGGTATCAAAGCGAACGCTCTTCGCCTTCTTGTCACGAGCTCGCTTTACTGCCTTCTTCACATTATCTTCCTTCTCCATTCTTGCCTTAATGATTCGTTCGACTTGTAGGTTGACACCCCAGTCAGCAGGTTTCAATTCTGGAAACACGAACCAACACTTGTCAATGGGATGTCGACCGTAGCACACTAAGCACTCCACCACATTGGGATTCTCCTTCTCTGAGTCTGTACGTGTATCGGGTCGAGCGCGCTTCCCAGGAGTGGTTGACGGGCTCCCTTGTCGTTTCTTTGATTGGCTTTTGGTTTGGGCCTTATCCTTCTCTTTAGATGCCTTGCGCCCTTGACGTTGCTGGTTTCTTCGCTGCCATCGATTACCACGAGGACGATCTCCGTCTGTATTGTCGGCAGGCTCGCTTGTCTCGTCCTGATCTTCTTCTGCTTGGAAGGTACTGAACGCACTTCCCTTCACAACCCTTCTAGATTTTGAAGGCGTAGCGTCCACGAAGGTAGCTTCCTGCTGTAGTTCAATCCCAATGGTCTGATAGGATAGTGTATTCATCTTGATCTCTTGGTTATGGGTATTTCAGAAACTAGCAAACCATTCAGAGAGAGGGGTACCTTCAAAGACATTCCGTAAATCGTTCACAAGCCTGTGAGAACCAGTGATTTGAGCTCCAGCGTTAGCAGCTCGCTTGACCTTTGTGAGCCATTCATCCGCCCACTTCGAGACATCCTTGATAGGCTTTCCCGTGGATTTCTTGATGAACGATTCATACTCGTTTGTATACTTAAACTGAAGAGCGTCCCACACACTTCCACCGAGCTCCTTCAGATTGTCGTACCATTTCTCCAGTGTGTCCGATGCTTTCATGTAGTTAAAGCGATGCTCGGAACTGACTGTCTTTCGCATCCACGCGGAGAGCTCGTCAGCACGGGTGATATGGGTGTTGTAGAGCTTCAGTTCTTCATGGTACAGTTGCTTCGCATTGTAGAACTGGGTTTTTCCGGTAGCGGTGAGGCCATCCACAGTAGCAGTAGCAGGATCGACTTGATTCTGAAGTGGGAAGTGTCGGACAAGTGGTGCAATAGGAGCTTCTGGCCAGGGGATTCGAAGTGCTGGATCAATGTACTGCCAAAGATGTTTGCTTCGAGCCTGAGCGATAAAGTCTTCCTCCCAAAGAGGGAAGTCTTTCGGGGCATTGAAGGTGACGTCGGTAGTCTTTGACATGGTCGAAGAGCGTGATACGTAACTGCGAGAAGCTCTCTTGTTGATGGTAGAATATGAGGATTGATGAGACTCTTAATTGTCAGAATTCGGTTGATTGATTGAATCTCGTTCTCTGTCCCCTCCGGACCTCCCGGAAGAGGGGGGGGGGCAGCCCTGTATTTTACACTGATTTTGGTGGCTTCGCCACAGTGGCTAGTTATAGTGGCCGCACGCACTAAATGCGCACTAAATCCAACACCATCATCGAACCCTTCCGCCCAGTATCTTCTAATATGCCGCCTTCAGAACATATTCTCGTCTACGCAGAGCTTCTCTCTAATATTCGCCAAGTCTCCGTTGGGTGCACTCTATCAACGCCGGCCTCGGAAAGCACAGAGGCGTACGTTGCCCCCGATGGTGGGGCGCTCACCGTTATCCATGATGGAATCCGTCAAACCCTTCAACTGCCTGCAAGCGTAGCTTTGTCTAAGTCACAGTTGCCAATCGACAGATTGAGAGGCACCAATCTTTCATGGCGGTTGCCGCTTGCCATACGACCGACTGGTCCTGCTTTGCCTGCATCAGACGATTCGGTTCCATGGTCCGCGACGGACCTCGAACCGGGCTCGGCTGTGGTATGTAAAAGTTGCGAGTCAACCGTCGTTGACGCCGGAACCCTCCGGATATGGAAAGATTTGCCGAGTGAGAACTGGGCGGAGATGATGGAGTTTTGGCATTGTCATAAACCGTCAAATCACAAACACGGTCACGACGAGAAGCACCTGACTAACCGTGGATATGGAGCAAGCTCGCGAATAGCGGCGCAGTCCGGGGTGGGTTTCATTGACCTGACATCATTCCTCCTGGCTTATTCGGATGTACTCGAGCCCTCGGTAAGTTTGTCTTGTGTCTATCTATGAAGTGTTGGAGATGTTATAACTCCGCCTGGGTATACAGAAGGTGGCCAGAACCGGCATCTTCGCTTTTCAGTGGGCTGGCCACCGATACTCATACCCTAGACGAAATGCTTAGTTTCCATCTATGGCGCATAGTTTGTTGGATCCGATGTCTCTGACTCCGGAACCGACGGCGATGTGTCTGGAACGCGCCTCTGCCTTTCACTGAGAGTTTTCTATGGATGTGAAAGTCTTGGGATTATGCGGAGGTACATGTGTACATATAGTTGATAATTGATGCCAGTGCCTTTGATATTCACCGTAATATATCTGCTTTCGACTGCCTTATCATCCCCGTCACGTACAGACTGCTGATGCAGTGAGTTCAGGTCTCAGCTTCAGCAGGTACCGACAAGACGGCCAACGAAACCTCCCCAGCCTTGAACTGTGCCACTTGCAGGACACAGTTAGGCGTATATAATGATCAAGCTTCGTCAGTATCGCTATTTAAATGGCAAGTCCTTGTCGAACAACAAAAGCAGAGTATCGCAAAGCTATCCCCGAGCCTAGTCCAGTGCGTCAGCGCCATGCTTCTCGCAACCGTGGCGCGCACGGGATGCTCCAAGTCCATCCTCCTTCCCATGGAAACCCGAGGTAGACTTTCTCCCGATAGCTCGAAATCCAAAGATGTTAACCGGATTCAAAATCGACTAAACATCTGGGTGTTCAATGCCAATATCACGATTTCCTCGACGGAGGCATCTATGTCGCCTGTTAATGCCATCAAGGTATTCTATCGAATGATCAGCCAAGAGGCGGCTGATCAATTGCTAGACTCCGTGGTTTCCGACCATGAGGACATATTACTACCTTCTGAAGCGATCACCACAATAATTGAGGTCCTGAACAAGAGCAATAGCTTTGTTCCAGAGAGCGACCGTATATTCAAAGAATGGACTGTTGGCCTGCTAGACAAGTGGGGTGGATGAAGTTATTTGTTCCGAATTTTTGCAATGAGCTTTACTGCTTGATTGGTAGCTAGATAGGTATCTCATTGATTCATTGAAGTTGAGCTCACGCTGGACACTGGCAATATGAACATGGAAAAGCTAGCATGCTATCCTGCCCATATTACAGGGCTCATCCCGTAAGCATGTGGCATTCATTAGAACCCCCAAGAAGGATATTCGATGAGCTGGCAGGTCTCTGCGTGCGCATCGTCAATGCAGCAATTGCACAGATGAAATATACTAGACACATAACTTCGAATATTCTCTTGACTAATGCACAAGGTGTTGTATAGACACGAACTGGTAAAACAAAGGGGATCTTTCGTTGCATTGAGGAGTATCTGGATATTCGCTGTCTATTGCGGCTTTGATGAGACGATCCCTACACGGCTATTAGCATCCAGACAACAGTAAACGCAAATTACTTTGGTTATACTCACTTTCCACATCGGCGATGCTCTGTTGAAGAATCTGCTGAAGGGTCTTGGGGTTCTCAAGCTCCTTCTTTACCTTGGCAATGACACTCTCGGCCAGTTCCCTCTGTTGACGCTGCTTGACCTGACCCTCGTACCGCACCCACGAATCCAAAACAGACTTGGCTTCAGCGGCTAAAGCGGTAGTCTGCTCAAGCTCGTAGGCCTGAGCCTCGAGCCGTGCGGTTTCCTATATGATTTTGATCAGCTTGCCATTCCCGCCCCGTCTAGGCCCTTGGTTCTTTATTACCTTGGAAACCTCGAACAGCGCCTTAGTGACATCGACAACTCCACCCATCTGCTGGACATTGTCGATCCGGTTCTTGACAGCCTGGGTGTGATCGGCACGAGCGGCGTTCAGGATATCCTTGATCTTGTCGTTCTTGGCCTGCGCCCATTCCTTGTACATAGGACCACCAAACTTGATCAACCCAGCCCAGACGCTAAGCAGACAAAATGCGACAACGCTTTCCTCGTTGACTATGTAGTATTCGCTGCTGATGGCGTAGATAGAGAGACCGGCGGCAGAGGACAGGATTGCAGTTTTAGAGATCAGCGAGTTGCCGGGAAGCGAGTCGATAATAGACTGCGCCTTCGCTTTGGGCTCTTGGGAGGGGACGTTCGAGCTCGAACGCGAAGCTGTCAGAGACGGAGTGACGGCGGGCAGGACGATGCGCGGGCTAACGGCCGGGCGGACGCGAGCGGCGCCTGGGAAGATGAGATAAGTGAGGTGAGCCAACCTGGGGGTGCCAATTGAAGCACAAGAACTAGGTATGCGATGCAAAAAGCAACTTACCCAAGGCGCGAGTAGCCATGCGGGAGGCCATGGTGAGATGATGGCTGGGGGTTGGCGGCGGCGGGGTCAAGGAGGGAAGTCGATTTGCTTGCTGAGAGCAACTAGACAGTCTGCATTTGGAACTTCGGTCGAACCGTAACGTCCCGAGAGGTGAGGTTTTATTCGGCTTGAAAGGGAGCTTCAAATACGCATCTGTCATTGGCTGTATAATGCTACAGCACGTGATTAGTGGGTCATAGTATTCACCCTGGATAGAACATATTATTTTGCGGAGCCAATTGATTTACGAGGGAAATGCCATCTATATCGCATATATGCACATAACGTTTTCCCCTATCTGGTTAGCCTCTTACCCTGGTTAGCCACCCAATTTTCGGTGCGCACCCGTAACATCCCCAACACCTCCTTTTCCAGCTTCATTCCAGAATACTGCCTACCCGACGAATTCCAACATCCCGAATTAACACAATGGATTACGAGGAACGTATACAAGCTGCGATTCGTGCGCTCGAGGCGAAAGAAGTGCCTAGTATTCGATCGGCCGCCGTCGAATTTAATGTCAATCGATGCACGCTAACGAACCGAATGAAAGGAATGAAAGCAAACAAGGTTTCGAAACAGGGAATGCAGCGGCTCACAGTAGCTGAGGAGGAGTCTCTAGTGCAGATCGTGCAGCAATTACTAGCTTGGGGATGGCCGGCCACTATTAAGACACTGGAGGAATTGGCCATTCAAATGCTAGCTGCTAAAGGCGATTGTCAGCGACTCGGCCGTAATTGGTATTTGAACTTCCTGAACCGGCATACTGAACTAAAGACGCTCTGGTCTAGGGCAATGGACCAAGGCCGGAAAGATGCAACCAATCTGGAAATAGCGCGGAATTGGTTTGATTTGTTCGCTACCACAAAGCTGTTGTATGACATTAACGAGGACGACATTTACAATATGGACGAAAAGGGCTGCATGAAGGGGGTGGGGGAAAACGTGAAGGTACTGGTACAACGCGACAACAAGGAGGCATTTTCAGCTCAGCCTGGTAACCGAGAATGGGTGTCAATTATCGAATGCATTGGTGCAGCCGGTCATATCGTCCCGCCATTCATCATCTTCGAAGGTCAACACATCATGCACAACTGGGTAGACGCTTCTATCGACAAGTCTATGGTTATTCAGGTCAGCCCTAATGGCTGGACGAATAATGAAATAGGATTGTCGTGGCTTCGCCATTTCGACAAATTCACCGCTGATAAAACCAAGGGAGTTTACCGGCTACTAGTTCTTGATGGCCACGCGAGCCACACATCGCTTGAATTCGTGCGATATTGTCAAGACCATAAAATTGTGGCCCTTTGCCTTCCACCGCACTCGACACATTATTTACAACCTCTTGATGTCGGCATTTTTGGCCCATTAGCGAGGGCGTACCGCACTCTCGTTAGCCGAGGCTCTCGCTATGGAGCTCAACGCGTCAATAACTTGCAGTTCCTTCGGTACTACCAGCAAGCTAGAACTACAATATATCCCAATATCGCGAGCGCCTGGCGAGCTGTAGGCTTGGTACCTTACAACCCTGCTAGGGTTCTTGACAATGTTTGGCCTTCCACGCCATCAAGTCCCGACGCTCCACCTAAGAAAGGCCTGACATTCCGAAACGAAGCTACCGAACGTATTAACACTATTGTCGGCCAGCTCATGAGTGTTTGTGATACGCCCTTGCGAAAGGACGTTATGTACGTTCAAACAACTGCGTTATCCGCTATTGCGAATTGCACGGCTCTATCTGCCCTCAACCAAGACTTGGTAGACAAAGCAAAGGAGTCACGTACGAAACGTACTAAAAAGCGCTTCGGTGAGGCCCGGATCCTTACAGTGGAAGAGATAGAGGCGGAAAAGGAAGAGAAAGACAGTAAACGGGCTGTGGAGTTAGCTGCTAAGCAGCGTCGCCAGGCACTTCGGGGGAAGGTCGGGTTTGCGAAGACGGTATGGAAGGAATTGTCAATGGGTACCGATGTGTTTGAGTAAGATATTTCACTTAGAAACCGCCATTATACGGCTCTTAATGTTTAATTGATCGTCGCGCTCCTATATAGTCCAGCAATGTGTTGCGTAGCCTGAATCTTGCCAGTATACGTCCTTACGTAGGTGGGTGCTTCATGGGCCTCATTGTTAGCCGGTCGGGTGGCTAACCAGGGTAAGAGGCTAACCAGATAGGGGAAAACGTTAGTGTAAAGCTACATCGTTAAGTGGTTCTATTCCTAAATAGGCTAGCACGCGTCGCGCTCAGTAGTATATATAGGGCTTTGCCCGCTACCGCGCAGCGTGGGTTTTTCCCCTCGTCACCTCACTTTTCCACCTCCCACGAAGGGGGTGGTTTTTCCTGGTGGTCGGAGGTTTTTTAAGCCTCCATTCAGCCTAGAGACCTAGGGAATTGATGGCCGGCTACGACAAAGCGCACCAATTACCTAGGCCTCGAAAGCACCCCTTGGCCTCTCAAAGAATTAACCATATTTGGGCATGAGTTTGGGCAGCTTCGGGACCTGGTGCGTGGTGGCCGGCTATGACAGCGCACCAGCCAGGCCCCGAGAGGCTCATGCTCCCCCAATATATGCGTTAAACCATCTGTGCAGTGCCTATTAAGTGAATAGAATTACCATAGCAGATCCTGGCCACTTTTTCAAACCGTCCTTCAACGGTTCGCACCTCGTTAACCGTTTAAATACAGTTTATAACATGTAAATGTTTAAAAGAATAAATATTTGCATATTGCGACGTTATAAGCTATTTAAATGTTTAAAGCCATCAAACGTTTAGATTATTTCAAACGTTTCAATAATGTTTATGTATCGTGACTGCTTTATAAGAAGAATATATCATTAAATAGGAAGCGACGCTCGTATGATTCCCATACTTAGGTATGTAATTTTTTTTCGACGTGGTATTCTCCCAAACTCTCTCTCATTTACTTACTTTTTTCCAGGTCTGCACACATATATAATAGGTAGATAAGTATGTAGGTAGATAGGGAGATAGATAGGTAGGTAGATAGGATAGATAGGATAGGTAGGTAGATATGTCGGTAGGATAGGTAGGATAGATATGATAGATAGGATAGGTAGGATAGGTAGGATAGATAGGATAGGTAGGATAGGTAGAATAGGTAGGATAGGTAGGATAGGTAGGATAGGTAGAATAGGTAGGATAAGTGGATGGGGTTGGAGCAGGTGGACGGGTAGACGGGTGGACGGGGTTGGATGGGTGGACGGGTGGACGGGTGGACGGGTGGGCGGGTGGACCAGTGGACAGGTGGACAGGTGGTGGCATAAAATAAGAGTTAGTAGCACATAAAATGGAGCGTTTGAAAGAATAGCAAACGTTTGCAAAAGGAAACGTTTCAAAAGTCAAGTGTTCAAGTAATTATAAATGTTGAAACGGAATGGACGGTTATGAAAATCGAACTCATGCTCAAGCGTTCATCCTATTGATGACATTTGTAGAACTACAACGGTCTATGGAGTATCCAAGGACGGTTTAAAAAAGTGGGCGGGGGCCGCTACGGTATAAGTACCTATCTACCTGGTACTTACATGCTCAGGCAATATGCCGTATCTGGTCTACAAATAGACGGTAAGTACGTACGTCCGTACTTTAGTGTACTCAGACAATCATCTAGGTAGGCGGGCAGATCACCATTATGTAGGCAAAATATCCGTATTGCGGCATGAAAGTGCATAAGCACGTACAGTATAGGTAGGATGCAAAACTGGCCTAGATACCAGCCTTGCTAGGCCGCCAACTCAGATCGGCCGCCCTACCTTGCCAACCACTAGAGATGTCGCAGACGTTCGCTAAACTCCACTATTGGCCGAGCTTGTTTTATGGCCCAGCCGGGCTTGTAACAGTTAGTCAGATAGCGACGTGGCTAATTCGGCCTCCCAAAATGCTCGGCCACGCTACCAATTGAGTGTGGGGCGGTAAGCCCCCAGTTGTCCTGTTTGAAAGGCATACCTAGTGGCCGACCAATACGGTAGGCCGAGCTGGGGTCAACACGTTTACCGCTTGAGCTGTCCATACAATAGGTAACTAAAAATTAGCGTAAAGTTGCGTAGTGTACCTTATGGCGCGGGGGGGGTGTTTGAAATAGGCCACAGCAAGGGTGTTCATGTATGGAAGTGGATTGCCCCTAACACGCTTGCTTTAGTATTTCTAAACGGGAAATTGCATATTTCTTGAACATGTAATTATTCGGGAATTTGTATCTAAGGTGCGAAGCGACGTTCGCATATAGAGGTTTCTCTGTAAAATTCCATACGGTGCGAAATTGAATTTCAAATCCAACACGTGATGGCGCTCAACTGCCGTATCCAGTGGAAGCACCCTCACGTCCAGAAGACAGACTTCGCCTGGTCCTGACTTCCTTCGTCAACTGGAGTTTGATTCGCACCTTAATTTCGCAGTCGCACAGAGATTCTTACCGCGAATCCGGTTTCCTGCGGACGTCGGTTTTTCCGGTGGACGCCGGTTTCCCAGCGGACAACAGTTCTTCCAGTGGATGCTGGTTCTTCCAGTGGATGCCGGTTTCTCCACTGGATGTCGGTTTCGCCCTGAGGCTGTTTCCGCCACCACGTCCTTTTCATCGGAAATCGAAGTGCTAGTGATCCTTTCTTCGTCTGCGCAAAGCTGACTTCATGTGGAGGTCCGCTTCGTGTGGACTCTGTGTTCGCTAGCAAACATTCAGTTGCATTCAAATTGCATTGCCCATCCGAAGTTGCATTTCTGGCTTGATGCCATGTCTCGTTGAAATTCACGTTTGTCACGCGTTACCATTTTGCCTTGGACTTGGATTTATCCCTTAAAGCCATGTCACGTTGGAAATCATGTGTATCAAGTGTGATCAATTTCATTTTGAATTTCATTCCCTTCCAAATAAGTGAGCAATGTACAAAATGGCATTCGTGTGCAAACAGATATTCTCATGGCGACGGAAAGCTAGGTATTCTCTCATACGCCGCTTATCGGCTTCTAATTCCCACTATGAGCTCCTTGCACGGATTATGGGTAATTAGGTAGTATGTTTGCCTGGTGGACGACTTCGGTCAATCCGTGGACGGCTTCGCCTACCTAGTGGATGCCCGAGGTATGTGGTTTGTGAACCGCTTCATCCAGTGGATGCCCGAGGTATGTGGTTTGTGAACCGCTTCATCCAGTGGATGGCCAATGTATGTAGTAATGGTCTGTGGACGGCTTCCATTGTTGTGCATGTACTCTTGGACCCTGTGACGTTTGTAAGTTAGGTACCCATTGCAGCGTTGTGTGTATCCATGAATGTACTCTTGTGTTGTCCAGCGGGCCAGCGAGCTATCGGAGCTTGTACCTTTCACAGTCTGGTCTGCGTAGTTGTTCACGGGTATGTATTTCTATGTTATCCATCCAAGCGGCGGCACTGTGGATGTGCTTGTCCGATGTTAGTTGCAATGTACCTCTCATGAGATGTCAGAAGAGCGCACCTTGTTTCGGGTCCGGAATCTGTGTATAGGTAACCCGTATCTGCATCCCTGAAGTCAGTGCACACGAAAGTTAATCATCCGAGATATCAGTTCACTTACCATCGGTGTCGGTGATGCTTTCACCGGATGCATCTCCTGCATCATCAGAAGTTAGTATGCACATTAGAGTTGGCCCCTGGAAGTAATCAGACTTATCGGTGTCGGTGATATCTTGTCCGGATATCTGTTTGGAATGCGGACTACGTCGCAATGTCTGCATCATCGAAGTCAGTACAAGTCAAAGCCGGTCCACATGATCAGACTTATCGGTGTCGGTGATATCTTGTCCGCTAGGTAGGTGTCTGTTTGCAGTCCATACTGACTACGCCGCAATGTCTGCATCATTGAAGTCAGTACACGTTGAAGTTGGCCCGGGTAGTCAGACTTATCGGTATCGGCGATATCTTGTCCGGTTATCTCTTTGCAATACGTCGTGTCTGCATCGTGATTCATGGATGTTAGGGACCGTCAGGGGTCAGTTACTGCCATGATGCGCACGCTTACCTGTGACGAAATGACAGCATCAACATCTCGACTCGTCGGTTGTCATCGACATTATTCCGTGCAGTGCCTTTCGGCCGATGGCAGGGATTCCCAGTCAGACATACTTGCAAGCGTAGCTGGTGTTTAGAAGATACATTTGAACGATGTACCTGCTCAAACGATATTAGTACAAGGTCTTCCGGCGATGGGGTTTTAAGATCCATATAGCACAACAATCTTGGGACACGATCCTACACCAACCGTTATCATTCATATCAACACGCAGCAGAGGCCGTCTTGGGGCGTATGATTTGCCCTGAAGACGACTTGCAACTTACAGAGACAGCTCTGGATATTCAATAACTCCGTTGCACGTATCATCAGCCCGGTCGTCGCTGCGAAATAATCAGTCTCGCGTCAGGGTACTATGTATATGGGATCTGGGAACTCAGCATCATATGGGTTACTCTGTCCGTATCATTTCGTTGTGGCAATGATACGATGTGAGCAGCTTCCATGAACATGATATCGGTCCTTCTATGTCACGGGTTATATCAGCTTCGCAGTATTTTGTATTATGTGGCATCAGGGGATGGAAGACTTACACAGGTCCAGTGTGTCTTCTGGTCGAATGGAGGGTCATCAGCGTTCTCTAATGATTAGCAACGCAGATGTCCATGATACCGATTACTAACCTGTCTGATATTGTGTCGTGAGCACGACAGAATTGGTGTCAATCAGGCAGCTGAGGCGTTGGTAGTCAAGACTCGACCGAACGGAACCTGGATATTGCCTTGACAGCTTCACGGCGACAGTCAGGGCATGAGAGCAATACAGGTTGAATGACGCACCTTGTGATGTCACAACATCATCTGTTGCTATCTGGTCGAGCGGAACGGAGCTGTCCCTGTTAATGTATCACGTCGACTCTCAATCAGGTGAGTGTGAAGTTTTCTATATCATCCGATTGTTGCTTACCCGGTGCTCAAGCGGATTCAGCAACAACCAGTGGCTATGTGCTCATTAATGGCCCGTTGGAATCATACGGCGATGATCTATGTCTGTCCACATCGATAATATCAGTAAAGGACGATGGAACGGCTATCCATGTGCAGAGAACTCTGAGCGAGGCCGAAAGCAAGCAAACATCACCTGTTTGGATCAAATAGCATCGAGTGCTCGCTAGGCCTGTTGCGATCTCGCATTGGGAGGCAGTTGATGTTGATCTCTGGCTGGTTAGGGTCTGGGAAAGGTCTGTTATCGGCGGGACGCACTATTTATTGTGAAATGTGCACGGGCAAGAGGAATCGGCCATGGATGTGTTTGGTGCGTGGTGGGAGCGATGTGAATAGAATGAGAGTTGGGGGAAGAGAGTGGAGGGAAAATGTGCGGAGGGGAGGGGGGGATGGGAAAGAAGGGATCCGTGGATATCCAGCGATGGATGGGAGAGCCCCGCAATGCTTCCATCAGCTTGCTCCTTCCAGATTTCACACCCGACCGCGCCGAACGAGCATTCGCGTGGATGGAATGGTCCGGTGGACGATAGAGAAGGTTCAACCCTGGCTCCAGCACGTGCCCATACAACATCCATTGGGCACTTGGGTGTCACACTGTCACGGTTGCACGGTCAGGGGCTCAAGGTCAAGATTTGGTGCAGACAAGCAACTTTGGTTTCCGGTAAATCGATCATCAGTATAAAGTAAGTGAGCTATCTATAGCGGAGAGGCTTGATGCATTGACTAGAGCTAATTTTGATATCCGTGGTAGCGAAATATAACTTATTGTTCGAAATCCATCGCGAAACGTTGAAACTTTTTGGGTATCCTTGTGCAAACCTTCGTTCGAAGCTCATTGTATGTGAAAATCATCGCAAAGCAGTTTTCTTTCAGCTCTTTGTGCCAACCTTCGTTCCATGCTCATTCGGTATGTGAAAATCATCGCAAAGCAGTTTCCTTTCAGCTCTCTGTGCCAACCTTCGTTCCAAGCTCATTGTATGTGAAAATCATCGCAAAGCAGTTTCCTTTCAGCTCTCTGTGCCAACCTTCGTTCCAAGCTCATTGTATGTGAAAACCATCGCAAAGCAGTTTCCCTTCAGCTCTCTGTGCCAATCCTATGGCTAACCCTAATTCAAAGTCCCGGCAAATATAATTCCTTACGCGCATATTGTGTATCATGCAAATCTCAGTTGCGCATCGATTTACTTGGCAACTATCTCGATATTAGCTTACGACCTAAGATGTGAAACCGGGATGGCGTAGCGTATACCTTTTGTCTTCTTGGCAGACTGTGAGTCTTTGCCAGCTTTGGCCGCACGCTTCTTGTTCTTTTGGCTCTTTGCGCCATCATCGTTGTCACTGCCGTCATCTTTATCACCATCGTCATTGTTGTCCTTGTTTTCACCGATGTCATTGGAATACTTCGTGACAACAACTCTCTTGGCTTTCGGAACAATGATATTGTTCTTTTCACAGTAGCTCTTGAGCTCTGCTTGATTCATGGGATGGATTATGTTGAAGAGCTGCTTCCTGTTGTTCACACCGGGAAGCACGACATCCGAATTAAATCTCTTCAGTGTTCCATCCTCCACGATTCTAGAGTCCTCGGCATCTTGCCGCATCATTCTTACCCGCTCAGGGTGTTTCTTCACGTACTTGTTCCAGTAGCTCTTCACGAATCGTTTCGGAAAGTCACTCTCTGAATGGTTTTCAAGGCGTGAAAGCGCGCCAAGATACAAGCTCGATGATGCGAAACCATCACGCCCAATCGTTTGTTGAAACGATCGATAGAGCCCGTCGTGGCGGGTTGTGTATCGGGCGACATTACTGTGAAATATACGTCTTAGCGGTGTATTTAGACATATGGTTTCGCAGCAACATACCCGGTCTTCTCGCCCTTGGCCGTCTCTGGCTCATCTGCCTCCTCTGGCTCATCTTTATCGTCATCGTTCGCATCCATGTTGGCGCGATCGTCATCGCTGCTGTCGTCATTCACAGCGTCGGGTTGCTCGTTCTTGTCATCCATATCTGCCATGTTCGCCTGGTTCTCGCTGTGACTATTCTCAGTCACAGCTTTGGTTGGGCTATTCTTCTTTGGTGGAATTGACTTGATGAGGACGTCAGCTCTGTCGGAAGTTTGCGACATCTTGCTGATGATTACGCGTCAGTTGCGCTGTGAAACGTGTTGAGATAAGTCTAATTTGCATTTGTAGTGTCAGTGTGATGATCGTCAGGTTTGGTTGCTGAATCAATAATGCGACAGTTCAGATCATGACGGCATCTGAGTGACGATGTGAGAGTTATAGCTACGTGATAGCAGTGAGGGATCTCAGTTCCATGTAGAAACATGTAGCGATGGGTCTCAAATGGTGGAAAAGGAGCAGCGGGGGATTTCAAGTTGTGGAAAAGGAGCAGCGAGGTATTTCAGGTTGTGGAAAAGGGCCAGCGAGAGGATTTGCGACGTTTATAGATGTAGCATGACAGGTTGTGATGTGAAGAATGACAATTTGAGGCGTCTTGATGCTGGTACTTACTATTGGAGAGCTTTTGGTGCGAATATTGGTGTTGCGGATGTTGGGGCTGTTGGATGTTAACAATCTGATTTTCTTGATGCGGTTATTGGCGATGAGACTGTTTGTGAATAGAGGGTTGGTGAAGAGAGGGTTGGTGAGGAGCGGGTTGGTGAGGAGCGGGTTGGTGAAGCAGGATGAAAGGCGATGCGCGACTGGGCGACATGAGGGTTGACGATGCGTATGTTGAGGATTCGATGACTTGTGATGTGTGTACTTACATTTTGATGCTTTCGATATGACTATATATGATGCGATGGCGTTTGTATTGGTGTTGGCGAAGCGTTGAATCTGTGGTGTTGGCGACAGGATGGTTGACGATGTGGGAGTTCGCGATGCGAGTGTTGTTAGGTAAGGTATTGTAATTAAGTGGTCGCGTGCTAAATCAGGTGGAAGTTGGCGTACCTTACTACTGCAAGGAACGTCCGGCGCCTTCCTTGCAGCCGTGAAAACACTTACACATCCTGTTAGCGCAATTCTACCTACACGATGTCCACATGAGGAAGTCGCGTGTTCACTGTGATTCAGCAGGTACTACCGATGTGCTAATAGGTGCCCATCCAATTCCATTGGTCCAGCTATTATTGGAAATAAAACGCGCGCCTGAAGCCCTCTTATCGCCATCCATCTAGGTACGTTTGTGAGACGCCGTGGACCGGTGCAAATAGACTTCCAAGGTTTTAATTATTAGGTAGAGATATTGATAACCCACGTATGGGGAGCAGCTATACGTCTAAATAGTCGTCCAAGCAAGCGAAATAGCAATGAACTCTCACCCCTTGCACCCATCGACTTCACCAAAATCTAGCTGTGATATGGAGATGCGATGTTGTATGTATAGCACGCGTCAAGCGATCGAGTCCACCCCCCCTATGTTGTACTGCTAGACATCTGCTCAGCGGTACCATTGATGACATACAATTGTGTAGTCGTGAAACTCCTCGATGTGATTACGCACTACGGCCCGTTGTCAACGAATAGGTCCGGGTCATTCATGGCGTCGACAACCATAACCTCTCTTTTCGCTCGTTTCGCCGTGCGTTGTCTTGAGGTCTGTGGCGGAATGATGACGATATCCTGTTTCGATGGTCGAATTTGCCTGTAAGCTGGTGTCCTTGTGATCGTTTCGAACCTTTGGCTAATTGCATCTTTATCCCACACAGCCTCTGCTGGTCGACTTGCGGCAGGAATATTCTGCCAGTCAATTGATAATTTGATCCGCGCACCAAGGTCCACGTAGAGACCTATAAACAATCAGCGTCTATTCTTCATTCACAGTTTCAAATATATATCACCTACTTCGACTCCATCGGTGTACCTTTTCACTGGATCCGCGAACATTCACAGTCCTTTTCCAGGGCTCCATTAGTTCGGCCCAGTTGTCAGGGTCAAAACGCGCCCTCAGAAAGTTGTGTAGGGTGGCTAAGTCCTTGCAACCCGCAAAAACCGGGTCTTCACTGGCAAGGAACTTGATGTGATTCTATGCAAACGTCAGTCAATCACTTCGTATAATGATGGATCAATCTTTGCTGACCTCGATGTGTGTAATTGTCTTCAACTTCCATGTAGAGCAGACATTACGCAGACGTTCCCATGCCACTCGTTCAGCATTCGCCTTTACATCTGTGTTTCCTGGAAAGTCGTGAAAAACTTTCGTGATTATGGCCAGAATGGGATCTTGATTCAAATACAGTCCGAATGCAACACGGTACGACACATGTGCACGTTGTAGATACTCAAGCGTGTCCCCGCTCAATGCTTTGACATTATACTCCCGTGGCCTTTTCGCGCTCTGCAGAGACAACTGCTGCGAGGGCGTTGACTTGTTGATGAGTTGGTTCTGTGAAACACATTAAGTTACTCTTCGATGCCGATGACTTTGAGCCTTACCTCAAGCCTGGCGGCGAATGCCAACGTATCCTCGGTGCTATTAGCTGCCTTGGTGGTAACGAAGTCATGGATCTCCTCTTGCGTCATGCCCCCGGGTAGATCATCAAAATCAGAATCGTCAAATTCGTCTTCGAGGATATTGTCGTGCATCAAGGTCCCTGAGCCCGCTGTCACGGAGCCGACTGTCGCCGCCGCTTGAGCCATGACGGAATTTGCGGGTGTGATTGCACTGGTATCTGACGATCTGGCACTGCGACAGAGACGACAAGTGGGATTTGTATACGGTTCTGAACGGTGAAACGATGCAGATGAAGCGATTCGGCGAGCGGACGATGTGAACGAAGAGAGCGGGAAGTGTGAAAGGGAGAGAGCAAGGTGGATTTGGCTGGGAGGAGAGGAGCAATCGAAATTTATGTTGAGGGTAAAAGCTTAAACATGGGAAGGAACTGGGTCACATGCATCGGTATAGCATGGCCCGACCACAGTATTTCCATACATGTGGCAGGCGCAAGCGCAGTCCGGGCATGCACAGAGCTCACCGTTGGGGAAGTACGTGCGCTGGATCGCTGAATAAGGCAATATCACTGTGATCAGCTGTGCTGTTCCTCCCTCAAACTGCGATATGAGAGCAGGCAGCGCTTGCTGGATGTTTCGCGTTCACAAACTCAAAATCCTGTCGAACCAGTAGGCCTTCTTAACCAATCCCATCCGGGCCCAGAAGCTCCCAAACATTCATCTCATCTTCCCATCCGACACCACAACCCACCAAACCATCCATTGATCAATCCCAACACGATTCACATCGTCCTCTTCTTCAATCAAAATGTGACAATGCCGTGGCCTTAGATATCATTCAGTTCTTCCACATCCATGCATTTCTACTTGTTTCATCTGCTACGCTGTCGGCCAGCCCCAGAGCTAGACTAGATCTAGCAGTAAGGCATTGCCCGACAGCAGGCGTATACAAAGAGCTTGAAGGATGGGGTTGATGGGTAATCGACCTATTCCATGGCCCCAAGCGTGACGATGTCCTTGGGACTGCCAGAGCTGGCAGACTTGAGATTATGGTCACGGTGTACACAAGGACGTACGAGACAAACCAGAAGAAATCGACTGGTCTCTGGGGTCTCCGTGCGCATTCACTGATGTCGGCCTATCTCAATGGGGTCATCCATGTGAGCGATAACTGAGGATACCCAACTCCCCCCTGCTTTCACCTGCCACCGCTTGGATGCATCATGGTCAGCCAAGGGAAAATTGCCTGTCGGTGCCCATCCTCGATGAGTGTCATTGTATCAGAGATCCCGCAGCAGGCATCACTCAGTCGATGATGCTCATTACCGATCAGCGGTCCCAAAACCCGCGGTTACGGAAACGTCACACACGACATATAAGAACAGAGCAGTTGAATTCGAGGACAGGGTACCTTGGGGCGTCGTTATTGTCGACGAATGCCATTGTGCCAGGGATCCTGCGGCAGGCATCACTCAGTCGATGATGCTCATTACCGATCAGCGGTCGCACTGGACTGATGGGAGGGGCACCAGAGTCATCATAATGGGATCGAGGGATAATCCACGGAGCTAAGAGATGGAGCAGTTGAAGAAGTGGATAGACTGGCTGATGGATATGGGCTGATGCAGGATGTTTGTCTAGGCCGACAGGCGCCAAATTGACGGCCTGGAAAACTATCGGCTGAACAGGATAGCGGTGTTGTTTGAGCAGTTGGATATTCCTAACTTTGCTCGTGAGCTATGGCCCTCGGGTCTGCTTCCAGCGGTGGCTCGTACCCAGGGCAAGCTGGAGCCTGGAAGAAGACTTGAAGAAGAAGATCGATGCGGGCTGGTGGACCGTGCGGGCGGATACAATCTGGATTTCCGATGGAATGAAAGATAAATGCGGGCCGGTGTGGCGCAATAAGCTATCCATAGGATTATTCGCCACATCCATGGATGGCTAGATAGTGTACGCGTTATAGGTAATCTGTTATCCACTGGACCCCAGTGGGATCCATACACGGATTTAAATGAGACACCTTTCACAACAACCTTCCTCTGGTCGGCTTCCACTAGATACGCGACATAAAAACCACAACCGATGTGACATGTCAAAACCTCAATTTTCCGTACATCTTCATTCACATTCAAATAAATAATATTGTCACCACATTATCGACATGTCTGCTCCGCTTTCCAGATTTAGAGTTAAAGATGCGCCACCACGGCACGGCACCAAGAGACCCCGTCGACACGCACGTCACACGGCAAGCCAGTTCGACCCCCTGGCAGCAATAGATGATGATGAAGCCACCGCGTCCGACGCTGCTAGGCGCAGAGTGGACGAATGGCTTGATCACAGCGAATTCGATATGATGGCTGACCCACTGCTAGCGGAAGCTAATAACGGTGGCCAAGATCGTGATGTCGAACCGGAGGATCCGTCATCCGGCTCTAGTGGAACCGGGAGGATCGTAACCAATCCTGACACACTAGATATAGTTTCTGATGTGCTCGCCCGAGCACCTGAAGATGCTGAGCCTGTCGAACCAGCAGCAGAACCAACAATCCCATTGACAGAGTCCGCTATGCAGATAATTGAAGCTGCGCAACAGCGTGAACTGGCGGAACTTGATGATACAGACGACTTATTCGATGCCCCTGAGACTGCATCGCGGACATTCACTACTGACGTTTCGCACACAGATGATCTGACCGAAGAAGTGGTGCATCATCCCAAGCCACTTACTCTATCCGCCTTCCATACCATGCTCGCTATGTGGGAAAATAAGCACAACATTACCCGGGAAGCCCACACACAGCTAGTGGAGATATTCCAACTTGCAAACAGCCTCGAGGAAATCCAGCTCACCCCTAAGAGGCTTGAAACGTCCATAAAGCACGTCGTGCAAAGTCTACCGTTAATGACGATTCGCAAGCTACCTTTAAAGTTAGATTTCACAACGCTACCATCCAGAACCAAGTTAGAAGAAAATCTCATGGTATTTGACATGAGAAACATAGTGACATCTATTCTATCTTCTCCAAATCTGCGCCGCCGTGTCTACCGGGGAATGGCGCACCTTACAAAGGACCGGATCGAAAACCCCTGGCAGGCTAATTGGTGGGGAGAGTCTATTCGCACCACGTCTGGTCAGTTCTTCTCATACCAAGACGGTAACCCAATATTCCCGTCCGATTTCGTCAGGTGGAAATGCTCCACGGCGCAATGTCCTGTTAGGATGACAGGGCACTGTGAAACCCACATTGGTCGTGTTCGCTACTGTGGATGGGATAAGAGGACACCTGCATCCGGGGATCCGAGCGCTACGAAACCAAACAAGCCGATCTTACTAGTGCAAAAAGTCGTAGAGAGAGATCATCTCTGTGGAGATATGGCTAGCGACATACGGAAAACTGTTTTCTCACACCGCACTATTGGTCGTAGCGAACTGGTCATCATTGAAGACGACGAAATTGCCTTATTACCGGAAGATATTGTCAGTCACATCCCTAGAGTGGTTATTGACTACTACTATGATCCGAGACAGCAAGTTCGTCCCGGTCCTCTCACAGCTCCACATACCGTGCGCCTTCTATATAACAAGTCTCGTCGTGAATACAGAGTAGCAAAATTATCATCGCCTCATCGGGCTGAGCTCGAGCTCAAAGCCTATGGAAGACAGTTTTTTGTCGACAATGTCGCTGGGAAAAGAATCGTCTCGCTGCCATTTCAGATGTTCATCGACGCTTTTGGGTTATATCGAAATATGTACAGGTCATTAATGGGCATATACCTCACCCCTGAGTTCTTCACACCGGAGCTACGCTCCAAACGGTCCAACATCTTCCCGTTGACTCTCGGACCCCATGGGTCTGACCTAGGGGATGTCCTCTCAGGACTGTTCCATATTCGGGGGTTAGATGCTGGAGAATGGGTGACATTGAACAACGGGGCTAGAGTTTTCGTGTGCTCGTTCATCAACTGTATTACTGGTGACATGCCGTCACAATTGAAACTGGCGGGGTGTCTTGGACCGACAGCGAAATTGCCCTGCCGATACTGTCTGGTGAGGGGTGACGAAAAGACGAACCTTGATTTTGACGTCGTCAATCAAGGTCGCTACCACATGCAGAGCGAGATAGATCGTCAGCAAATAGCACAACGCGCAACATCGGCCACACAAGAAGTAACTATGCTCAAAGAACTCGGAATGCACAACAATAAGGCGCTCATCCATACACTGGGAAAGCTATTCCCTGCCCTCGACACGATCCGCAGCCGACCAATAGATGCAGCGCATTCTGAGTACCAGGGTTTAAGCCGTACGATTCACGGCTTCATGTTCAAAGAGGGCGATTCCATCCTAACCAAGTCTGCCATTATGGAAGCTTGCACCGTCTACCAAAGCTTCACAGTACCGCCACGGTGGGGCCGACTTCAATCGCCGGCACGGCATTTAGACTCGTGGAAAATGCAGGAACTCGCCCGTGGAAGCATTATCCTGCCAATTTTGCTCCGTTGCTGGCTTCAACAGGACCACATTCGTGAGGAATACAGACGGGTCATCCCCCGTATCGCACATGAGTATTTCACAAGAGAAGATTTTATAGTTCCTACAGACAACTTCACCGCAGTTGACTGGGTGGTCTCCGCTGCGTGGTGTTTCGCCCGGTCGATCACCACGATATTCGGACGAAATCATGATGCCGACTCTCTCACAGGCACCCAAGAGACGCATCGAATCATTATTTGTGGCCGCAAAGCCATACAATTCTTTTGCCAAGTGCACATTGACGTAAATCGACAAAGAGTCATGGCACAGAATGCGAAAAAAGCCGAGGAAGCTCAGAAGAGACGGTATTCTACAGCTCTCAGTGTATCAAGTCAAGGGAGTAAACGTAGCGAAGATGAGCGCACAGATGTGACATACGCACTCTCCACTGGAAGCGCGCCACTGGAAAAGAAACCCCGAGCCGGTCCACAGGATAAGGTGCAGTCATTCACCAATACGAAAGGTCTTCCAAATATCCACACGGGCATACACTTGAAGGAGATTATCCGAGAATACGGCGCATGCCACCTTGTATGGACCCTGCTCGGAGAGGATAAACATAGGTAATATTCACCTCCAATACAGTCTGGTCGGAATTGCATCGAAACCGATGGTGGCTAACAAAGATTGCATAGGCAATTCAAAAGTGATATCACTGCTACCAACCACCGTGATCCCGCTGCCACTTTGATCGCCCACGAAAACATATCACAGACACTGAAATTTGTGGTCGAAGGCAGCTTCCGGACACAGATGCCGGGTTTACACGAAATGTTTCGAACAACCCGAGAGAAGTGCCCAAACTTCATTCGCGCGATTGTCCCGAACATGGATGTATACGAGAATGACAGAGACTATGACGTTGACGACGGCAACGAATTGCAAGGGGACGCGCGTCACAGAAGGCCATTAGCTCAACGTCAAATCCCCCCCAGAGAGGTCAAGGAGAGAGCAAACCCAATGCTAAATGTCGTGAAACTGCGGGATATTAACAGTAATAGCAGCTTCACGAAGGAGTTGCTGGAGGCCCATCGTCGCGACTACGCCAATCAAGCCGCGATATTCAGTACACACACACTGACTTGGTGGAGGAGGTTCGCATATACTAACGAGTAAGTTGGGTACTTTGGCACGCAGCAAGAACATTGCGAAATAAGTCTGACCAACTTGACAGACACTGCAAGCGCATTTGCTTCACAGTCGGCAGCTATGTCAAGCTTCTCAACCCAAACGCTAACCACACAATGGCAAGGATCGACGGGCTCTTTATACATGAACGAGCCAATTCATCATGGCTCTTCTTGGTAGTGAGTTTCGCAGCGACATGTTCCCATGTCCTTGAAAAGGACTATATTCTCCAATGCCCCCTGTACAAGCTGACGGGAGAGGTTGCGATTGTCGGACTGCCTCAGGTAGCATCTGAGCAAATATGGATGGTTCCGGGACCAAGCAACACCCTATTATTTATTGACTACGATATATCCTTCATGTAATACTGACATAGCTTATACGCGCGCGCAACAAATTCATTTTGCTGATATCTTGAATCCATGGCGTCCTACCTCACAGTCCAGTATAGGTATGCCACATGGAGCGGTTGGTCCAAAAGTTGAAAAGCACCTCAGAACTAATGAGCACACCAGAAGGGATCCATGTTATCCCAGCGCGGCACTACTAAGAAGGGGGTGCACTTTCCAGTGGATTACATAACCCGGACATGCTTGCCACCGCTCTCTCCAGTGGATGGATACGCGCTTCCCCTGGAAGTGAGGTAAAGCTTCATTTTGGCTACGACGTCAAAGGTCAGTCAGCAAAGACAAGAAACTTGGAACGAATAACATCACAATTAACCAACGAGAGCGAGGACAACACGGC
Source organism: Xylariaceae sp. X802 (assembly GCA_028637635.1). Lineage (NCBI taxonomy): Eukaryota > Fungi > Ascomycota > Sordariomycetes > Xylariales > Xylariaceae > Xylariaceae sp. X802. The sequence goes on along the minus strand of JAJFDH010000037.1, from coordinate 41,785 downwards.
CCCGTAGACAGAACGAAAACGGGGATTGAAAACGCAACTATGTTGGAGTAATTGAGAGAGAAACGACGCAGCACTAAGGCACAGCTCATAAGAGTCACAGACTGGACATGAACTGCTGAGGTCGCCTCGAATCACAAACGAGGACTGGCGAGTACATCGAAAGAAACATAATCTGAGTAAAACACAAGGTCACGTTGAAACAAGCTGACATGCAGCAGATTGAAGCCATAAAAGGGACCAAATACGACAGGGACAGGAAAACTTCACAAACACGACTCACGTTAGGTACCGATACGTGAACAACCTAACAGCAAATGCGACCTGGGCCTGGCAAAGACTTGACATATACATAATATACCTAATATATGGCGCCGTGAAACAAACTCGGTGATTAACGCCCATATGGTAGGAAGCAAACAATACGCCGATCTGATTCAAACCTTGGAAAGCGCACGCATATACTCAATCGCAGCGCCATCAAGACGCACGACAACCGCGAAATACAAAATGAAAAACCTCGGTCAATAATTCTACCGGTACCTACAGGCTTAGGCACGCGTCACGTTGGCGCATACCTCAACGCGCTACACCCCTCCATCTACCCCTCATCGCATCACAACCCCTCGCCACACCAACAACCCTCGCGCCAAAAGATAGCCCATCTCAGTCACAACCAACACAATCAACTCGTTTCATTTCGCTAGCTAACTGACCAAGGCAAAACACAATCACCGGTTCGCGAAACGACATGCCACCGTCTACCCGCGCCACAACTCGTACGAATTCACAGACAATGGCGAGCGCATCCGTGTCAGAGGGGTTTCCGCTCCCTGACTTGAATTTTGGAGAGGCCACAGACTTGACCGTGGCCGAGAACAACGCACTACGAAAAGACGTCAAAAAACATATCGACCGATGGCCCAAGCCAACAAAATGGGCGCAAGCAACAAGTGAACATAGATACAGAAAGCTGTCAGAGAAGAACCGCCTGGAACAGAATGAGACGCATCTTGAGGCCATTGAAGATCCACAGACTCTTTGGATCGAAGTGCTGAAGATCGCGCCGCCCCGACGATGGGCAGACAAGGCAACGATCTTGAAATATCTTTCACAGGCGAGACCCCGAGATCAACCAGCAAATGGAGCAATATGGACTGAAGGAAGGAACTGGCTTGACGAGGCAATAAGGCAAGGAAATCAAAACAATTGGCGAGACGACACGAGCATAAACATGCCGAAATCAAATGAAGAGCTGTGGGAGACTATAAGAATAATCGGTGACGCACGCAGAGGGTATGGCACCTACCCGCAACTAATAATGGACAAGATGAAACGCGCAGGCTTCGCGTGGATCGCAGTGAATCCGAAGAAACGAATCGTGCCGCAGTGTTGGGCCCAATGGGCCACATTAAATAATATCAAGTTCAAGGCCACGATATCCATCGCACAGTTAATCGCCACGCCCGCGCCAGTCACTCCAACGAAATCGAACCCTAAACGAATCACAGGGTCAGTAAAGAAAGCAACGACGAAGCCAACAGCCGAACCAGAAGCGGACTCTAGCACAGAGTCGAGGACGGAATCTGCTGGAGAGTCGGACACAGATTCCGGCGCAGAAGACGACACGACTTTCCCGGAGCCAAACGAAGATATGTCACAGAGTCAAGCATCAGCCACAGGACCAGCCAGCAGTTTCACGGAGCCAAACGAAGATATGTCCCAGAGTCGGGCATCGGCCACGGGACCCAGAAGTTTCACGGAGGAAAGAGAAGACATGTCAGAGAGTCCAACATCCGCTACCAACAAGATTGATGGCGAAGGTATTGAGGCAACTAGAGCATCGTCGTTGATTAACCCGAAAGCACAACAAGCCTTGAACAAGATGAGGTCTACAGATATACAGCCGCATTACTTACAAACGGTCATGATGAAGATTCAACAACCGAGTGTAGCCATCAAAGCCCTTGAGATTTGGGAAACGGTTGATACGAATTTAAATGCGATGGCAAGACATCAAATGGAGAGCCAGAACGAAGTAGTAGAGAACACGCAGGTGTATGTGAAAAAAGCCATACAGGATGCGGTAGTGGGAGGCCCAGTGGAAGGCCTAGTCCGGGAATTGTTGGATGAGGCCATAACAAGAGTGACGGAAGCTGTGAATACAAGACAGGCAGCACAGGAAGAACGAATTTTGCAACTGGAAACTCAAGTGGAAGAGCTTACACAAGAATTAAAGTCCCAGCGAGCTCCGGACTGGACGACACAGAATCATCCAGAAGGGAAGCAAGCATCGCAGACCCAAGTGCCCGACAAGAGCATGGAAGCCAAAGGCGGAAACGACACAATGAACGAAAGCGATGATGACGAATTCTTCGACGCAAAGGAAGCAGCACCGAGTCACAGCAACAAACGAAAACGCGACGAAAATACAGATGATAAGGAGATTCGCCCGAAGCAGTTTGAATTTATGATATGGGGCTGACAAAAGATGTCGGATATCCGACGATGAATATGGAAATTCGCCCGAACGCAAGTAACGCTGTCAACTATGGATTCTTTCACGACTGTCGTACATAACTTTGCGACTCGTCCACGCTGAACAAAACCTACCTACTCAGGTAGATAGCTATGAATTGTGTAGGTACCGGTATGCAGTTCCATAGGTACCTTTAAAGGTTGTATCGCTACGTAGACGCTATCATACCTATGCTAACATAAGAAAAGCAATGGATGGAATGCTGTTTCAACACACCAAATGTAACATCACAATAGCAAAATACATTATGGCGAAGGGGATGGATTCGAGACCTAGCCGGCCACACAGACCCCTCATGTAGCTCCACAAGATTGTTAACCTTCGAAGCTACCTAGGTATTGATGAGGCACTCGTCTTCAAGATACCCACAGATCAGAGCGACTCTGCTTTGAATTGATGGACTCACGGAACGTGATATGAGGCTACGTAGTCCGCACAAATAAGGGAATTAAATACTTAGCTAGGCGGACAAAGTTCTGTCGGCCGGAAAACAATGGAAGGGGAAATAGAAATTCACATTAAAATAAATCACAGGGACCATATCCGCAAGATCGCCGTGATGAGGAGCGAAGAAAGTAGCAACGAAATTGAATTTCCATTTGATACTGGCGAATCCAGTGGAAATCCATTACAGTGTGGCCACATCCAGTGGAAATCCAATTCAACCTGAAAGTGGTTTGAGTGGAACAAGACGTTTACATCGGAATAAATCCCAAGGGCCGTATCCGCAAGATCACCGTGATGAAGAGTAAAGGCAATAAGGACGAAATTCAATTTCAATTTGATACTAGCGAATCCAGTGGAAATCTGTAAGGGGATGCTTTCATCCACTGGACATCCATTCCAGTCCAAGAGGATTTCACGTGGAAAAGAAGTTCAGGCGGAAATGAACTACAGGGACCACATCCGCAAGATCGCCGTGATGAGCAGATAAGGGAATGGCAACGAAATTGAATTTCAAACCTGAAAGCGGATCATCCAGTGGAAGGGACGACAGGGAAGGTGTTGAACGGAAAAGTGGTTAATCCAGTGGACGGAACTATCCAGTGGATCAACGATTCGTGTCGCACTGTATGTCACATTATTTTCAGTACAAGCCGACTTCGTGTCTATAAGGATTAATTCTTTTAAATCGGTATTGCATCGAAAATGACCACACTAAGCGATTCAAGCTACGAAAATGCATTTAAAGAGTGAAAACGGATCCGGACCCATTTTCTAGGTCAACACCCGCACAGGCAGCAATTTCAAACACCCCCCCCGCGCCGTAAGGTACTTCTACTAATCTCTTCATGACTGCCCACCTCTCTACGCTTTTTTTTCCCTCCCGTTTCTTCACTCGGTCACTACTGACTAAAATACGAATATATAGCACTGCATTCTCCGAACCGTGCCGATTCACGTGGAGACTGTTAAGACTCGATGACAGGGAACTCAAGGCAGGAATAGGAATAACAAAAGAGGAACAAATATGTCTCCTAGTACCATTCACGACGCGTCTTTGAAAAGAAAACGGGCCAAAGCACCTGAAAACCCCAGCAAGCGGTCAAAAGCGGGAAGCAGCGACGACGAGGACGGCGATGACGACCGGCAAGCCGAAATCCTTCTTCTTGAAGATGAAATCCTTAAGTCCAAGAAGAAATATAACAACATTACCGCGATATTAGACATCGCCAAGGCAGAAGGCCACCCTGACGTCGCCCTATTTGCTACCGTGTCGCTATGCAGGGTATTCTTAAGGCTGCTGGCTTCTGGAAGCCTGTCTCGCAAAGCGGGCCAATCGGAGCGAGAGATTGTTGTTGTTCAGTGGCTCAAAGGCAGGCTTTTTGACTACAAGAAACTTCTCGTCACTGTACTGGCTGCGGAGTCCACCGCATCAACCGCACTCACGTTATGCATGCGGCTCCTCAAGGCTGAGACTCAAATTACTAGCGACAGGACTGAGGTGACCTTCCCCAAGACGTTTCTCAAGGACATCGTTGGTGCCCTTGTCAATGAACGATTTGAGGATGTCCAAGATGAATTCTGCGAGAAATATTTGGCAGAATATGCGGACATCCGCTTCTATACTTTTCAAGCGTTGAGGTAGATCAAAGTCTCCCTGCCCTTACCGAAACGTCGCGCCGCTGCTAATTCTTAACAGTGATATACTTTCACAAGCTTCGTCCATTAACGATGACCTGTTTAACAGCATTTTTTATATGCTTTCGTTCTTTGGTGATGTCCCTAACAATACCGAGGATCTGGGCTCTCTCTACATCGATTTGACGAAGAAGAAGTCCGACATTATCTTGTCGCTACATCAGCAAAAGAAGCAATGCCAGTCAGCTTGGGTCGCTTTACTAAAGCTCAGCCCCGATCGGCAGCAAAGAAAAAGACTGCTCGAGATCATGGCGGAGTCAATAGCTCCTTGGTTTGTTCAACCTGAACTACTGATGGATTTCCTCACGGATTCTTACAATGCTGGTGGATCATTGTCTCTGCTTGCACTATCCGGCGTCTTTTATTTGATCCAAACTCGAAATCTGGACTATCCTTCATTCTACCAGAAACTGTATTCCTTATTAGATGCTGATATACTGCACTCCAAACACCGTTCCAGATTCCTTCGGTTACTTGACACCTTTCTGGCATCAACACACCTTCCAGCCGCTCTCGTCGCAAGTTTCATCAAAAGGCTAACAAGGCTGTGTCTCAACGCGCCACCGTCTGCCATTGTAGCCGTGATACCATGGATCTACAATCTGTTCAAGCAGCACCCGTTCTGTACATTCATGATCCATCGTGTAATGCGAACCCCGGAAGAAAAGGCTGCTGTAGAAAGCAAAGGAATGGACGATCCCTTCGATGAGGAAGAGGAGGACCCTATGCAGACTAAGGCTATTGATAGTTGCTTATGGGAGGTTGTGCAACTCCAGTCGCATTATCATCCCAATGTCGCCACTATTGCAAAGATAATATCGGAGCAATTCACTAAGCAGCGGTACAACATGGAGGACTTCCTAGACCATTCATACAGCAGTGTAAGTCTATCTGGCCGCAGTCTATGCTTGAACGACGGTACTGATAACAATCCAGCTTGTCGAAGCCGAACTGTCAAAATCGATCAAGAAGCCCCCAGTAGTCGAGTTTATGATTCCCAAGCGGGTCTTTCTACGCAATGATCCCGTTACAGGAGTTGAGGATAACCTTGTTACTAAGTTATGGGAACTGGAGTAGCTAAACCCTCTGGACTCACGGGCTGCGTTCATGTATGAAGCAAGAGACCTCGTCGCATCCACATGATGCAGAAGAGCAGGAGCCAAGTTGCTGGATGTATTAACGAGTCTTTCGCAACAACTCCTTGGCCATCCTCCGGCTCCTTCCCCCCATTTCAGCGATTGGGTTTACGGCTAGTTGACACTTGGCCGGTCTCGGTTCGATTCAGCAGACATGCCAACATAAGAGACGCTGGGTCTATATGCATTATTGAAACAACTGAGTGGTATATCCGCGTCATTTCGCCGCCGGCTTACGGTCCGTTATCCAGCGTCTGCATCGCTCACAAGGCAGGAGTTGGCAAGTTTTCGCAAACCATACGTCATGTTCCTGGAACGTCTCGATACACATGTACCGACCCCAGGAGCTATACAGGGCGAAGTGGAGGACGCTATCAAATATCAACTTGGGCACCAGCTTTGTTTCAGGTATCCCTGTTGCTTTACGATGAGTGGCTCGGACGTCATAGGAGGAACCGATCAACATTTTCAAGGCGTTTTTAATTGTAGAAACAAACCCGGAAAAACTTCCGATCCGCGGACATTACACCGCGAATCATTGGTTGAGGCTGAAGCGCTGGGTCGTCACAAGGAGTAGGTATAAACGAAAAAGTCAACTTTCCCAAGAGAAATCGATCATGGCACAGTTGTGTACGAAATTCCTGCACTGACTCGGATCGCACGGCTGAAGATGTAAGATCCCAATGGTCACCCCGCAGCTCTTATCAGGACGATAGGTATACAGAGCAAAAACTTCGCCTTCGATAGGATGGGGTGCCAAGTAGCAAGTGGGTAGAAAGTACGGACGTACCATATCGACACGCTAGCTCTGCAAGAATCCGCGGACAAGGAATCATCACTCCATGCTGGGACGATCATCGATCACAGATCAACACAAAGCAAAGCCCTCGTTGCCACAAGAAGAGCATTTGGCCATCCCGCTGGGCTTTTGTTATGTTTATTTCCATCCGGACTTGTCACGATGGTCCCCAACTGAGCAGGTCCTGCCGTAATGGCTTTATAGACGTCTAGTGATGGCCACTATTGGACTAAAATTGAGCTTAAACGATACGAGCTCCTCACCGCTGGTTTCAGACGCCCGGAATTGGAATCATGACCCACGTGCCGTACTCCTCGGCTTGAAGATGTGTGGGAACTTCCTGAATACCTACCAGTGTATCGATCAATGTTCTCTATGAAAGTTCCTCCGCCCTGACCATCAGGTCGTACTGGAATGAAATGCCTAAGTGATTACTACGACGTGGGCCTACGTGGGCCTGGCCGAGCTTCTATGCGACCACAGTCGCATTCTAATTCGTGCCCTGGATTCCAAACTCGGGTATAATGTAGGGGTCACTTTTATAAATGGACTACCTACTGTACCTATCTAGGTATGCTGTAGGTAGGTAAGCTGATTCAGAACTCGGTGAACGTCCACATGAAAGGTGTGATTCCAGCTTATCATTGTCAGCGCCTCAGTACTAAGTGTATATTAACAACTTTTAACCGCGATAAAATTCGGCAACCTACGAAAATTTCGCCAGTGTTGTTTCGGCTTCAAAACAACCGCTTAGCTAACGCCAGCGGCAAGCAATTCGCTGTCGCGCCAACCGCGGCCGCTGAAGACGTCGAAGCGCTTGCTCATTCGCCAGCACGTTCCCTGGTCAGGAGTAGTTGAGCCACCAATAGTGATTGATGCGGTACCCGCCTATGCAACACCCGGGTTTCTTTTTCCTCTTTTTTTCCCCTTCGCCTAATTCACAGCCACATTTTCAGTGATGGATTTTGACAGCGCGTCTCTTCAAAATGATTGATCTGCGTACTAAAGGTAAGCCAATTCAGTGCCCATACCGACCTTGTACCTACGTAGATTATATTGACATAAGACAGGCCCCTCCTGCGACATGTGTACAATGTATGCCGTACCAACTGGAAAGTTGCTCGGATCCTTCGTCTCTCGGCCATCCCATCGACCCCGCGCTTGATTCAAGACGCGCTTCTCGGAGGGAAAGCGGACACTTTGGCGCTCGGTCGCGCCAACCCAAACGCCCGTAAATCCCAGCGTGGTCTATGTTGCCGGTGTCTGCCCTTTCGATGTGCTCGTGAAGCCGAAGCACTGAGGTAGGGCAAACGCATCGCGATGAGGCGAGTTAGCCTCTCAAGCGCCCATCGATTCCCGAACGAGGCCCGCCCCCGCAAAGACCCTTACCTACAGTATATTAGTGCATCCGTCTACGTCTCTACTCTGGTTGAACTCGTCAACTTGTGACCGGTGTAGTATGTATGTAGGTAAGTGGTTTACGTGAACTGACTCTCAAACACCCATTACGCTACGTATGAGATGGACCATGTGATTAACTCGGTGAGTTATAAGTACCTAACTAAGCACTTATACGTCCGTACAGCTGAGCTGATGTACCTACATGATGTACAGGTGAGCGCCCGTTTTGTATCGTAGCCCATGCTCAGACGTCCCGGCGTCTCCCGGGGTTTTAATTATAGACACAAGCTTCACCGCAAACGCCTCGGCAAGTATTTCAAATATGCGGCAATCACTCACGCAGCTGTCGCATTCGATGAGGTTGCCCGTTCGCGATATCATCCGTTCTCCTGTATGCCAGCGAGAGTTGAAACATAACTGCATACGAAGAACTGGTCGTGTGTACGGAGTACCGGTAGACCATGTAAGACGATAAGACGAACTACACAAGACCACAGCATGGGTGGATGAGATCGACCCTAACCTAGTGTAGTGTACATAAGGTTCTTCACCAGGTCTGCAGTCTACAGTAGCTTCGATTTGATCAGCGCTAATTGTTCCATCTTGTCTCTTCACTGTCTAGGTAGGCCACCCCGCGTGTCAGGCTGGACCATCGGAGCTTCAATAGGGAGTAGGTAAGTGTACAGTACGTAGTCCGTAGAGACTGGTCGTCCACGACGACTCGGTCGTAGATGTTGTTGCTGTCTAGTCTTGCAGTGGACTGCTGTGTATCCCGTGCCACGGCCTGTCGACGGCTCTCAAACGCAGCAGCGGTTTAACTTGAAGTGGACAAGGGCAGAGATATGGGATGGCCGTGCTGTAGCAGACGCAGTGGCATAGTTTGGCGTCGGGCTTCACGGGAGCCTCTACGCCAAACACCGAATGCCTACATCTGGAACAACATGCCAAGGTCATCTGACTGGGGAAAAGGCTTGTCAGTGGCCCGTCATTTCTCAACTCGGGCTGTTTCACGCAAGCATCAGTCCTCGCTGTGTCATGTCGCGGGCTAAACGCACCGCAGTCGTCTCGAAATACTGTTGGCCATTCCCAGTCGCAAGCACAACGCTCGATCTGCTCTTGACACTCTACCTACACTACTTGGTCTACTTGGTACGGACTGGATACGGACTGGATGGATTTATTACTAATAAGGGCGCCCCCGAGTTCAGGCCGTCAGGGCTCTTAAATGGCTAAGGCAGCATGGAACTAGTCTCATCGCCGCCATCGTGGACTGACACGGAGTGCCTTATCATAAGTCCAAGAAGCGCTCGCAGCCAGTCCTTGGTAGTGCGCTCTCTGGCGACCACTCCCGAGGGGGGGGCTTTTCAAGCGACGTAGGCGTCCCGGGGGGTGGTGTGTGCATGGGGTCAGGTCGCATTCACACCCAAGGGAGACCGTCGTCGATGCCCAACCTTACCCACTCCAGGACGGAATCCAGAGGTACTGGCGCTACAAAAGGTACATATGCCGGCGACCCATGGGGCACAGCTGCTGCGAATCGCTTCGTCGCCTGCGCCTAACGGGAGCTCGTATGACGGCGTGCGGTCTTGTACCCTACCGTTTTGTGGAAACCGGGCTTCCCACGGGCTTCTCACGGAACGCCATCACGGTTACCCTCGAACCAGTCAATTGCACGTCTCCGGCCGGGGGGGTGTCGAGATATAGCCTCTACTATACTAGATATACAGAGAGCAGAGAGTACGAAGTAGGTAGACGATGGCATGCCGGATTACATACAGTACAGCAGTGCGCGCTAGGATTTGCATGTACCCTCCACTCGACCGGACTAACACGATGGTATAATGTACCGCAGGCAGTACCGCAGGCAGTACCGCACAAGCAGTAGGTAGACGTCGCTCGAGTTGTGCCATCTCACGATATAGCCGTGCCATGATGGCTCGTCGCGACTTCATTCGCCAGCACTCACAGACTGGTTCTAGTGCCCGGGCGTAGGTATTAATTTCCCAACTGTTGGACTGGGCAGTATGAGTGATGGTGGATGTAGATGTAGTCCGTAGATGTAGATGTATATAGAATAGACGTAGAGACGTAGAGAGAGATGTAAATAGGTATGAGATGTAGACTGTATTCGATGTAACTACCTACCATCGCAGCGATCTAGTATAGCGTACCGGTAAGTATTCTTAATTACTACAGCATGAAAAGTGAGAGTGAAAGCAAACGAACGACTGAAGTGGATGAAGCGACCCGACTAAAATGAATCGCGGCCAGTCCACGGTAACTATAGTCGAGCCATTTACGGCAGACTATAGACTGGAGTATAGACTGAGTAGCGACTGTCTGCCGCGATGCCGCGTACCACACTTGGGACCAGATGGATGGACAGAAGAAGGCAATGTACCGCGATTATTTTTGCTCTTATTGCCCTTATTTAATTCTTAGTTCCTCACCTACTTTTGGCTCTTCCCGATCCGGATCACAGTCGAGCCAGTGGGGATTCCTGGTAACAGCGATGCTTGGCTGAGGGGGTCGCCATGATGCGACCGGAACAGCTTCCATCCAAGCGGACGCAAGCCCTAGTCGACCAGGACCAGGACTACGACCGGGACCATTCTCCACTGCCAATACTTCGTCGACTTTGTCTACCTACTTTGTCTACTTGGTCTACGGACTACTTCGTACAGACTGTACTTCGTCTACCTTGTCTACTTGTCTCCGTCCTGCTGCCACAACCACAACCAAAGGACAATAAGTACCACGAGTCCCCTTCCCCCCTCACAAATGCCCCCCCGGACTTCATGAATTAATAACAAACAAACCAACCCATCTCTGCTCTTTTTGCTTGTTCGAGATTTTCCATTCACGCCATCTCGCATCTGCCACTCCCATTCCAGCTTCAAGTCATACCGACGACCTGGAGCCTGTCATTTCATCTCATCTCTGCGTTCTGTTTTAATTTTTCCCGCAACAGAACGCATCCTCCACGCCGAACTTGTTATTCGAGCAGCCATCAGGTATGTGAGTTCCCAAGTCATCCGCCGTAGCGATCGATCTCTATATACGATTTCTATACGCAATCTCGCTGTCTTTTTTGTATTTTCCTTCCCCAAAAATTTTAGCGAGTGTGCGCCTGTGTCTGTTTGTTTCTTTTCTTCCCTTTCCCCCTTCAACAGACTGACCTCCCCTATCCGGCCTTCCCGCTCTCATCAGGGCCGTCCGGAAACCCCCACACCCAACGTCCCAACCACTGACAGCTTAATACTACCTCCCACTGCCCAACCTCTTTATCTTGCGCATCACATATTATCTTCCCTCCCCTCCACTTCTGCCCTACCTTATCGTCTCTCTCACTGCTATCTGTCTGCATACTCCCTTTGCATCATCGTCGCTCTTCCTGTCCCAGCTTCAACTCCACCGAACCACAACCACCTATGCAACACCGGGATTTTCACAAGTCACTGTCTTCTCGCCTTGTTCAGCGCACTAATACAATTTATCCAAAGCAGAACTACACGCCATCCTCCGGGTTCCTCTTTAACTGACTGCAAAGAGAGTTCCCCTCATCACTCATCCACACCCTCTCACATCCACTCCCACACATCCACACACATCACCAGCAATGGTTTCCGCCTTTCAGATGCAGGCTTACTACCGGCCCAATACGCTGAGTGTCGACACAAGTCAGGCACCGAAATTCTTTGAAGAGGATGACGCCGGCATACTCGACGACAGCATCTTGGACCACAGCGCCATGGACTCGGGATTAGAAATGTCGCCGTCCATGGCCGACAGCCGCAGGGAATCGTTTGCAGTCGGCGGCCCGTTATTCTCGCCTAAGAACGAAGATTGGGATTCCGTCGACATGCACCCGGTACCCTCAAACAACCCATTCCTGCCACAAAACACCAACCCCTTCACGAGGCCCGATGCACAGGTCACCTACGGCTCACAACACCAGCCCTGGTCTATTGGTCACGGTTCCGGAACCTGCACTCCGGTACAGTATGATGGGCTTGAGGCCACATACGACGGCAACACCTCTCTCTTCCAGCGGACCATGCCCATGCCAACGCCATTCAACACCTCCGGCGGCCATGTGCCACTGTTCTCCGCAGTCGCCCCCACCAACCAGTCCATACCAACTTCGCCTCAGAAGGACTGGATGAGCGGTGAGTTCAAGAGTCAGTCGTTGAAGCGCGACAGCTCAGCCATCCGCTCACATAATGAGATGCGCCGCGGCGACGGGATCCGGAAGAAGAACGCCCGGTTCGATATCCCGGCCGAGCGGAATCTGGAAAACATCGACACCCTGATCTCCCAGTCGACCGACGACCAGGAGATCAAGGAGCTGAAGCAGCAGAAACGGCTTCTGCGCAACCGACAGGCTGCTCTGGACTCTCGGCAGAGAAAAAAGCAGCACACGGAGCGGCTCGAGGAGGAGAAGAAGCAGTTCACCGGCCTCGTCTCTAACTTGGAGGAGGAGATCGCTGATCTTAACGGCAAGCTGGCCCAGCTCCTCCGCGAAAAGGAGTTCATGCAGAACCACATCGAGGACCTTCGCCTGGAGAAGGAGGAGATGGTGCAGACACACACCATCGAGACGGGCGAGCTGCGCAAGAAGGTCAGCATTCTAACGGATCACGTCCAGCGACTCGAGCATGCCGCTATGCCAAGTAACAATGGCTTCGGCAATGCCTTCAGCGACATGGACACCATCACCATGGATGCCGCCTGGGACAACATGGCGTATATGGGAGACTATCCCATGGAGACCGAAGTCAAGCAGGAGGTACAGCTCGTTCATCAGAAGAAGACCGAAATCACCCTTCCTGAAGTTGAGAAGCCAGCCACCCAAGGCGGTCTCCTCTTCATGCTTTTCCTCGTCGGCGCCTTCGTCCTCTCCAACCGATCGGCACCAAACATCCCTCGGGTGTCGGAAGACATGCGAGAGGCTTCGGCTACCTTGCTTAACAACATCCTTCAGGACGCCGACATGGCTCATGCTCCCAGCAGTGTGATGGAGTCGGCACCCCGCCCCTCGGGTGCGACGTGGTCGACGAGCGCATCAGTGCCCATGGCAAGTCATGCCATGGATACCGTAACCCCATCGATACTGGGAGATCTGGCAGATTCCCTAACACAACCCACTGAGCAGCAAGCCAACGAGCAAGCTTTCTCCCTCACACCGGCACAATTCAACGGCCTCACCTCCCAAGACTTCATCCGCGCTCCCCAACCCCCTCCCAACAGCCATAAACGCCGCAACCTCGCCGAGGCCCTGGCCAACATGCGTCCTCACGAGAAGCAATCGGCCGCCGAGGTATACACCCGGTCTCTCCTCTGGGACCAGATTCCAAGCGACGTCGTGCGGAACTTCGCCAAGATGGTGGCGGACTGCAACGGTGCCAACGGCGGACAGCAAGTCTGCAAGGACGTAAGTTCTTGACGACTCACGACTCACGACAATGAAGCCACTGCACACGGGAGGCCCGAAAGCCTTACCGCCCGGGCCGTGACGGGCTCCACTTGCGGTTTATATACGAGGAATGCGAATCCGTAATATGGCATTTCACGTGGCGAACAGCGAGTGAGACCGCCATCCCTCCCGTCGGGGAGCCGTGCCACGCATGTACGGCGGGTGTAAGCTACATCGACAGACACAGCACAAACGAGTGCAATCTTTCCTTTTGTTCATGTTTTCTTTTGTTCTTTAACATCCAAAAAAAAGAAAAAGAGGCGACGGCGCGCCACAGATGGTCGTAGTAGTGGTGATGGTCGTGATCGGCTATCGCCACTACTGACCATCACCACTACTACAACCAACACCACTATAACCACCATTACGAATATCATCATTCCCGCTGCCACTCCTACCGCTACTACAGTTAAAAGGGTTAATATATATAGCCTTCCAAATACCAAAGCCATCGCTCTCCACCGGCCGGGGAGGGCCCTGGCCAAGCAAACCTCTCCTTTGTCACATTTTCTACTTTTTACTATTCATGTGTCATCGAAAGAGCAAACGTCCACGGGCACGATTTTTGCCAAACGGGGAATGAAGTTACGATTTTACGTCGGCGGGAGGGGTGGGGGTGTTTTTTGTTGTATTGTAGATTTTTAGCATAAGCAACGGCCCTTCGGGGGGCTTCTGAATGGGAGAAAAGATAAAAAAAAACCATTTAGTTTTTTTTTTTTTTCCTCGGAAACCCTTTGGCATCGAAATACAAAACTCATGCGGGCGGGAAAAACAGGCCAACTTTTACTTTTAACCCTTCTTACATTTACCGGTACTCCCATGCAATCCCATCCGTAGGCGCATAAATCAGAGCTTTTCTCATGAATTCCTTAACGCAGTGATAGCCCGGCATCAACACTGCTTTGCATTAGTTAGTGCCTGCAATCCAATGAGTCGCGATGGGCCAGCTCCAGCTCGGTGACGTTGCGGCCGTGATCCTACCTCTACAGTACCTAGTGTAAGTTAGATGGGGACTCGATCTTTTTTACACGACAGACTTGCATGCCGCGATGCAGGCCCGCGCAGGATTTTCCTCCCCTCTCTTTTTCGTTTCCCCTCCCCCCACTGCTCGCTCGCGAATCAATTTGCGCTGCCTTGATCACACACCCCGCGCGCCTTCGCATGCGCCCGCCGTCATACGGTAACGGAGTGGGCGGGACGAACGGGTGAGTGGCTGGTAACAAGGAGGCGTGTGCCAATTATGTAAGGGCGGAATACGGAATACCTCGCTGTACGAAGTACGGAGTAGATAGCGTATGGATACGCCAAGAGATCCTCTGCTTGGGGTTTGTTGGGGGTTGTTGCTGTTGGCTGCTGGTTGCTGGTTGCTGGTTGCTGTCAACTGTCATTTTCTAGGTATTTCGTGTACGGACGTACATATGATATTCAACACGTGCTTGTTCGGTGCATGGCTTTACGGGGTTGGGGGTCTGTGGTCTAGATCTGAGTGAACGGATGAATTCATCCTGCGGAAACGTCGTCTTGACGGCCAGTGAGATCACGGATGGTTGGGCCGCAAGGAGCTGTGGGACGTCCTTGACCAGGCACATCCATTTCAGCGGCGGATCTTGGCAAGTAGCCAGCCGAGATGTTTTACGCAGTGAGGGGCGCTTGACGGCCTTGAAGTGCACCGAGACAGTGGGTTGGTGTGGCATGACTTATGCTTGATGTCTATTACCTGAGATCGTATCTCAGTCAGGGTGAGGTTATGGTCTAGGTTATAGGTATGAGAAGCATTACACAGCTGAGAAGGGAACTCAACTCCTACGGGTGTTCTCGGACGTGACACAGCAACTATAAGGAAGACGGCTATAAAACACGTAACTTCATAGAGTAAATCATTCATTCTATCGATGTTCTGTGTTATCTAGTAGATACCTAATTCAATCGCGGTAATACACCGTTATAGTCTTGCGTCTCACTGCTTCTCTAGATCTCTCCAGCCCCTGAATCATGAATACTCACCAACTCAAGCAAATTGAATCCTTCACCTGCTCGCGGCTACGAGTAGATCTCATAGCTGGAATAATTACGCCGAAGCTACGATCTCGTCTGTATGTCTCAAATCCCCTGATGACCGACTCACGTAATCGAGATATGACTACCCTGGCTCACCACACACCCAGCGCTCGCAAGAAACCACCCCGTCTCCAAATCAATCTCCACGCATGTAACCGCAGTCTCCCCATTGAGTCAAGGCCCCTCATCAATTCCATCACGATGTCTTTTCTAGGCGTAGTTATGAAAGCCGACTTCCGCATCCGGCCACCAGAGAGTCACATTGCGCACACCAGCCACCACCAACCCACGCCAGAAAGTAAACCAACAGGTAACACTGCCCATTCCCTGAATCCGGAAGGTTAGCTCTACCTATAACAGGGCCGCATATATCAAAACCACAGGATGAAAGCCCCAATAAGGCAAGTTGAAACCGACATGATACGACACCGTGATGAGAGACAGGCAGGCCTGACAGCTGGCGATGACCACCCTCTTCGCAAATCGGCTTCGACGGGTCTGGCGCAGTAACAATGTCTGACATAGCATCCTCGGTATTGCGGATGCTCAATTGCCCTATTCGGGGCAGATAGCTAATCTCCAACCACACACATGACGACGAGCGCAGATCCGGGGAACCGAGCCACCCTCCACTAATGCTGTCCGTCACCCAATCTTCGCGCACCTGATTCTTTTCAGGCGAGCCGACTGGTTCGAGACCCGGTTTCTGTAGCTTACGCTGACCACGGCGCGCGCGAATATTTCAATATGAGGGTTGAAGACACGTGAGGTAGTATATTGCCTCGGACCGCAGTCACAGTTACGACCCGAGTGGTATACGGAGTAAGATCTTCTACGGATGCGAATAGATAGGTAAGTTATCGCCACGTCCACCGCTGCGAGGTCCAAACACTGGTTTCCCTTATATAATCAGCACCTTGAGGTTCCATTGTCGCGGTCGTATGGCTGAGCTCGGGGTCCAGAACAAGGTCCCCGAGCCGTGACCCGGGTAACGGCTTGGGGTTTCCAGCCAATCCCCTGCCGAGTCCCGACATGCTGATCTGCGACTTGAACGGGGATGCGATGTGTCTGGCGTTTAATTCTACTTGGATATCTCTGGTAATCACACGAAGCTTTGATTGACATCGTCTGATATGCAAGGCAAAACGCCATCGACTTGCGGCTAACCGTGGTTCTCTGGTCCCCTCCAGCCCTAAGACCGCGCCAAAGGCTCTCATGAGGTTCTTCCGTCCTGTGATTTAGGCACATGGAAACAATTGTGATTGCTACACTATATGCTTCGTATCTATAGTTAGTCCTGCTCTCGAGCGATTAAGAGGTAGGTAACCCGTTTGTCGATATCGTCCCCCGAGCGCGTCGATCAACAGATTCGCCAGGAGACTAACCTCCACAACCCGGAAACAGATTATGGATATTATGGATACTATAGAATGAGGCTCAAACTTCCCTCCACCAAGCGTCCCCTTAATTTCTAGACGCCGCGGTAGAGGCGATGTATGGAAGCGTGATGGTGTAGATACGTCAATCAAGATACACCGCCGCACACCCACCGACAACCCACAGTAGGGCTGCCACGTTCTACAAAATTCGAATACATAAATGAAAAGGCTGCGCTCCAACGGTGCTTCGATAGATTCCAGAACCCCAAGAAGACGGCATGAAAGAGGGCTGCAGCGATGCAAGTGTGTCAGACACCCCGTATAAGACCCGGCCTCCTTCATGCGTAGAGTCGCCATCATCACCCGACAGAGCAACGACCTCATGCTCAGTTCTGCGGATGGCTACAACCGTTGTATCCTTGGCAGAGCCAATAGACGGGCACGATAATCCGACACCCCAGGACGCAGGGTGGTTTGCATTCGATATCACCGGCGGAACGCTCTCCGATACGAACTATGCAAATGCCGTAGCACCTTGGCCGCCTGCCATTGATCCTGTCTGTCCTGGCACGATGCCTGTACCCGTCGCCCGATATTCACTTCACCCCTTGGTGGTTCGGGTCCTGCCGCATTTCTATTGCTATTGAGCGACAAACAACTTTGAACTCAAGACATGCTCGTCTCCGTCGGTCTCCGGATCATCACATAGAAAACAACCAACTGCTTAGTTAGGGTCCAACAAACAGTCCGTAGATGCGCCAAGCATAGGATCTAAAAGGTAATCCCAAGACCAAGACCACCAACATGTAAACATTTCCCAGTCTCCCAATCATGAGCTCGAGGAGACCTCGGCTCAAGGCTACATGAGAAGATCCCCAGAGCCATTAGAGCACCACCCAAAAAAGAAACCGGGAATGGAACGAAACTACCTCTATACAAGTCCGGGGCCCGGCATCTACAAACCTATATCCTCGTACCTCTTTCATTCGCATTCTCGTGCCTAACGATGCATGCCGATGCAATGTTACGATACCTCAATACTACCTCTCACCACCGCCGTCAGTCAAAGAGTGACCGCACCCTTTTCAAGCTTCTATCTCATTCCTAGCAATAGGTACAAAGAATCCGAGATCCCCTGTTCTCCCCGCCGGCGGACGGAAGACTTGCCGGGACGTCCTGTGGTGCCAAATGCCAAGGTAACTACCGACATCCAACAGGGCGCAAAGGAACGCTCTCCAAGCAATCCCAATACATATCGTATCGGAAGTACCTATATTAGGAAAAGAGCCAAGTACAAGGGAAGAAAACCCAAAGTAACACCAAGAGCCTCCAAAGCGCAAACCAGACAAAAAAGAAAGGGAAAGAAAAAGGCAAGAAAGTGGAAGAAAGCCGGGTCCGGAGGCACGTTGTACAGAGAACCAAGGCATTGTCGGGCACACAGCATGGCTGAGTCCCAGGATCATGCCAATATCCCTCGCATGGAAAATGTCATCCCCAGGAACGGGTAGGACACCCAACCCCAACCCCAGACCCAGAGAGTCTGGGAATAGGGATAATAAGTCTGCCCGCGGGGTCAGCAAACCAGACGACGCCATCGTGGCCTGATAGGTCGTCCGCTGTGTTCCCATCTCACATCATCGGTTCCCTTCACGATCACGCGAGACTACGCTGAGTCAACCTCAACCTAGCATAGGAGAATCGACACAAGCTGGTGTAGCGGGTGGGTAAAGTAGCCGGTAGGTAAGCAGTGCAGGATACAGACAATTCCCATCTCTGCGATCCTTAGGAAGTACCGGTAGTGTACAACAATTCCAAACACATCAAACAGAGCAGTGAACACTAGCACCCAAACCCCAAGCCTCTCCAAACAAACCCCAAACTACCACCACCACAGCTCAAACCCAACCAAGTTAGCAAGTCCCAGTCCCCGCCCCCAAACCCACCACAGGAACAGGACGGACCCAACGCCTCCTCATCCCCAAGAACCAAGTCTAAAAAGTCCCAAAGAACGATAAGAACCACAACACACTATCTAGTGTAAGCACCCCTTATCAGAACCCGCCACGCAAATGCAATGAAAACTACTAGTGTACGTAGGTAGTCCCAAAAACGGGCTTTGGAAGTTCGGTTCTCCCAAAGAAACCAGAATATCCAAAGCCCGTAGGACGGGAGCTAAAGTCGTAACAACACTACGAGACAACTCGATACAGATCGTCGCCTCAAAACGAAGCCGAAACCCGAACGACAGCCGGGACGACACGATCACGCACCGTCTAACGTGCCAGGCATCCATCCGTCCCCAACTCTAACGACAAGACACACAAGCCGGCGTTGTGCACTGGTGTAGTGTAGTGTCCCGTAAGCGGATGGTGGTAGGTAAGTGGTGATGGTTGCATGAGTTGGGGGTTCCTGTGTCATGGGTACCGACTTAGGCACATTTCTTATCATCATCAGCCGTGGTCCCGGGGCGATCATCTCGTATACCTACCAAGATGTAGTCGTAGGTACCTACTTCTCTTACCCTCCTGCCGAGCTCACCACCTCACCTTGCTCACGGTGTAGGTAGTGAGGTGACTTCGTGTTTCCACGCAACTTGCTGTCCCGGTCCCCCCTATAAAGCATGCATAGGTACCTACTCACATCACATATGGATTAACCTCAACAATCTCCCATCAATCCCGAATCCCCAAATGCGTCGCTCCACTCTCTCACTCACTCGCACTCTCTCCCCGTCCGTCGGCAGATAGACAAGTAGAAGACCCAGCGATGAGTCAACTGCCAACTTTGCCACTACTTCGGGTTGTATTTCTCCTTCCAGATCCTGCGATGAACGTGTCAAGTCAGTATCCATCGCATTGAATCAACTAGTTGCTAGTATCGTGCCCGTGTCTGCGCGTATGGCGCTGCTTAGTAGTGAGGTGCAGAGGCCATCGTCATAGCTGCTGCGGTAGAGCAAAACGGGTGAAGGCGGTACAGTACAATCCAAGAGCGGGAAGGGCTCCCATGCAATGTGCTGTGATCGGGGGCGCCTGAGACGCTGGCCTCCGGCGACGAGGATGGGGCCTCGATTAGGCGCAGCGAATGCGCGCACAGGATTTCATTTTTCGGTGCAAAGTAGGTCTTTGGTTGGCCCGTCAAGGCGACGCCCCAGGCCAGTAAGATGCGACGGCATGACGGATTGCAGCCAAGGCAGGCCGCAGACATGCGACCCCGTGGAGACGCGCAGGGAGACGTGCTGCGAGCCAGCAGACGACGGGGGCATTGACTTATGGGCAGCATTATGGGGACGGAACACAACCCGCACCGAAACCGTTTATCACGTTAATTGGTCAATTGACGGCTTTAACCGTACGGCGGCGAAACGGAAGTGCAAAAATAACGAAGCAAGGCGACGAGCATGCGCTCCCCACATCCTATCAGCGACGGTGCGTGCAAGTCATTTGAAACAACGGCTAAGCCGTGGTCTGCGGCTGGTGCCCTGAATGCACGGAGTAGATCGCATGCGCATGCGTGAGAATCATGCTGCGAGAGGCGAGAGGCGAACGGGACAAGACGAGACGAGACAACGACTCTGCCGATGAGGAAATGGTGCATGCGCGAAAGGGTGGGGAGAGTGGCAAGGGAAACTTAGAAAATTAAAAATATAATATAAAATAAAATAAAATAAAATAAAATAAAATGGCTTGCTTACCAGGTGTTCCCGAGCAACTTGCTCCCGTTCTTCTCAGCCAACCGGTAGTAACGTGCCGCTTGGTACTATCAAAATAGCATCCCTTTCAGTTAGCCATGCAACTCAGTAGCGCTTCCTGGCAACTGAAGACGGAAAGACTTGGGCTCGAGACTTGGAACTTGGGACTTGGAACTTGGGACTTGGAACTTGGGACTTGGAACTTGGAACTTGGAACTTGGGACTTAGGGAGCAGAGTGGTGTGAAATCCGATTTGCCGGACCACAGAGGGAGTGCGCTCAGTAAACGTCCCATCTCTCCGTTTGTTTGCCTCTGAGTTGATGCCCAACACGGATTCCAACTTGAACAACTATAGCTGAGCCCCAAGCTGGTGAGCTTACTAGATAGGCTGCCTGCGCAGAGAACCCAAGCAAGTAGCCAGGACTGAGTGGCGGCAGCAGTGGCAGCGGCGAGCAAGCTGACAAGCTACGACATTTGTCATCTGAGGCTTCTCGACGCAAATGAATCCTCGTGTTGCCGGCATTCCTGAGGTCTGGCCAGCCGGAGACGCCGGCCCAAGAACGCTCAAGATCTGATATGTGATGGGACTACGAATCTGTCTTTGTGCCTGATCAACGTACCTTGTCCTTCTTGCATCCGAATCCCTCGAGATAGCACCATGCAGTCTCGTTTATGGCGTCTATACCAGAGGTTAGCTATCGAGTTCGCTGGCCTTGCCGCTCTTCGCAACACTGTGACTCAGAACATGCTGGCATGCTGGGTGGGTTGACGGGGGCGCTGCGTAACTCACCATTATCTCCAAGGTTTGCTGCCGTCTCATAATACTACCCACCACGCTCTGAGTTAGTCACCATAGAAACCGAGGACCTCGTGTTTTACTCGGGTAAAGTCACGGTGGCAAGAAGGTTGGGCGATCATCTGACTTGGCCTTCGGAGCCTTTTCAATCCATTCACGACGGTTCCATGCCCATCTACCTGCTTCCATCGGTCGTGCCAGTCTAAAAACGCCGTAGGAAGACTAACAGTAGAAAAGAATAAAAAGAAGATTGGCGGAGAGCGTACCTGCTTTGCGGCAACTGGATCTTTCGCAGTGCCCCAGCCGTGGCGAAAGCAGTTGGCGAGCTCGAAAATGGCGAGGACTAGCTCCCCCTTGGCCGCACCGCCGTTCTTACTGCCTGCTTTGAGCGCCGTAGACTCGACGAATGCCGCGTTCGATGCTGCTACCGAAAGGTAGGTGACAGCGCGCTCGAGATCGGGTTCACAGCCCCAGCCATGCCTGTATAGACATAACCGTTAGCTCTGCCGGGCGCCCGTGGTCTCATGTTGTGAATAGTCAAAGTCTAGATCTATCTCTTGCCTTCCTGGTGTAATGTAGGCCAATTAAGTCTACCCCGAATCCATCGTCGTCCGCTTCTTCTTTTGCTTGTTTTTCCGGCCTGCTCCCACACGCCCCTTTTTTTCCCTCTTGTTATGGAAAAGGGGAGAAGGAAAAACCTCGCCGTCGGCTTTTCAATGCGTTTGTTATTGTACGAAGACTACTAGTCACTAACCTTAGCGCCAGGCCGTATAGTACCTGACTTAGGGGATTGTTCGCGCCATATGGATCGGCGAGACGCCCGAATAACTGTGTCGACCTCTCGAGGTCACCCTCCTCGTGCAGCCGAATGGCTTCCTGTAGATCTTTATCAATTTCCTGCGCCGAGACAGCACCACTGGAATTCCTAGACAATGTATCCGGGCTGCCATTTCCACCATCCAGGCTACGGAGATTTCCATGGGAGGCCGATGGCGACACAGACACGCTCACAGGTCTGCTCCTCTGACGCGCTTCGTTGGTGGTAGCGAGGATGGTGGCGCGCTTCTCCCACTGGGTTTCCTCGGTGGATGGGCCGTCGGGCGTGTTTATCACGTTGATTTGAGGCAGATTCTCCGGCACGTACTCGGATGTCTTGGGCGCATGGCGAGATAGACCCAGAAGTTGCGAAAGGCGACGGTTGTCCTTTTTGGTGACGCTGCTGTCGCCATCACTGTCACCAGGGACTGACAAGAGGCTGCTGCCCCGCGATCGCGAGCGGAATACGTCCAGGCTGCGGCGTGACTTGGATGGCGTCGTAGACCCCGATTCGCGCGCGCTCAGGTATTGAGTGTTCTCGGCTTGGCCCGGCGGGTGGGTGATGTCGTGCGTGTTCGTGTTGGAGCGGATGAAGACGAACTCAGGGCCTGCGAGCTTGTTCAACGTCTCGGAGTAGGCTGCATTGCTCTCGCCTAGCTTGTCTTTCTTCTTGATCAGATCGCGAAGCCCCATCACGGCCGGTCTACCATCTGGCCAATGGTCAATCCCTGGGGAGGCAGATGTTGGCGGTAGGCAGGAAGAGGAAGCTCTGGGCGAGGAGACAAGAAACAGACAGTAACGAAGAGGAATGGAAACAGTAATAATGTGCTATTGATTACAATATGTCGATTGATGTCTGTCTGCATATATCACGAACGTCGTATGCTATACTGTAGAATGCATGTGGCTCTTCCTCAAGCAGGCAAGAGACACACTTCAAGTGGTGGATGGAATCCAGCAGCACATCTTGGCTCGATTACGCGCTCGTCTTTTAGTCGTGGACTCGTGGTGGATAAACGGTGTAGTCCATTGGGGGGTGGCTCAGCGCGTGCCTAGCTGAAGACAGTCCTTTGTTCGAGAACCGTGCATTCCCAAGCCCAACGAGCACACATGAGTTGACACGGCACATACCGGAAGTTAGTCGCCCGGTTTAATACCGGCTCATTACCTAAGCAAGCTCACCATTGCATATTGAGTTACTGTGTGAGATACAACTGTATCTAGACTGTACCGTAGCGGCCCCCGCCCACTTTTTTAAACCGTCCTTGGATGGTCCATAGACCGTTGCAGTCCTACGAATGTCATCAATAGGACGAACGCTTGAGCATGCATTCGTCTTTTACATCTGTTTGTTTGGGCTAAACGATGCGGCGCTGTGAAACCTCTGTAATTGTCAAACGTCCGGGGCGTCCAAGGACAGGTCGAATGGTTCCCTGCGACGGATGTTTCTCTGGCCAAAGGTCGTCTGCCAATCAGGACGTTTCTCCGTCCAAGGGACACTGCTAGAATATCTGCCAATCAGGACGTTTCTACGTCCACAGGACTGCTAGGACGTTTGTGAGTCAGGACGTTTCTACGGCCACAGGACTGCTAGGACGTTTGTGGGTCAGGACGTTTCTACGGCCACAGGACTGCTAGGACGTTTGCAAATCAGGACGTTCTATGGCCACAGGACTGCTAGGACGTTTGCAAATCAGGGCGTTCGCTCCTGTCCGAATGTCTACGTTTTCGGACATTGGTAGATCCAAATGTTCACTTCCATTCAAATGTTCACATTTTCAGATGTTTGTAGGGCCAAATGTTGATGATATTTTTGTCGTCTGTAGACCTTGACGTTCCAATGATGAGGATGTATCTAGCTTAGGTAGCCATAGGTTGCAGCTCGTGTATCGGTACTATATCGCCATTTTCGTTACTTAGCCTCCCGTCCAAGTGGTAGATAGGTAGGTAATTGAATTCACTCTAAAAGATGTCTCAGCATGATTGGTCCGTTAGCTAGGTTATAGGTATGTATCGTCGGCGGCTAGAGCTATCCGTAGGATCTGTTATCAGCTTCTATCCGTATGATGATGTCTGCTGTCAGGTCTAGTGTGAAAACTTACGACTCATCGTGTCACATGAACCCAACTTTCCAGTTGACGTGGAGAAGGTGGCAGTCGTCGCGATCCGAATTAAACTCTGACTGGAATCCACAGTTGCCGTGTCTATTGACCTTGAATGGTACCATATATAAGGGCTCTTGTAAGACGGCAGGCAGCCTAATGATGATAGGCGCCTGATAGCTGTATATCCCCAGTCCAGTGATCTCGTCAATAGGATTTGTGCCGGCCTTTGTAACCGGTGATACGATGATAAACACACGGTCTATGTCGACACCTATGGACACGTCGCAAGACGGACTTATGTCAGCATGTAAATTGACATGGCCAATTGTAGAGCCATGTACCGGACGTTGGACGTACCATGAATGGATAAGTGCGTAAAGATGTTCTCTAGACGGCCGTAACCGTCACGATACTGGATGTACTGGCCCTGTCGTTTTGTCACGCGATTCGTAATGAATGCGTTATCATCCCTGTCAGATATCAAGTGGGTGTCAGCGTGCGTTCATGGGGTCTCAGGACCACAAACTAGGTGTCAGTATGCGTTCGGCCAAAAGTAAATGGGCGCCGATTGACAGGGACGTCCTTGTCCAGTCCGGCTTGGCAATTTAACCACGGTACACCTCAGGATACATTCTTTGTCTCTGGTCGAAAGTATACCGATGAGTACATAGTACATGACCCATAACACGCAATGACGCCAGGAATTAGTAGCGGTAATAACATCGTGAGTCAAGTAAATAGATGAACCACTTACGCCACTGACCAGGCAACGGACTTCCACCAATGGATCCGTTGGCCCGTGCCCACAATTGTAACATTTGGCCGCCCGTAGTCACGTGCGTAAGCCCCCGCCAATTCACTTTTGAATTGGCTGTCCATCTGACTCTCCTTGGTTGGCAGTCCTTGGCCCGCTCTAACTTTCAATTTCCCGTTGACCATCGGATCAACACAAGCATCATACGATGCGATCGATCGGACCGTGACATCGGACTCATCTATCTGTATGTCATCATTGTCATCATTCTTTTTGTTCTCACCGTCGGCTGCTGTCATATGGCCACCACACAAGATCGACGCGAATAGGGAGGGCGCCTTTTTGTTCAGGGTGCGGATCTGGTCAGTCAATTGATGGTCGGAATCAAGGTACGAGTTATATAAGATGAACCTAAATGTCACACGGACACGTGATATCTCCGCTCATACTAACCTAGCGCTAACGAGATAGGTGGCAACATGTGTCGGCATCCTCGACTGGGCTCGTGATCCCTCACCGACACTTAGCCCTGCCCCCTCGACATCCGGTCGAGGCCCACGATCATCGTCGACACGTCACTGCCTAGTCTGCTCGATCCTGAGGCCTTTCCGCTAGGAGTTGTCGGAGATCGAGCTGGCGCTTACTCAAGGGAACTTTCTTCCCCTTGAGACATTAGCGCGTGTCGACTCAACTGTCGTGGCTCAATAGGATAACACGCTACTGCTTCATTACGGGGCTCTCACCCTCTAAGGCGTCCCGTTCCAGGGAACTATGAAGAAATAACATGCCATCGGCATCCTACAGGAAGGTCATGCGACCAACACAGCATTAGCTCATCGTTCGGACTGATCTCGAACACGAGAAGACTCTATAGCTGACTACAGAAGACCCTTACAGATATCTAACAGACATACGGAAGGAAACCGGAGAAGTGTCGGTTAAGACCTACCCGGTAAGACCTACCCGGTAAGACCTACCCGGTAAGACCTACCCGGTAAGACCTACCCGGTAAGACCTACCCGGTAAGACCTACCCGGTAGGACCTACCTGGTAGACCGAACTTCAGACGGCTCTATCTCTACGACGAGGAGTCCTATCGAGACGAGACTACTACCATTCGACTCGTCTCAACGAGAGCTTTCGAATGATATATAGGTTTTCTGCGCCAGGTCGAAAGGATTCCTAGACCTCCTGAGAACTGGCCGAAAAAGCAGCTTCGTGAGTCGTCTCGGCGAAATTCCCATACTAATAATTTGTCGGAAGTGGGGCTAGTGGCGGGAAGCCTCTGCGTCACTTTCTGAGGCCAAGTGGGCCCGGTGGGTATATGGGAAGGCGACCCAAGGAAGAAGAATCCGAAGATAGCCAACCCACCCAGCGAAACAGTCGTGGTGATTCACGACTCAGACACCTACACCAGCATTAGCGCAGCGCTTACAGCACCGATATTCGGCCTCAGAGGTTACGAGGCAGCCGACAAGGCCCAGACAGCAACTATCGCACTTAGCGGACGGAGGACTTAAAGGAAGGAAGTCCTCGAGTCGGAAAGGAAGGAAGTGAAAGGGCACAACGACCTTTGCGACCATAATCTATTATAAGCTGAATTGAACTATCGTTCCAAGCCCCTAACGTCTGCTATTCGTGACAGTCAGTCTATGTCTAGCGGTGCCGAAGGCCCTTGTCACACTAAACGTCTGGGCGATGTTCTCATACGCGAAGAGATCCTTTTCGGGGGATCTATGGTTCGTGGTGTACACGAGCTTCTTCCACATCCTATGTATCACATAAAGTCAGTATGCATTCCCTTGGTCATGTTGAGCCAACAGATAACTGATGGTCGATGGATGGGTCAGACCGACTTGTGTTTCAATTCAAACACAATAACCATAGGCAAAGACGCCAATCCATATTCCTCGACGACGTCGCGATAGTGCAAACCGATATGGACGTTAGGTCTGGAGATCCACAACTTATACTTCGTGGACTTCGCCGTGGTCATTTCGACCGACTCCATTGCACAGCGAGGATCCTCTATCTCCTCGGCTGACTGAATGGCGATAGCAGCACTCACAGCACTTAGACCAGACTCAATCGCCCCAGTGCCACTAGCGACTGTGGGCAGGATCGTTGCAACATTCGGCTCGTTGACCGCCACCGATTGGGATTGAGACCGTCCTGACGCGGCTGCACTCGAAGTCGCTTGACATAACATCTGGAACATCCTTCGACTGCGTTTGATCTGATCGTCGAACACGTATCCTTTTCGGTATTCTACAAGGAGTCTGTCTGTGGTCAATATGATGTTGCTTTCGACATTAGCAACTAGTATCTTGACAAGTATATCAGCTGCGTCTGGTTCTTGACCGAAGATGCCTCTGCCAATGTCAGTTGCGAATACATCCATCAGAGCTCGTCGAAAGGATACTTTCATGTATTGCAGGTTAGCCCTGAGCCAAAGACGCATGAACATAGGTGCTACTACAGACCAGCGTCCATGTTCTACCAGCGAATACTGTAGCACGTGGTGTGGTGACTAGATCTTACCCCATCCAGGGTATAGAGGGAACAAACGGAAGGCCTTTGCGTACTCGGTGTTTCCTTTGGGTGTCAAGATCCGGTCGATCAATACCAGATGGATCATTTTGGTCAACCCACTGAGCTCTGAATGGGCCGTGTCTGCTAGACGCATCTTAATGATATCTAGCGCGGGGAGTACGCTGATCAAAGGGGGGTGGTCGATGGCTAGACCGAATCTGTCTGCAACCTTTTCCTTATCTGATTTGGTCCTTTGCATGTTCATGAGGGTCCGCTGCCTAAGGATCTCATAGTGGTGACGTTTATGTTCGCCACTTGTTAAGTCGAATTCTAGGTCTCCTCTGTCTGTCAATGTAACATCACACATCCGACAGCTCTGCTTGGCCGTCGGACGGCGAAACCCCGAGTTGTCTTGTTGCTGGGGAAAGTCCCCAGACAGTACGAGGATATAAGCATGTACAAACGATGGTCGGCCGTGGAGGTCCATCATTATACCATTCTCTGCTTCACGAAGATAATGCCCGATTCGCTGCCACACGTCGCCATCGTTTGAACTATGGGGACCTAAAGTTATCGGCATCACATTTATCTGCCGCAGGCGGTCAGCTCGCTTCATGCAGGCAATGCCAAAGTAAATCCCCATGATGGATTTGTGCATGGTCCTGTACAGACCGAATCCGTCGGCAAGGAGAATGAATGGCACAGAATACACACGGCATTCGTCTCTGTCAAACAACTCAATTATACCTTTGCGGCCAAATTCCTTGATTTCAAGTTCTCCTCGAATTGGTGCACTCTGTACCACTGGGAAGAATCGTCTCAATCGGATGTTGACCTTGCGACAGACTATAATATCAGCTGGACGGGGGGCCGTGCTATTGTCGAGATCGAGATCGTTGGGTAGTCGAACTGCACTCCTAAAGACATGGTCAACATACACCGACTCGAGAATGCGGACGATATCATTCTCCTCTACTAGACGGCAGCTGTCTTCGACTAGCACCCATTCGTCGGATGGGGCATTCTTATTCGGATACCCTTGGAACTGCTTCTTGTGACTCTCCAAAGCACCCATGATGTAGCCATGAGACAGAAGAGGCTCGACCATCAGTATGATCTCGCCTGGAATTGTCAACGGTTTGGCCCTTTGATCTCGCCACACTTCCGTGACCTGACCTCGATGGTAACGCTGCGGAAACTCCGGATCTCGACATGTACTGCATTGCATGTCTCTGCAGTGGTATTCGACAAAGTCTGATGGAAGGACAACTTCACGACGGCGACTATGGGCAAATTCGCTGGACGTCGAGCGTGCTGATGAGGCCCAAGCCCGGCTTTGCCAGGGGTGAAGTTTGTGCTCGTCGTCGACCAATAGAGCCATGCCGAAGTACATATCATACTTAAGATTGGACAACATCAAAATTCTGAGATATTCGACAGCGTTGAAGAAGTAGAGGTCCTGCCTGGGTATAGGACCCATGTCTCGGATCTGACGGGCGGTCGATAGTTTCTCGGCACGGAGGGGAATTGATGCCTTTCGCATCTGAAGTAATGGGAGACGGCGTTTCATCGCCCTTTTCAACGTGCCAACTGACACCGGCAACGTGGCTATGTCATCCAAAGTATCAATATTGACTTGGGACTGGAGGATCTCCCTCAAACCACGATAGACGCTGTCTGTCACACCATTCAGTTGGGCCCAGGTACTCAACGCCATATGCAGATCAGGCAACAAATGTGACAAGAGCAGTAGTACTGGGCTTGGGACAATCACTAAGTGAGGCAGAAAACTGTAGTGAGGTCCATAACATTCTATAATTCCTTATGGTCACCAAGGTTGCTGGAGGAGGGAAGGTTTTCCCTTTCTCCCTAGGTCCTGGGGAACACTGACTATACCCAAGTGCGGACCCGCTTTTCCGCACCTGTGTCCTAAACTATTACAGTATAGTGTCTGACACATAGCTGGTGGCCCAGTAGCTGGAAGTTCTTGCATGACGCATAAAATTACGTAACGTTATGCGACATACCTTACATCTCCCCTAACTGTTTGCAGCCACTTATGTGTCAGTACATAATAGGGCAGGTAATCTTGGGAGGTACCTAGGTACATGCCTAAGCAGAGGTACAAAGGTACAGAGGTACTAAGGTACATGATGACTTGTGTACAAAGGTACAATGAGACTGAAGTACAAGAGTACAATGAGACTTAGGTACAAGAGTACAAGGACTATAGCGTCGTATGCTGAGTCAGCTTAACCGCAAATTTGCCGCAGATTAGCCGTTATTCTGACTAAGCCTCTGGAAAAGTGCAGTGGAATGAACACCGCTCGATTTTTTCTCTCCCTCTGCTTTTCTAAGCCGTTTATCTGCGCGCGAGCTGTTTACTATTGTAGCCGCTCTACCTCCTTGAGCCGTTTTGCAGTCGAGCAGCCCCCGGAAGGGTTAGCCGCCCGCGGTTTTGAGCCGCTGATCCCTTGATCTGTTGGTTACGGAAGTCGTTGGATAGGGGGACCGCTCGCTCTGTGAGGTGTTGATTTCCTTGATCTGCTGGTTACGGAAGTCGTTGGACAGGAGGACCGCTCGCGCTGTGGGCTGTTGATTTCTGAAGCTGTTGATTTCTCAAGCTGTTGATTCCACAAGCTGCTAATTCCTCAAGCTGTTGGTTGCGGAAGCCGTTAGATAGGGGGACCGCTCGCGCTGTGGGCTGTTGATTTCTGAAGCTGTTGATTTCTCAAGCTGTTGATTCCACAAGCTGTTGATTCCACAAGCTGCTAATTCCTCAAGCTGTTGGTTGCGGAAGCCGTTAGATAGGGGGACCGCTCGCGCTGTGGGCTGTTGATTTCTGAAGCTGTTGATTTCTGAAGCTGTTGATTTCTGAAGCTGTTGATTTCTGAAGCTGTTGATTTCTGAAGCTGTTGATTTCTGAAGCTGTTGATTTCTGAAGCTGTTGATTCCACAAGCTGCTAATTCCTCAAGCTGTTGGTTACGGAAGCCGTTAGATACGGGGATCGGTTCTAAATTTTATAACTGCTCGTTCTAATATCCGCTAATATGAGACACCGTTCACGGATTTTGGGACTGCTAGATACACATTTTTCCGATCCACGGCCGATCAGTACGTCCGAATTCGAGCCGCCACCCGCCGCTCCGTCACCCGCCGCTGCCAATGCAAGCGGTTCTTCGAACCCAATGCCAATGAAGTTGTATCATGGGGCTTCGTAGTCTGCGGAAACTCCTGCAGAAAGGATGAAGCTGAATCGTTTGCCTCAAAGTTCAACTAGGCGTACAAGGCACGGCAGCAAGACCCCGATCAGTTTCCTCGAATTCGAGCCGCCACCCGCTGCTCCGTCACCCGCCGCTGCCAATGCAAGCCATTCTTCGAACCCAACGCAAGCGAGTTGCGGAAACTCCTGCAGAAAGGACGAAGCTGAATCGTTCGCCTCAAAGTTCAACCAGGCGTACAAGGCACATGGCGGCAAGACCTCGATCAGCATCCCCGGAAATCGAGCTGCTTCCCTAGGCGTAGGAAATGGACAAAAATAAATGCGAATTGCATCTCAATTCGCATTTATTTTTGTCCATTTCCTACGCCTAGGGAAGCAGCTCGATTTCCGGAAGTCTGGGTGTCGGGTGACTGATCGGGAGGCTGTTCGATTTCTGGACCTAGGTTGACACCATGAGCTCACAGCTTTTCTTGTTATTTAGCCAGGGATACGAACCGATCTAGCCACTAACGTGGATCTGCCAGTTTACAAATAATAGTTCGTCCGAGGCTTCGGATGGATTCGTAATAAGCTCATAGTTGCCTAATCTGTCTTGTGTGAAAGGTATCATATACAGAGCATTATTCAGTATGGCAGGTAGGCCCACGATGTCTTGCCCAGTCTCGGACACAGAGCTGGCGGCTGATACAGGTTGTGGACCGCCGATCAGTCGCATGATAGGGAGTCTCGTTAACGGATCCTGTCTTTCCGGGAGCCTCATGACAGGCGTTATAACCAGAAAAATGAAAACGTTTTTACGGCCTCCTAATAATATTAGCGCGGTCTAATTCAACGGATCTGTCGGTAGTTTACGCAGATCTATCTCCTCGTGTGTGAAGATGTGGTCAAGCCTTGCTTCACTGATTTTCTCTGCGTCACGGCAGCGGTAAGCGATATATTGCCCACGTGAAAAAACAAAACGCCTCGCATTTTGGTCGTTACTAAAGGCAGATCGGGGTGTCAGTCATGCTTGACGCCGATCAGTGCAGCAATCTCACGTACCTAGCCGAATATGAGAGCTTTTTCCACCACATGATCGGAGCGTTGGTTGTGGATATGACGTTTTTTGCGTATTCTGCCCTGTAGGCATTTCGCAGCTTGGCACGGAACGCCACGGACATCTCCCTTTCTCGCACAGGCAGCTCGAGGTTATTTTTACAATGCGCTGTCTTCAAACGCACAAGAACGGACGGTTTCCAGTGAGCAGCGTCCCCAACGACAGCACTCATTGCGATGGACGGATCATCGAGGTATTCGGTATCTGCGTCATTGCTGTCTGGTGGCAGGAGGCTCGCGAACATCGTTGGCACTGATTTGCTGAGATCCTCGATCAGGGAAGTTATCTGTGGCTCATCGTGCCTGAAGGCCCCTAGGAGAGTTAGGCGAAGTGTCTGTACCATATTTTCGTAGTCAAGCAGATCGCGCTCTGGGCTACGATGATTGGTCTTCGTCACGATGTTCTTCCATAGCCTATGCGGAGACTAATTAGCAACGTAACATGTGCTCGGGGCTCGGGGCATCCTTATCGTTAGCACTGCGGCTCTCTGGCCAGATCAGTTGTGTGGCTTTAGCCATAACTATACGAGCAGCTGGAGTGATCGACTTACTTGTGCTTCAACTCTCCAGGCAAGACCATCAGAAGGGGCACAGATCCATATCGATGGAAGACATCCCGATAATGCAACCCGATGTGTACGTTAGGACGGAATGCCTGTTTCCTGTATTCCGAACCTTTTTTCGATGAAGGTAGCTTGCTGATGTCGGCATCCACCTGTTCAATTGAACTGATCACGGCATCTCCCGCTTTGCCAGCAACAGATCCTGCAACACTCACCGATCGGACTGAAGCTGTGGCGTGTTTCTTTTTCGCAGCCTGATCACTAGACAGAGCCGCTGCCCTAGATAGCTTTTGGAATAGACAGCGGCTGTTATATACAACGTCGGCAAACCTAGTGGGCTGATCTGCTTCCACTGGATCTGCCCCTAGTAGGCAGTTCGCCTCAACTGTTGCTGTTAGAACGACGACCAGTATATCGACGGCGGGGCTGTTTCTGTCTAGTCGGCCTTCGGCAGATTCGTTCGCGAACATTGCTTTCACAGCTCCTATGAACGTGGGCTTTAGGTGCAATTCTCGCAGCCAACAACGAGCGAGCACCGTCATTAGTATGGACCAGCGCGCGTGGTCGGACAGGCTGTAAGTTTTTACATGGTGTGGAGCCGGGATACCGGGCCATCCTGGCGGAAACGGCATTCTCCGGAGCATCCGTGAGTATTCTATGACTGCGTCGGATGTCAAGGCCTGATCATTGAAGTCAGTATTCGAGCAGTTTAGTGGTTGGGGCCGATGTCAAACCTGGTCCAGGATCAGTTCGTGGATCATCTTCGTGATGCCCCCGAATTCCGAATGCGCGGAGTCACTTGGTCGGCCCCCTATTATATCAAGGGCAGGGGCTAGCAGAGCAACTGCCGACGGCTCGAGGTTTAGGCCCTGTGCTCTTGCGTATTCCTTCTTTCTCTTTGTTGCTTTCAACCGATCTAGATGCCGGCGTTGTCTCAGGACCTCCATGTGGCCACGAGCATTGGCAATGATGTCGAAGTTGAGATTACCTCTATCCTGGTCTTGTGCATGACAGTATCGGCAGCTCTTGCCCGCTGATGGGCCTAGCATACCGGAGTTCATCTGTTGTTGCGGCATATCGCCAGTAAACGCAAGGATAGGGGCACAGAGTGTGGTGAGTTGCCCACTGATCTCAACAATCAGCCCCTTGTCTAGAGCGGTCATAGGCTTTAGAGCCTTGATAACGTCCGTGAAGTTCGAACCGTGTGGTCCCAGTGTTAGTGGGAATATGTTTATCTGCCGCGTGTGCTGAGCTTTGGGGAGAGCAGCTATCTGGTTATATACTCCCATGACAGATTTAAACATTGATCGGTATAACCCAAAGCCGTCAGCGAAAGTCAAGACGGGTAATGATCGAACCTTGGTGTGTGCTCGAGCGAACCTGTCGATCAGGTAGCTGCGACCAAACTCTTGTACTTCTAGTGCTCCCGGCACGGGCGGCACTTTGCATACAGGCATGAAGTAGGATTGAGTGTGATTGAAGACACGGCGGATCATTGGGTGGTACGACGGTCGAGGATCGTCAGCGAATGTTGTACCGCTCTCGAAAGCGAAATCGAAGTCCATGTGAACCCGGCCTAGTATCATACTGTTCGATACCAATTCTAAAGGGTCAATGCAAAGAATAAGCTCTCCGGGTGACAGATCGCGCTCAGTAAGCGGGTTGATTCGGACTTCTGAGTTATTCTTCGAGATCTGTTGAAGCAGTCTGCTACCCCTCCAAAAGCGACCGATGACTATTACAACGTCGCCTTTTCTTCCCTGTTGGACTTCGGCCTCGGTCGAGAACATACCCAACTGACGGCTGGCTGTTCTATGATCACGATATATAGCCTGTATCTGGCCAGTATGGCAGCGTGTTGGATCATTCAGATCTTCGTCTGTTTGGCGGCAGAAGCAGTGTGTGTGAGCGCATTTGTAGTTGTCGCTGTCACCAGGTAGGATGGGATCATTGCTAGGAAACGGAGGATACCACGCGAAATCTCCAGATGTCGTGCGAATGGATGCAGCCCATTGCATAGAGTGCCACGCTTCCGTCGGATTATCAACAAGCTGCGCCATGCCAAAATACATAGAATGCGAGAGCTGTGATGATAATATGCGACTGAATAGACTGATCGGATCCAGGAAGAACATATCTTGTTTGGGGACTTCGCTTCTTCCGGCTACAGCAGCAGAGTGTAAGCGAGACGATGGCACCTTCTTCGGGTTTAATACAAGCTCCTTGGACCTCATCTCGAGCAGCGGCATCCGCTCCCTTACGTGACATTTGAGTGTATCGACCGTGGCGGGCAAGCTGTTGAGCTTGCTCATACAATCTTTTTTGAGAAGCTCGAAGATCTCTCGCAACATAGAGTATTGTTTGCGAGAGACGCTCTGCCGGATGCAGTATAAACTGAGCGCTAGCGAGAAATCACTCAATTGATGATCTCTACGGGTGTGCTCGATGGGCGTGCTTGAATCTAGGAATGGATCAGCGTCCATTGGCGTGAATCTGTCCGCGGTGTCCGGGGTATCGATGTCCGTACTATCGTCAATGTCTTCGGCTTCATCCGATCCGTTATCAGGTATATCGCCCAGTTCTTGGTAGTCAAGAAGATCTTGGAGTTCGGTCGTGGTAGGCAAGTCCTCTGCCACATCTTCTGCTCTCTCTGAAAGGTCGATCGGCTCGACTATCGATTCCTGCTTCTCGATGCCCCCGATGAGTATCTCGACTAGCTCGGCAGCATCTAAGGCCTACGGATATACCGTTGGATCAGCTATTGGACTTGTACAGATCAGTCGGAAGGGACGCAATTCCTTACAGCCGTAGGTGCAAAAGTCTCATGAGCATACTGATCGTCATCGTCACCGTGACCGGAGAACCGACGCCGCTTCGTGTTACTCCTGGTGCTGGATGACGATGATGATGGCGATACCGATGCTGATTGCGTTTGCTGTGCTGCAGCTCGCAGTACCGTAGCTCGCCGAGCCTCCGCCTGACGGATAAAGAATGCCTTACCCCTACGTCTCACGGGGCGCCGCATATTGCTAATGAGTTTTGTGGTATGGTCAGTAGGCTTTGTACGGTGGTGCAGACGTACGATCAGTGTTGAAAGGCTTACGTAGAATAAGATCTGTGGTCGACGAAAATATGACTGGCTGGAGAAACCGGCCAATCAGTTCACTGCCCTTTTTTGCGAGGCTACCACCACGCAAGGCTACCACGTACGCCAGCCGAATCATATACTATTAATAGCAGCTCGACTCCTCCCGATAGCGACAGCTCGACTCCTCGACGGCCCAACCTTCGAGCTGCGTGGACATTGCTATTCGTACCGACGCATGCTGAACACAGATTTAAATACACTATCTTCTAACAGACTAGAGATCACCATGCGCATTAGGGGGAGGCGGAGGCGCCTCCTTGATGTCGAACCGATCTGCCAAGTTAGCCTCAGTATATATCAACAAGAAGAAGCTGGTTCCTGTCTATCTTACCAAAGATCTTTTGCTCATCGGCGAGGTCTTTTTTCTTCGGCCGCTTTCGGTGAAGCTGCTGCTGAAAGATCTCGTGAAAGCAAGACTTATCGACAGCCTTAAATTCGACTTTCTTTGGCATTGCGTAATAAAAGTCATGTAGTTCCTGGCGCTCTATAGCTCATTAATCTCTGGACTAGGTTGTCTTTACGATCTGTGTAATATACGGCATATATACCGCATAGCGACGGCTAGGTGCGAACAAGGGAAAGGGCCCGGAACAGGGCCGAAACTCTAGCGGACAGGTGGCGGAGAGGTCTCCGACGACAAGGTGCAATATAGCGGTCTAGACGACGAAGGGAATACGGTATATAGGTCGACTACAGAGACTGAACCTTGTAGAAGGCAAGGTGCAGGACCGAAGGTCCCGGGAGGCCTACGGCTATATATATACAGGAGCCGTACATGACTCAGCGAATAGGTGGCGAAACCCCACCGGATCCCTACTGGTCCGATACCGGTCCGGCTAGTATATGTATGTGACAACTGCCTTCCTCTCCCCGAGGGATCGTCCGCGATCCCTAGGTGTAATACCTTTCACCATGTTCATAGCCAACGGTTATCTAAGGGCTTCCCTGAAATGCGGTCCGGCGATTGTAAGTTCGACGGCTGACCGGCGCTTCCCCAACGTGTGCCCGGCGGTCGTAGCTTCGTTCGACTTTGCGAAAATTCGGAATCAGCGACCAACTTCGTTAAGCGGCGGCGGCCGACTTCGTCGAATTCGTAAGCGGCGGCAGACCGACGTTTCCTCGACGCATGTCCGGCGGTCGTAACTTCGCTGCGCGCGCGTTCGACTTCGAAAATTCGGAATCGACAACCGACTTTATCGCGCGCGCTTCGACTTCGCTTTGAAGTCGACGACGGACCGGGGCTTCCCCGGCGTACGCTCGGCGATCGTAACTTCATTTACTTCATCGCGCTCGAAAATTCGGAATCGGCGAACGACGTCGTCGTATGCGATTAATTCGTCGAATTCGACTTCGATAATTCGTAATCGACGACCGACTTTGTCGCGCGCTTCGACTTTGCTTTAAAGTCGACGACCGACCGAGGCTTCCCCGACGTGCGCCCGGTGGTCGTAGCTTCGCCGTGTTAATTCGGAATCCACGGCCGACTTGGTCGCGTGTTTGACTTCTGATGACCGGCTGGCGGCCGGTGCTCCCCCGATTACCCCTCGGGGCTTCCCTGATTCCTAGTCGAACACGAGCGACTACCAAAGTCGAACACGAGCGACTGCCAAAGTCGAACACGAGCGACTGTCAAAGTCGAACACGAGCGACTGTCAAAGTCGAACACGAGCGACTTTGTAGACGGCAAGGAATCACCCTTGAACCGCCCACTATTCATTGAGCTTTCGCAAAAATAAGACCATCACAGTCACCACTCGGATCCCTACTGGATCACCAGCGGTCTTCAGCAAATCCATGCCGATACAGACGTTAATACGCCATCAGCCATCAGCTCAGTGAGCGACTGATCTTCGACCAGTGGTCGGCAACCACCCGGGTCCCTATCGGATCACCGGCGGTCTTCAGCAAATCCCTTAGCTGATACAGACGTTAATACGCCATCAGTCATCGGCTCAGTGAGCGACTGATCTTCGACCAGTGGTCGGCAAGCTAGCGAAAAGCCTCGTTTGGGCCCACCATGATGTTGTATTCTCTCATAAAACCTTGTAGGTTGTGACTCTCAATCCAAGCTGGGCTGCTCACAGTTACCTTGGAGAACTCTATGCTAACCGTCAATGATTCGTTAGCAACCCGGTGGGTTTCCGGGATTTCATCTCAATCTGTAACAATATAGCGCAATGGCAATCATGGGCACTTCGTCCCTTCATCAATCCACTATAGATTTGTTAGCGCTTCGTAAGGGGTTCACTTTACCTTCCACTCTGGGACTTCGTTCGCAGGTAGCCGTTATAAGAAGGTTCAGAATTGTAATATACGGCATATATACCGCATAGCGACGGCTAGGTGCGAACAAGGGAAAGGGCCCGGAACAGGGCCGAAACTCTAGCGGACAGGTGGCGGAGAGGTCTCCGACGACAAGGTGCAATATAGCGGTCTAGACGACGAAGGGAATACGGTATATAGGTCAACTACAGAGACTGAACCTTGTAGAAGGCAAGGTGCAGGACCGAAGGTCCCGGGAGGCCTACGGCTATATATATACAGGAGCCGTACATGACTCAGCGAATAGGTGGCGAAACCCCACCGGATCCCTACTGGTCCGATACCGGTCCGGCTAGTATATGTATGTGACAATCTGTCTCTACAATCCACTTACTGGCTCGCCCTGCTCCCTCGCTGGTCTTGGCCGCGCGAAGCCAGAGGGTGACTTCATAAGCCAGCCCCAGGAACATATCTATGAATATCGTTAACATTCAGCGCTCTGCTAGCAATGTACGGCAATGCTCACGTTTCATGTAGTACTGGCCCAGATCACTTGACTTTTCATAGTCAACGTACCCGTGAATATACTTCCACACCTTGAAGAAATTCTCCGGGGACCACGCCGCCTTGATATCATTCCGGAGCCGATCGGTGGCTGTTACCACCAGGTCCAGGTCGAGGAGTACGCTCCCTGGTTCGGTTGCGTGCATCTTTAACAATTTCTGTATGACTCTGGTGAGCTGATCCATTTATGGTGTCTCGATCTGCGGAAGCTTTACTTACAGCCATACTTTGCAAGACCTGGGACTTGAAATTCTTCTGGTCATCTACCAGTCGCTGCCGAGCTACCTCGTACTGGGAAGAATCAGGATCAATGGCGCCGTACGCTGATTCGATGATGTCCCCCTCGTTGTTTGGTATATGGCGATGGTAGAGGAAGATCTGCCAACGCGAACTGCGGCCCAATTTTCGCAATTTCTCGTCCTTCACGCGATCAGTATTATACGTTAATCAAGGAATAAGTTGCTTGCTTTATTTGGTTTCGTACATCGTCACTGATCGCACTCACGACAATATCGTCGGCGGGCCGTTGGGCACGCCGCTTTCGAGCTTGCATAGTCGTCCGAGATGACAACAACGCGATTCTCGTCTATATATAGCGCGCTTGTTAGATCTGTCTATCTATGAGGCACGGTATATGGAACTTACGTTCGACTTGACAGGCGGCTTCGACTTGACAGGCGGCTCGACAGGAGCAGCCGGAGACCTTGGGGTGAACTCCCCGGAAACACCATCATCGCTAAATGTGTCCATTGGAATGATCGAGAAAAGGAACGCGGATCGACGTCACAGCTATACGAACAGAGAATTCGACGCACAGATTCAGAAAATCAGACTCTATGATCCGTGGCCTATGTATGAAGGGCAAACACCGATTGGGCTCTAGGACAGCTTCTAATGATATAAACAATCCATCTTACTGTAAACAACATACAAAGCTCGATTACCTTTTTCTATTAACTCCAACCGCTCGGCCTCTGAACCAGGTCAGCACGGCCGCACTCGAATTTTCACACGCTCTGTAGGAGTTGCAAGGCGCCATTCCACATCCAGACCTAGCGTACCGCTCGCAGTCTCCTATGACCCAAATCTTTATTCATACAGATCGAATTCGACTGGCGATCAAAGGCCCAGAACCGTCCGCATTCCTTGGGGAAGCGGTCGCGAAGCTTGATGACCCCTTTCTACCCAATCCAACCGCTCGGCCTGAGCCCGGCCAACAGGGCTGCCTTCGAATTTTCCACACGCCAACTGTGTCCCATATGACGCAGGTGTTCATACATACAGATCGAATTCGACTGGCCCTTGAGGCCTAGAGCAGTCGTCATTTCTTGGTAAATGATCGCGAAGCTTGACATTGACCGCCTTAATCCACTCCAACCGCTGGGCCCCTGAACCGCTCCCAACTTTTTCACACACCGTGGCCTGCAACTCCGTGAGAGTTAGTAAAAAAAGGGCCTACCTATACAATATCCAAAGTACGTGGAACGCCGCTCTTAGGACGTAGGGGTTTATACATACAAAGCGAAATCGACAGGCGATTGAGGCCAGAGCGGCCCTCATCTTTTGGTAACTGATCGCGAAGGCTAGCAATTTCTACGTGATGAGACGCAACAAATGCGTACCGAGAACAACTGAAGCTTCGAAAAGGGCCATCCCATATCTGGCACGCCGCTCCTATAACGCAAGTGATTATATGACACCGCTCGTATTCGGCGGCAATGATATGGCTACGGTTGTGGATAGAGTGGGTAAAAGTTCAAATGAAATCGAACTGATCATAATCTTCGTGCCGTCTCGCCCTCTCTCGTGGCGAGTTGCCAGCCACTGCTCTCTCTGATATCGCTGACCCACATCACGATCCTGGCTGCGGTGAGCACGGTCTCGCAACGCCAACACAGATCAGTGAGAACGTCAGGAGAGATACTGACACCACAATCATCGCACCAGACGCCGATTGGAATTGAAATCATCAACTGCCGCTTGGGGTGAAGATGGTAGATCCTATAAACCCGATCCGTTCTTTGCAACCCAGCAATGCTTTGGCGTATGCGTCCGTATAGCAGCTTGAATCCGGCGGCAATAGGTCGAGACGACTGCCACAGCCCAGGGGTGACCAAGACCACGAGACGATCAGTGCACACCGCCCATACACGTTGCTCACGCAAAAATGTTGATCAGTCAGAAGCCACTGTAACTAATTGGAACTTTTGCACATATAGTATTACATTATATAGGAGATTCACTTGGCAACCGCCCCGTTACTGACCTAGTTCTCTTTTTCCTTCACTGCTTCTGTCTATCCTCCGCTGCTTCTGTCTATCTTCCGTTCTGTCTATCCTCCGCTGCTTCTGTCTATCCTCCGCTGCTTCAATCTATCCAACAGTAAAACGATGGCTTCTCAACGGAATACGAAAAACGCGCGGGCTCGTAGCCCAATAACCACACGAGCTCGGTCTCAAGCAGCGCGTGTAACATTTGCTTTGGACGAAAATGAGGAGCAGCAGACCGATGATCGGCTGGACCGCAGCCCGAGCTCAGTAGCGTCGACGCAGCCCCTCTCTCTCAAGGATGAGGAGAGAATTCACAATATGGCCCAGAGACATCAGCGATTGATGTCGAAAGAAGATATGCCCAAGGATGAGGAGATGCTTCGCACTTTGTCTCAGAGACGTTGGCCACTGATGTCAGAAGAAGGAATGAATCCGCCGCCACACCAAGAACCGCTCGCACCCTCACTCCCCCTTTTCTGGCTGCCATTGAGATCAGTGTCCAGGGAAATGTCGATTCCCCCACGCATCGGACCCTCTATCGGGAGCTTCTCAATTTATTCAGACCCAGGCAAGAGCCGGGAAGCAACACCCGGCCCAAGTTACCGCGAGCCTGAGACCAGTGGCTCGAGCCGCCGTTACGACGAGGGCTCATCACATCGGCACCCTCACGGGCGCCACCGATCCCCCCCCCAAGACGATCAGATTCCCCACTGGGCTAAAAGTCTGATCAAAACCCAGGCAGACCACCAGATTCGGCAAGTACAGGAGATGGTCCGCCAGCAGACTCGCCAGACGGAGCTGTTGGAAGAACTCCTGGAAAGAAGCGTGGCTGATCGCGCAAAATCGAGCAACATCGAACCGCCAACCTACAAGGTCAAGCGGCTCACCGTCGCCGCGACGACCGACGAAGTGCAAGACTGGATCTGCGCGATTAAAGAGGCCAACCAGCTGAAACCCGGATGCTCGGACCGGACACAGATTGACTGGGCTATGGGGCATATGGCCCACGAATTGCAGACGCGATGGCGGACTCATCGCAGC